>JAOPHQ010000008.1:42500-403617 GCA_030340625.1 Merluccius polli
AGATGACACCAATGACAGCAGATTGAGTGGCGGGCCTGATGTGAGTGATGCAACACTGCCCCTCGGTGGAGAATATGTACAACTACAACGACGAGGCAGTCAGATCACTGGATTACAGCTTTGCATGATGTATGATGTATATCAAAAAAAACCCAATAACGACAATCATGATGATGGGGGTCAATATGTGCGAGAGCTATGCGCATGCGTTGAGCTCGTGTGGTGGGGGCTTACAATATTTATATGTGACTTCTTAGTTAGGATATTAGCACAGCAACGTCAATTCCACGTATTCAAAGCAGACCCTTAATAATCAACCAATAAAAATGACTTCCATCGTAAGAGCGTCTTTCTAACCACTGAAAGCAACAGGCCTGCATGTTTTATTTATTTATTGGACTTTATTTATTGTAATGGTTGTTTTTCCAACTCGTCCAACTAACGATTGAACCAGTCGCTTCAAGTCAACCCCCTGAAAAGACACCTCACCCCACGACGCGTGGGTGAGGTGAACGCAAAAGGCCGCAACTCGCGTGTATCCCCCCCCACACACACTCCCTCCCTCCTCCCTCCTCCTCCCTCCCCTGCGTCTTTAAATAGAAAGCAGCGCCGCACATGCGCGGTGCGGCGGCACTGTTTTAGTTTTCTTTACCAGGAGGAGCTGCCGTCCGTCGGCCCAGGAGTGTAGCAAAACCCCCGCGCCGAACCGCCTCTCCTCCTCCACCCACACTGACACCAGGACCAGGAGGTCGTGGACGCGGGGTCTGGACCCAGGACCGAGAAAATGCCGTTGGGGGCGTCATAAGCGTCCGGTTCGGTTCGGTAGCACGACTTAGGAACTAGCTGCGGCAAGCTGGTGGAAAAAAACCACACGCAGCCCAAACCCCTTTTGTCCCTCCTCCTCGGACTATATTATGTCTTGGTTTTCGTGCGGTAAAAAAGGGACGACTGCTTTTGTTTGTTTCGGCGGAAGGACCGCGTCGCCATGTAGGTCGTGAGGCGAGGAGTTCGTGTTGATGGGGTTTGTTTACCGGAGAAAATGGCTGCTGAAACCCCCCGTGTGGCGGAGACCTGAATCAATGCGTAAACATTAGGTTACCCTGGTGGACAGGACACTCCCAGTAAGGTAGACGTGGTGGTGGTGGTGGTGGTGTTACTGGTGGCCTTGGTGGTGTTGTTGGTGCTGGGGGGGTGGGTGGGGGGTGACCAGAGACCAGACCCACATCCACACTGGTCTACTTGTGCGCCACTTAGGACAGCCTTGGGTCGAGAGGGGGTCGCCGTTTGTGTCTGGGGATACGTCCCAGTCTGTGGATACATCCCAGTCTGGGGGGATACATCCCAGTCGCGAAGCCATCCCTCATCGGAACCGGGACGACATGTTGTTATACGATGCTTTTTCATTTCCCCCCCAAAAGCCAACTGTAACCCAGGATTAAAGGATGCATAACGCTCAGAAACGCAGGACTTCCTCAGGAGCGGATCATAATTGAAACAACCTGAGTTGGCAAGACTTTCCCAACCCCCCCCTCCCTCCCTCCAGGTCTAGGTCCAGGACTTCATCTGGCTCTCTAACCCCACACGCACAGGAGAGATGGACGGTGGGAGTCAACAACAACAACAACAACAGCAGCGACGCCGCCATGTGAGGGAGCTCCGCGGGGGACGGGTCAGCGTGCTGCTGGTGGTGCTGCTGGGCGTCCTGTCCTGCTGCGTCCTCTCCTCCCACGCCTCCCCACCACCCGCGGCCAAGCAGTGCGACAAGACCTGTCTGTCCGGCAAGTGCGTCAACGGGTCCTGCGTCTGCGACCGGGGATGGGTCGGGGACCAGTGTCAGCACTGCCATGGGAGGTTCAAGTAAGTGAGTGGTGGTGGTGATGGTGATGGTGGTGAGCACTGTTTTGAGGGAGTGGAGGGGGAGAAAGGCATTTCTGCTGGGACTGTGTGGGGCGCACACACACACACACACACACACACACACACACACACACACACACACACACACACACACACACACACACACACACACACACACACACACACACACACACAAGTTATGTAGGTGATCAGGTCCAGTCTCTTTTGGAGATGGGCACAGTCCTGTTGGAACACAAATCATTATAATACTGTGTGTGTGCGCAATCAAAACTAGTCAATCAAAGCTTTCTTTTTTACTAGGGCAAAAACCTGGAAAAGCATAACAAAATGTGTTGTTTAGTTTTTGACTAACCATTTGACTAGCAGACTTTGCTGTCTGTTTTTTTTTTTTATCAGCATAGTGCACCGACTGCTTAAGTTGCTTTTCTGTCCTTCTTGTGTAACCCGATACAAATATGGACTTATAAGGGAATAAAAGTGAATTTGAAATTGAGTTAGAAGAGTCAGCCTGTCTTGGGTTGATCTGATTGAGTGATTAAAGAACAGAAATGTCTGCTTTCCCCACCTGGGAATGTGAAAAGCAGCCTTCAGCCTAGAGTAGGAGTCAAATGGTCCAGAGAAAATGTAATATTATGAAGAAACAATGAAACGTTGCCATAAGAAATAACCTGATATACACTTGAGAAACATTTTTTTATGTGGCGGTTATGGACCAACAAACTGCCCCGCTTTACTCGGCCAACCTTTCTCGCTATGATTGAAGCTAATCTTTAACCACCCTTTTGAGACCGTCTCTGGGGAGTTTACTGTTGACTAATAGGTGGTTGTTGCTTAGGCCTGGCTGGGAATCTTATCGGTCGTGTATTTTGTTTACCTCCTCTGCTGTGAAAGTAGTCCCCCCTCCCTCACACAACCCTACACATTTGGTTCAATCCATGACCTCATCAAATTCCATTGAGTTCCTATTGTTTCCCCGTCCTGATGTCTCTTCGGTAACATTTCTGGAGACGCTCCACGAGTTTGGAAGGGGAATACCAAGATGTAGACAGACATCGGATGACACAATGTGTGTCTGAGTGTTTCTAAACAGCAGTGATGTTTAAATTGGACGAGAAGGGCACGGGAAATCACCTGGCTTTGGTTTCCAACCGTAAAACTAAAAGGCGGTACGATGTGAACCTGTGCCCTCCCTGTGTCCACTGAACACACTTGGGGAGGGGGGGGGGCAGTGGTCGTAGTGAACTTGCCATATCCACTGGAACAACACACGAACGCATGACGTTTGGTGAGCATCTTCTCTGGCTGCATCACTGCCTGGTACGGCAGCTGCTCCGCTGCTGATTGCGAGGCCCTCCACAGGGGGGGGTGAAGACAGCGGAGCGCGTCATTGGCTGCCACCTCCCCTCCATGCAAAGCAACTACCACACGATGCCTTAGGAAAACAGGGACATCACTAAAGACTACAGCCACCCAAGTTATGGACTGCTCACGTCGCTGCCGTCTGGCAGACGTTACAGGAGCATCCAGGCACGGCCTACCAGACTCTCAAACACTTTGTTCCTCTCGGGCCGTCAGGCTTCTCAACCAGCCATGTTAGTCTGTCTCACCACAATTCAATGTTCATATTTATTGGCAGTCCTGCGCTTTATATTTATAATATTATATTTATTAATATTTACTTTTATTCCCATTGTCTCATATTCCCCATCCTTACAGTCTCTGGAACTGCTGCTAGTGTTAACTGTATATTTTTGCTATTTTTGCCCTTATTACTAAATTTTTATTATTTCTTTACCATGTAGTTGTTGCTGCCATGTATGAAGAATTTCACTGTTCACTTCAGAATGACACTGTGCATTTGATATATAAAAACACTTTGACTTTGATTGTTGGAAAAAAATGCAACTTAACGTATGACTTCTGTAACTGTTTAGTTATTTAGTTATTATTTTGAGTAATATCCTGACCGCATGTCACATGCACCACATCCACATGCACCAAACAAACACCCACAGAAGGTTAATCATCTATATAATGCCCACGAAGGTTAGCCCTCCCAGACGCCGCTCTGCCGTGCCCCAGCCGAGCTGCGTACGTCCACATGCCCCTCACACCCAGGGTTCATGGACGGGAGAAACCAGAGGGGAGGGTGGAAGTTTTTTTACAAACAAGGTGGTTGTAGGCGCAACACGCCGGCACATAGTTGTTCAAATATTAGATAGTGCATCTATAAATGTTTTATCCCAGCTAAGTACCCTAACATGCCCTCACATGCTGGGTACCCTATTAGCTAATGGCTAGCGCCCTAAGGTGCTAGGTACCCTGACACGCTTACCGCTAATTAACCCAACATGCTAGTTACCCTAACATGCTGACCTGAACAGGATGCTTGTTTCTGCTGATCATCTGTTAACTGCTGATTAGATCTGACTACTCTTGTCAGCTGATTTCCTCTAAAGCAGATCAGAGTTCCTGGGATTGCGTCACAAATTCTGAGTAGAGGCCGTTCCATTTTAGTATTATTAGTACAACTATTAAACCCAAATCAAATCCCACAGGAGCGCTATACACTCCTCCATGTTTCCTCCTGTTTAGTGCAGTCTCTTATTGGATATGCACAATTTCACCAACACGAGTGCTTTTTTCACTTAGTTTTTAAGTAGTTCCGTAGAGCTTAGCAGTAGTTTGTTCCACAAAGTTTAAACTTCCTTAAAAACTCGACCAACAGCCAGTTCTACTATTATTATTATTATTATTATTAATTTTTTTTTTTGTTGCAATGATAAAGGAAAACAAAGCACTTTAACCATAAGAAAATATGCACTTTGACAGCATCAATATTTAACTTCACATTATTTGCCTGGGGTAACTATGTTAACTGTTATGATTTTTTTCTTTCTTTTTTGTTTAGGTTGACAGAGCCCTCGGGATACCTGACAGATGGACCAGTCAACTACAGGTTCAAAACCAAGTGTACCTGGCTCATAGAGGGCTAGTAAGTACTGTTGCACCTTCATTTGTTCTAGTGTAGCCTGACACCACCTATATTGTGAATGCATGTACGTAACGCATATGATGCAAGTGTTTGCTCAGCTGAACTGTGAAGTTTGTGTGTCTGGTGGCATGCTCCAAAATTAGCTTCAAGCGTTACGATAAACTATGGCGGTATTGCTGATATGAAAGAATCTATTTGTTGGAGCCATTTCTGTTTGTTATGATAAAATGCTTTATTTACTCCTTGAATTTATACTTGCTATTGTTATTTAATGATTTGTAATGAGTCAATTATTTCTTTATTAGATTGCATTTTGATTTTATTGGTGGTGATGATTGGTTTATATGGTAGGCTTTGTGGAGCAACAGGGAGTCACTTTTGGTGACACACCCCTTTTTTCCCCCACGTCTCCTTGCCCATTTAATATAGGCCTAGATTAGACAATGGACAGGATTCTTGGTACCATATAGTTTTTTGACCATAAGTATTGCTTGGCAAAATAAATATTTTTTCATCAGAACTTTTGTTTAAGCATTGGAAGCGCGTCTAAACGTGGCATCACCAACCAGGAGCTCGGAAGGAAAAATAAGGAAAGGATTACCCTCACACTGTTTTTAATCCATTATTTAACTGTTTTTTCATTCTTTTCTTTCTTCTTTGTCGCTCCGCAGTCCAAACTCTGTCCTGAGGTTGCGCTTCAATCACTTTGCCACAGAGTGTAGCTGGGACCATATGTACGTCTATGACGGAGACTCTGTTTTCGCATCTCTGGTTGCCGTTTTCAGGTAATTATCTGGAAATGTATCTGAATTTAGACTGTGTGTGTGTGTGTGTGTGTGTGTGTGTGTGTGTGTGTGTGTGTGTGTGTGTGTGTGTGTGTGTGTGTGTGTGTGTGTGTGTGTGTGTGTGTGTGTGTGTGTGTGTGTGTGTGTGTGTGTGTGTGTGTGTGTTAGTTTTAAAGAGCAACCAAACACTGAAATTCAAAACGCATAAATGGAGCCTCTGTTTGTGCAATACCTGCTGCCCTTTCATTTTGAAGCACTGCAAATAATCACAGCAAGCTAATGCTTGCAACAGTTGACACATCTTGAGTTGTTTGTCTTAATCAAACAATAGTACAGTTGCTGATGGTTTATTTACGCACAGGGATGTGATGCAGTTTCAGGGTAGTTCATTGATCTGGTAGGAAATACTGTAATTTGTCACAGTTCTTGCCCATTCTAAAAAACTAGCATGAAAAATTAAATACAAGTACAAATATAAACACAAAAATAGTCAGGAATGAACATAAAATATACCAAAATATGCATATACACACAAATGTACATAAAATATACATAAAAATACATGTAGCTATAAAGTGGCTCACATGCTTTATATTGTACATATTGAAATATGACATTGCGAGCATGACCTCTTGCTCCAGTGGCCTCATTGTACCGGAGGTGAGGGGCAACGAGACGGTGCCTGAGGTGGAGACCACGTCGGGCTACGCTCTGCTGTACTTCTTCAGCGACGCCGCCTACAACCTCACCGGCTTCGAGATCTTTTACTCGTGAGTACCTAACTGCCCTCGGCCATTAAGAATTTGAATGACCGTACGTGTTTTAGGAGTGAAGTTTGTAATGGTACAGTACTGTGTATGGATGACGTTGGTCAGCGTCATCAACAGCAGTTTAACAACATGGTGAGTTACGGTTCTGGTATCTAGCCAAGCCTATGCCATAACAGCAGTTAAGGGCAGGATTGTCTCTAGTGCTTATTAGTGCTTGGGGTGTTTGACTCCCGGCCGCAAGGCAAAAGTGTCTGCTAAAAAGAGAGTTGTAGTACTGTAATATCCTAACCCAACATAAATATACCGTAACCTAGGCTAATGAAAACTTTGTTTTGCCTCGTCCTGCATGAGAAACGCTGGGGCAGTTTCGAACACAACAATGTTTTCCCATAATGACAAATTACTCACGATTAATTACTAAACAATGACCAAAAAATCATTACTACCAACATAATGACTAACAATCCAGTGGTCCTATCCTTCCGGAGACGATGTGACGTCACGATGTGCAAGCCCTGTTATAGAATCAATCAGTCAGACTTTGGCATATTTGAGTGCTATTCTAGTTAATTTAAATAATATTCTTGTCTCCACATTTTCAATCAAAGTCTGTGCATATTTTTTTCAATGAATAGCTCAGTCTTAAACCCCAATATTGTCAAATGTGTAATGGCATGCCTAGTTAAAAATACCAAGAATACCTTAAATAAAAATACCTTTTTATTTTTTGGTCCATAAGATAACGTGGTACTTTATTTATCGCAGATGGTAAATGTGGCTCCATATGTAGTGCTGATGATAAAAAAACTACAATGTACGCAAACAAAAAGGACCCGGATCAACTAAAAAAAAGTAAATTCAACGTGTCTGTTTGCATCCCCATCTGTCTGTCTGTCCGTCCGTCCAGCATCAACTCGTGCCCCAACAACTGCTCGGGCCACGGGAAGTGTACGACGGGGAACTCCATCTCCAGCCGCGTGTACTGCGAGTGCGACAAGTACTGGAAGGGCGAGGCGTGCGACATCCCATACTGCCGGAACAACTGCGGCAGCCCCGACCGCGGCTACTGCGACCTCACCGGCGAGAAACTGTGCGTCTGCAACGACAGCTGGCAAGGTAGGAACGCCGCCATCATGGCCGACATCTTGTGTACAGTGATGAGTGTGTTGTTTTGTGTTGCGGTGTGGTTGGCCTTTCTATTTGGAGTTTTTGAATACAGATGACACGTTTTTTTATGGACGTTTTTTTTTTTTCTTCGAAAATGTCCTTTTCCTGTTACGTTTTCGTTTTTTAAAAACAACATAGATTTTGAACGTTTTTGTGTCTTTATGGACAATACGGTAAAGAGGGCCAGAAACGTGCTTTAAAGAACAGAAGGAATGAAATGTAGTATAGGAGCACAGGTCGGAATCGAACCTGGGTGCATCCGTTATGTTTTAGTTTGAGGCTACTTTGTGATGCTGTTTTAATATACATACATCAATGTGATGGACACATTGAATTCCCGTAACAATATTGTTGCTAAAGTATAGTTATTTAAAGGGGACCTTTTGTACAAATCCGACTAGTTTGTGGGCATGAGAAGATTATTTATATTGCACCCTTCAAACACATGGTCATTCATAGTGCTGTACACAGGCAGGAATTCCACTTCAATAAATTGTAATTAAAAACAGTCGAAGAATTGTGAAATATAAATAGAAGATGGTAAAAGAATACCTCTAATAGCGTAGAGCCGTAGACACATTTTTTTTAATCAAAAAGCTGTGCCAAACAGACATTTTTGAGTGCTTCCACCTCTAGCAGCTGTGTGTTATGGCCGCCCCTTGACAAGCTGTGGGTTAAGAGTCTGTTTGTTGACAGGCGTGAAGATGTGTGGGTATGTGTGTGGGGGTCGGTGGATGGGTATCCAGCTCTAACACTGGATGACAAGCATGAAGACGGTTGGATGACAGGTTGATGTGCTCCGTGTCGCTGGCTGATGTCTACACGGTCCTCCTGCAGTGTGCCAGATGGTCTCCTTCAGAGGGCCAGATCGTACCTTTTTTTCGATGTCCTTATTTGACCCACCTCCAATCACCTTCCATCGCGGCCTGCAGCCGACCTAAAATACGGTATTGCAGAACCCAACAATAACCCAGTTGCCAATCTATCAAGAATCCATACCATGGGTACCATATCGTCGCTGTCGGGCGGAAAACTTGTATGGCTAAAACTGTTTTCAGGAAATTGAAAAAGCCTGTGTTTTTAAAATAACACCACATCATCAAAGTTGGTATTGTCTTCATATATGGTCTGTTACTTGCATGTGTCATCATATTATTATTTTACCAAAATCAAGCTCAAATGGAGTTGCAAGGTTTTCGAACACGAGATACGTTTTTTTGTCCGTCATTGATTTAGAAAGGCTGCATCTGAGGCAGTAAGTGCATCACATTACGTTATCATCAACTTACAGATTACAAAGTTTACTGTAGCTATGTGTGCGCTCAGTTTTTCCTGTTAAAGAATTCAATTGGCCAATATCTCCCGTTATAAAATATTAATTGCTATGAACAGGCTATTGAAGACAGACAGCAAATGTTAGACTAAACTGCACTCCAACCTACTGTGGTTTGCCAGCACTCTTCTCCGCTCCCACGATTCAGGCCTCAAATACATAAAACATTAGCCTTTATAGACTTGGTGTTTCTTGAGTTAAGAAAACACTGTACTTATTTATACAACCAGTTCTTTATTTAGCCTGTCATTGCAGCTCTTGCATTGCAAACAACCAGAGACTGTCTCCAAATAACTGCCTCCTACTACTGTGTATTCTTCTACAGTTGAGTGAAGCAGAGGCGGGGTGGAGCTATCAGGTTTTGCTGACAGTTTGAGGATCCAATGGAGTCACAGGATTTTGTCACAAGCTCTTTTTAATGCTTTTATTTAATGCTTATATTACAGTAATGATGCTTTTCATCAGAAAAATACCATAAACATTGTTTTATAAAAAAATGTATATATGTTTTGCCGGACCACATGCAGACCACTAGGGAGTCGTGGCCCACAGGTTAGGAATCGGTGGTCTAGGTGTCAGGGTGTTGACACCTTTTGGTTGGCAACTTCCAACCAAAAGGTATTCGGTTCGATCCTCAATGTTGCAGTCTACCGTAAGCCAGATGCCCTCACCCTACCTGCTCCTTAATGGCATGCATCTGAATTTACTGTAAGTAAATGTTGATAAAAGTCTCTGCTAGATGACTAAATAGTAAATTAGTAAGTGGAACATCAGAGAAGACGATCAATTATGGATCTTTCTATCTATAATTTATTAGCGTTGGACACCGGAGTGAAGTTGTTTTTATTGTATCCAAAGTAGGGCCCGACCGATATGAGATTTTTAAGGCCGATACCGATACAAATATTTGGTGATTTAAAAATCCGATATTCCGATATATATATGTATGCATGTATGTATGTGTGTGTATATATACACTCACCGGCCACTTTATTAGGTACACCTGTCCAACTGCTCGTTAACGCAAATTTCTAATCAGCCAATCACATGGCAGCAACTCAATGCATTTAGGCATGTAGACATGGTCAGGACGATCTGCTGCAGTTCAAACCGAGCATCAGAATGGGGAAGAAAGGTGATTTAAGTGACTTTGAACGTGGCATGGTTGTTGGTGCCAGACAGGCTGGTCTGAGTATTTCAGAGACTGCTGATCTACTGGGATTTTCACGCACAACCATCTCTAGGGTTTACAGAGAATGGTCCGAAAAAGAGAAAATATCCAGTGAGCGGCAGTTCTGTGGGCGCAAATGCTTGTTGATGCTAGAGGTCAGAGGAGAATGGCCAGACTGGTTCGAGCTGATAGAAAGGCAACTGTAACTCAAATAACCACTCGTTACAACAGAGGTATGCAGAAGAGCATCTCTGAACGCACAACACGTCGAACCTTGAGGCGGATGGGCTACAGCAGCAGAAGACCACACCGGGTGCCACTCCTGTCAGCTGAGAACAGGAAACTGAGGCTACAATTCGCACAGGCTCACCAAAATTGGACAATCGAAGATTGGAAAAAACGTTGCCTGGTCTGATGAGTCTCGATTTCTGCTGCGACATTCGGATGGTAGGGTCAGAATTTGGCGTCAACAACATGAAAGCATGGATCCATCCTGCCTTGTATCAATGGTTCAGGCTGGTGGTGGTGGTGTAATGGTGTGGGGGATATTTTCCTGGCACACTTTGGGCTTATTAGTACCAATTGAGCATCGTGTCAAAGCCACAGACTACCTGAGTATTGTTGCTGACCATGTCCATCCCTTTATGACCACAGTGTACCCATCTTCTGATGGCTACTTCCAGCAGGATAACGCGCCATGTCATAAAGCGCGAATCATCTCAGACTGGTTTCTTGAACATGACAATGAGTTCACTGTACTCAAATGGCCTCCACAGTCACCAGATCTCAATCCAATAGAGCACCTTTGGGATGTGGTGGAACGGGAGATTCGCATCATGGATGTGCAGCCGACAAATCTGCAGCAACTGCGTGATGCTATCATGTCAATATGGACCAAACTCTCTGAGGAATGTTTCCAGTACCTTGTTGAATCTGTGCCACGAAGGATTAAGGCAGTTCTGAAGGCAAAAGGGGGTCCAACCCGGTACTAGCAAGGTGTACCTAATAAAGTGGCCGGTGAGTGTATATGTATGAATTATTTTTTTATTTTTTTTTAAAAGAAATTCCAGAAACGCGTAACAAAACAAACGGATTTCCCTAACATTAGTTATATGTAGTTATTTATGAGTCCTCACTAAAATAATACGATAATGCAGTGAACACACTTCACCGATGGGTCACACCGCGAACGACATGAGCAGCAGGGGGCGCTGTGGCCGCTGGCTGCTGGCTGCCATCGCCAGGGGGGCGGGGCTTCAAGCAGCACTGCAGACATCAAGTTCGGTTGCGCCCATTGCAATATCAAGTTTGTAGTAGAGCTATTCGGCACGCCGGCGTGACAAGCATGTTCAAATAACAATTTCCACGTTTCCCCTATTTATTATTTAGTAATCAAAATAATATTTTCAAACCATACGTACAAAAAATGCTGTCTATTTTGTGCATGGTAGCATAATTGGAATCAGAATCGCATTGTTGGCCTAGTTTTCACACACAAGGAACCTGGTTCTTTGCTCTCAGTCAGGACACAATACAACAAACAGAAATGGAGATAAAGCATTATAAAGTGCAAAACACACTGCCGCCGCGGCGCGTCTATCGCACAAGTGCTGCCCCTAGCACGCGGCGCGTCAACAGGAATATAGTCGTCTCCGGAGCAGAAGAAAAAAAAAAAAGAAAAGAGAAAAACGTCTTTTCGGCGGCACTTGATGCGCGGTGACGCTGTGAAATAGGACAGTGGCGTGAAGTGTAGCGGGTTGCTGCTTCGCGCCGATGCCACTCATTTGCGTAAAGTTAAACTAATTTCAACTCTCCTCGTCGCTCTGGACGCTGGCGTCGTGCTGCTCGCTGCCGGCCGCTCCTCGTCGCCAGCTCTCATTGAAAATGAAGGACTGCCGGCCGCTTTTGCTGCTCATGTCACCCGCGGTCGTGGATAACTCGTTCGCTCTGCCCGTCTCCGGCTGGATCAGCTGGTTGTAGGGTTTGTGGCGTTATAACATGGTTGAAGGGTGTTTCGTCCATTTTTTTAAATATTCGTTTATCGGCCATTAGAAATGCCGACACCGATAGTTTGGAAAATGCCTAATATCGGCCGATAATATCGGCCCGCCGATATATCGGTCGGGCTCTAATCCAAAGTGACTTGCAGGGAAATACTGGTCCAGGTTGTGAAGGAGCAGGTGGTGTCTGGGGATCCTACAGGTACACAGCAGAGATCAACTCCGTCACCTTTTCGTCTGGGAATCAAACTCCCTGGCCACTGGACACCGCACACTGGGCAGCCCTGGCTCGCCCCTCTCCTCCTGTTTCAGTTTAGTTTTCACCTCTCAGTACTGGAAAGTGAGCTCGGGTAGGGGCAGGATAGTCTCTAACTGGTTAGGGTGTTCGACTGTCGGCTGAAGAGTACTGGGTTCAATGCCCAATATGTACAGCCTTGAGCAAGATGCCCGAAACCCCTACCTGCTCCTTAATGACGAGTATCTGAATTCACGGTGCGTCACATTGGATGAAGGTGTCTGCTTAATAGTCGTTATTTAACATAACACTAACCCTAGTATCTGTTCAGTTTCCCTCATTGACACCTTGGGCCTGTTAGTGACTGACTGAGCTGCAAAGTAAAGTAGGTGGTGGCGGTGCTGTGGTGCCCTGCCCAAGGACATGGGGGTGCAGAATGTTGTCGGAGTGGTAGAGGTGACACACTGACTCTGTCTGGTTTCTGTTGTTGTGTGCATGTGTAGTTGGATTAAACAGTCCTGCTGGGGCTCTTCACTCGATTTTATTTGTCCTGTTTGTTTTTAATCCATGGTTTAGGTGAAACCCTCAAACTCCTTTTTTTATTTGGATCTGCCCGTCGAGCCCCATAGCATGTAACGCATCCGTTTGGTCCTCATATGTTCCTAATGTTTGTTTGCCTTCTTTCCAAATGTGCTGTTATTGTCCCCTAATGGAGGTTGAAGAGGATACAATATTGATGAAATGTGCTGAAATATTACAATGCCACACTCCCTCTCCCCATCACCATCCTAAAGCCCAGTGACAGCTCTTACAATAGTCCAAACAGCCTGTTACTTTCTGTTTCATTCTAAGTAAAGTATTATTTTTTAAAAGGAAGTATTACTTGTGAATTAATCACATAGCCTTGTGTTTGAAGTTTTTATTCCTAAGCTTTAATAATATAACATTTCTAAGCACTTTAAGTATATTTTGTGTCCATAATGTGTACATTTCTGATGTTCCTAAAACAATGCCCATCTTTGGTAAGACTACTTTGAATCCACATTTTTTTTACATTTCAAATATGCCCTAAAACAAAGAAACTAAAGTTTTCTAAAACCTACCATGAAGCTTTGCTGTTTCCCAAGACTTCGACATCATTGGTCCTATTGACATCCTTGCTGTACCGACAGTGATCTATTGTTTTACTTTCTACTGACAAATGTACTTATTGTAATTCGCTCTGGACAAAAACATCTGCTAAATGCCCTAAAGGTTAATGTAAATTTAAAAAGATTGAAAAGAAAAATGTTTGGTGCGAGTAGGTGAGACACTAGCGGCGAGGCGATGAGGCACTTCCAGTGGAGTATGAAGGTCTTTGTCTCCCTGTAGGTCCGGACTGCTCCCTGACGGTCCCGTCCACCGAGTCCTTCTGGGTGTTGCCCAGCGTCAAGCCCTTCGGGACGTCGCTGGCACGTGCCTCCCACCAGGCCATGGTGCAGGAGAAGGTCATGTGGGTGGTGGGCGGCTACACCTTCAACTACAGCTCCTTCCAGATGGTGCTCAAGTGAGTGAGACTGGCAGATGTTTTTAGAAGTCAGGGGTGTGATTGGTGACGGCAGGAAATACGCTGTTCAAGTAGATCTGGCTTGCGATTGGTTTAAATGTCCAAGCCCTGCCCCTTTGAACTCGAATTAAAAACTAAAATTGGAAAATGAATAATATATTAATCTATTATATATATATATATATATCAGTGTTTGTGCTATGTACATTTAGCAGCGGCGTCCCGCCGCTGCAAAATTATTGCCGCCGCTGGTTCAAAAGTGTATAAAATGTCATGACGTCATGCAGAGCTGTCCGCTCCACTGAACTGAAATGAACGGTCGTCCGTCCGCTCGCTCTCCACTTTGAGGATGAGCAACTGGAACAGTGACGTCAATCAATCACTCACAAAGTCATGACAACCAAGTAAACAACAGCGCGAGGACAGCATGTTCTCCTCAGGCAGACGAGGGCAGACAGAAGGGATGTCACGAGAACCGATACTTCGGTACCAAGTCGATGCGACAATTTTAAAAACGTGACGGTACTCGTTTCTCTACACAGGGCTGATAGCGTTTTCCGGCCTACCGACGTGTCTGCGAAAAAAAAAAATCAGGTTCGCGTGGTCTGACCATCGTCCATCGTGATGGCTGACTGACATCACGATGGAGAGCCACCATCGTGATGCCACGCCCCCCTCGTCCGACACACACTAATCCTATAGTCTCTTCTATAGTTATTACCTAAAAACTTTGCAGGGATTGCTCTGTAAATAAATTGAAAATATAACTAATGGTCCATATAAAGTGCTGTAAGTTGACTAGGGCTGCCCCCTGATAGTCGGCGGAGGCTTAGTCGATCGACGGAGGCTTAGTCGAATACGTTTTCATTAGTCGAGCAAAAAGTAAAACGTAAAAATAACAAGGCATGAGCATCGCAAACCGAATACATCTGTGGTCGCAACAAGCCCTGATTTAACTAATCGCTGCAGAAATACTGACCAATACACCTGGGCAGGTATACAACTGGGCAGGTATTGGGGCTGAACGATTAATTGCATTTGCGATAATATCGCGATATGACAAAACGTGATTTTCTAACCGCAAAGGCTGCGATTTGATTGGTCACATGACTTGCGAGTGAGCCGAGCGGAGCAAAGCAGAGCAGGCAGGGAGAGACGCTGCGCTTTAACCTGCTGCACAATGGCCTCAGGCTCGTCAGTGTTTTTTTAAATTTATTTTATTTATTAATCCGCACTTCCAGACCGTCACCGGGGCTTCAGAGTAATGTGTCCGAGGAGAGTAACCCTCTCCCGGACACACACGCTAGCTTTTACCGCTGTTTTAAAAAAATAATAATAATAATTTTAATCCGCACTTCCAGACCGTCATTGCGGCTTCAGAGTAATGTGTCCGAGGAGAGTAACCCTCTCCCGGACACACACGCTAGCTTTTACCGCTGTTTTATTTTCAACTTTCAGCTTTATTTTTTTAATATTTATATCTGACTGTATATTTTATTCATTTATTTATAGACTGTCCTGTTAAGTTCATACAGTGTTTAAGAAGTGCAGTCCACGTTTACATATCATGTTTCATGAAACGTGAAAAGTTAGACATGTTGAAGAGGTAAAGCCACAGATTTGTTTGCTTTATTGTTGTAATCTGCGCTTTAAATAAATCTGATATTGTTTATTATGAAACAGATTGATTTATTGCTTGTGTTCGTTGAAAAATACATGAGAAGAGGACCTTGAAAAAATAATCGCATGTTAAATCGCAATCGCAATATTGAGGGGAAAAAACCGCAATTAGATTATTTTCCAAAATCGTTCAGCCCTAGCAGGTATACATCTGGGCAGGTAGACACCGCTAGACATGCGGGACATTAGTCCCGCATGTCTAGCGGTGCCCGGTGATCGCGGCTTTAGTTCCATGTGTCTGATCGCTGTAATTCGGAGCATGAATATCGGTTGAATATCTAATATCTTTCTAACTTTAAAAAACACTTTTGTATTTTTTAAGACGATAGTCGCACATCCCTCGTAACTACGCCTGTGAAGGTGAACCCTCACGGACTCCGCTATTAACATGAACCGCTCCGCCGGAGGAGCCGCACATCCACACGCACCGGACACCAAAATACCAACAAACATGTTTTCCATTTGATTGCTTTTAAATACAGTTGTGTGCAGTTATAGGGTTAAATTCGATTATTGATTAATGACCTGGCTTACTGCGGTCAAGCCAACCGTCTCTCGTTTTCGCGTGGTCAAGCCAGCCGCTCCAACATTTTCAAGTGCGCCCTTATTGCCGACATTGAGGAAAATACTTTGAGACAACTGGGAAAGTCATCGCTAGCTTACTGCAGCGTGTGGAAACTTCCGGTTTTCAAAATAAAATGTGGGTTTATTTAAAAAATATGAAGAATGTTAAGATTAGATTTTTTTTTAAAAAGGAACAAACAAAAAGAAAGTAAGAGTTGTGTCTTATAAAACAAGTATGATCCTGCACTGATTTTGAGCCAATAGGTCACATCACCTGGAAGGAATGCTCATAATTTACATGATGAAATGTATTAGCATGGATGGATTACTAATATATTGTGAAAACATGTTCCAGTTAACGTTGGAGAACTCAGTGAATCATAAGTAGCCTTACTTAAATAAACGTTGGTAAAATAATTGCCAACAATGTTTATATAAGCTATGTATTAAAATATTCCTGATTGCATTTTCAGATGAGTTTGTTAAAATATTTCTCCAAGAAGAGAAAGATGCCTGATGTCAATGAGGAAGATAGGCAGGTAACGTTACTTTAGCTAGGGAGGGGCTCAAGGTTCATGCCCCGAAGTTTTGAAGGGAAAGAAATGCCTTTTAGTTCTAAAATATGTAAGGTTAGTGGTGGCTACTACAATATTTTAATGTTCTTACTGGTTGCGTGATCAAGTATTTGTGATGTGAGAGAATTATCTAACATTACTCTTTCTCAAATGTAACCTTATTAGACAAGTAGACAGGTAGGCGTAGTGGAGCAGGAGAGCGGAGTGGAGCAGGAGAGTAGTGATGGATTTCATGATTCGTTTGCGCGAATCAGTTCGCGTCGTTCAGTTCGCGTCGTTCAGTTCGCCATAAAGAGTCGTTCGTTCGTTCGTTCGTTCAGTCGCGTTTCCGGTAGCGGTGAATCATTCACTGAGTCGTTCAGACTCAGCTCCTCCCTCCGTCCCTCGTTCTCATTCGCGAATCGCGAATGCATTCGCCGAGTCGGTCAGACTCGGCTGGCATTCGCGAACGGCGAATGCATACGCGAATCGCGAATGCATTCGCCGAGTCTGACCGACTCGGCTCCTCCCTCGTTCACAACATTCAAACGAATCACGAATGCAGTCAAGTTACCATTCAGAGATCAAGTTACAGTTGAACTCCGACAAACCAAAGTTACAGTTCAGAGATCAAGTTACAGTTCAACTCCGTCAAACCAACTGGGGGAGGGGGGATGATGGTGTTAATAAATGTGTGAATAATAGCAAATACAACATTGTGTCTGGTTGAATATGTTAACATATGTATTTAATTTGAGTTCAACAGATTTATTTAATGTATGCATAATGACATGTCAGGATCAAAATGCCCCATTCCCCCAATTCAAGGTAAAGTTAGACAAACCAAACGCAGGGGGATGCGGGGGGGGGGGCGTAGTAGATTATTGGATGTTTAATATATCAGCAAGATAATAGACTTGATTTAGCAATGATGAGTTTTAAAGTTAATGATGTACAGTTGTGTTTATTCTGGGCATATTTTATTTACTATTGTGAAGATGGCCATTGGCCACCCCCACTCAAGACCAAGATCCACCAAGGTGGGGGTCCCGGCCGGGTCGCGTGCAACGAGACAGATTGACGAGACATTCAAATATATTATTAATCTGGCATGACACAGAAAATACAAAGACAGCATGCATTTACCATTTCACTGATATTTAAATACGATTGGCTGGCTCTCGTGAGTCGTGACGTCTCAGTCCTCGAGTCAATCACAGTCAGCGAACGACTCGCGACTCGCGAATCAGCGCCGCGAATCAGCAGCGCGTCAGAGACTCAGCGAACGAGAGCGGCGAATGAGGTCAGTTCGTTCACTTTAAAGAGTCGTTCGTTCGAACTGATTCGTTCGCGAACGAGCCATCACTACAGGAGAGCAGAGTGGTGGAGCAGGAGAGCAGAGTGGTGGAGCAGGAGGGCAGAGTGGTGGAGCAGGAGGGCAGAGTGGTGGAGCAGGAGGGCAGAGTGGAGGAGCAGGAGGGCAGAGTGGAGGAGCAGGAGGGCAGAGTGGAGGAGCAGGAGGGCAGAGTGGTGGAGCAGGAGGGCAGAGTGGTGGAGCAGGAGGGCAGAGTGGAGGAGCAGGAGGGCAGAGTGGAGGAGCAGGAGGGCAGAGTGGTGGAGCAGGAGAGCAGAGTGGTGGAGCAGGAGAGCAGAGTGGTGGAGCAGGAGGGCAGAGTGGAGCAGAGTGGTGGAGCAGCAGGAGAGCAGAGTGGTGGAGCAGCAGGAGAGCAGAGTGGAGCAGCAGGAGGGCAGAGTGGAGCAGCAGGAGGGCAGAGTGGAGCAGCAGGAGGGCAGAGTGGAGCAGCAGGAGGGCAGAGTGGAGCAGCAGGAGGGCAGAGTGGAGCAGCAGGAGGGCAGAGTGGAGGAGCAGGAGGGCAGAGTGGAGGAGCAGGAGGGCAGAGTGGAGGAGCAGGAGGGCAGAGTGGAGGAGCAGGAGGGCAGAGTGGAGGAGCAGGGGGGCAGAGTGGAGGAGCAGGAGAGCAGAGTAGTGGAGGAGCAGGAGGGCAGAGTAGTGGAGGAGCAGGAGGGCAGAGTAGTGGAGGAGCAGGAGGGCAGAGTAGTGGAGGAGCAGGAGGGCAGAGTAGTGGTGGAGCAGGAGGGCAGAGTAGTGGAGGAGCAGGAGGGCAGAGTAGTGGAGGAGCAGGAGGGCAGAGTAGTGGAGGAGCAGGAGGGCAGAGTAGTGGAGGAGCAGGAGGGCAGAGTAGTGGAGGAGCAGGAGGGCAGAGTAGTGGAGGAGCAGGAGGGCAGAGTAGTGGAGGAGCAGGAGGGCAGAGTAGTGGAGGAGCAGGAGGGCAGAGTGCAGGAGGGCAGAGTAGTGGAGCAGGAGGGCAGAGTGGTGGAGCAGGAGGGCAGAGTGGTGGAGCAGGAGGGCAGAGTGGTGGAGCAGGAGGGCAGAGTGGAGGAGCAGGAGAGCAGAGTGGTGGAGCAGGAGGGCAGAGTGGAGCAGAGTGGTGGAGCAGCAGGAGAGCAGAGTGGTGGAGCAGCAGGAGAGCAGAGTGGTGGAGCAGGAGAGCAGAGTGGTGGAGGAGCAGGAGAGCAGAGTGGTGGAGCAGCAGGAGGGCAGAGTGGAGGAGCAGGAGAGCAGAATGGAGGAGCAGGAGAGCAGAGTGGAGCAGGAGAACAGAGTGGAGGAGCAGGAGAGAGGGCAGAAAGAGATGAGAGAGGAGAGAAAATGAAGACCAAGCTGCCCTCTGTAACAATAGATGTCAATAAATATGTTCTGAAGTTTGCTTTGCAGTTAAGTGTCATTTTATTTCATATTTTTAAATTACCCATTGCACTGGCATAGCAACGTCTTTTTTTTTGGGCCCCCGCGGCCCCCGCGCGCCCCCCCCCCCAACGCCCCCTACTGCCGATTGGTTGGAATGGCTCGGTCTGAGTCACTTTGTTTGTTTCCCATTGGCTCTGTCCGAGCTACTTGTTTACAGAGCCGTGGCTGTGTAGACGCACCAGATTTCTTTTCAGCGCACACTCAGAACGGCCAGCTAGTGGAGGAGATATACGCTGAATTGGACAAAAAGTGTATTGGATTAGGATCACTGACTATACCTCTAAATGGAGAGATTATGCTTTCAAATGAACTCGGGACATCTGAACCCAGTTTCCACTCAAATTATCAGGTTGTCAGTTTTCTAATAGAAGTAGACCCATATCTTTAGTTTCCTATCATTTTAGTTCCCTTTAATGTCCCTTTTATCATCTACCTCTCAATGAGCCAGGACAACTGAAAGCTTATCTCGCTGTTCATAAATTAACAATCCAGTCTCCCTGGCCTTTTTAGACCAATACTAAAACTGCCACAACAAACGAATACCTTGGCGTATGAGCTAGTACCGTGGCGCTAAAGAAAACCACTCCCCGACATACTCCATGTTAACAGGAAGTGAACTCATGAACAAAAGAATACGTAACAAGACCACATGAGCAGCTTTGTGTGTGTGTGTGTGTGTGTGTGTGTGTGTGTGTTTTGGTTGGCGTTTAAACTTGAATACTTCCTGTTTCCACAGCTACAACCTGGAGAGTGGTGTGTGGAACACGGTTCCCATCAACAGTGGACCGCAGCCCCGATACGGCCACTCCACCGCAGCCTGCCAGGTAACCCACATAGCCATAGATCCAGAGACCTACCCGTAATGCACTAGGAGCATCTAGCAGGCTAAACTACATGAAATATGAATGGAAAAGGGATACTAGATTTATTAATGTTACAAACGGTTTACAAATATATATATAAAGATTGTTAAGTTTAGGTATTAGCAAGGCCGGATTAACCATATGAGCAACTGGGGCCCACGACATCTAAAGGGCCTAGGGCAGTGAGGGCACATCTGGTTATCTCTCGCTTCTATGTTAAACTGTCCGCCGGAGCCGTTGCGCTGCACCTACACAGTCTATGCGCTGCACAGAATCCCTGCCCCTGGCTGCCTCTGACTGTGACCGTGAGCTGAGACCCTCTCCTCATTGGTCAGCCCATATGAGGCGGGTTAAAGGTGACGCCAATCAACGTGCACTGAGCAGGTTGCGTGACGTCAAGCGCCTCTACACAACTTGAAAACATGGAGAAGCTAAGTGGGAGCGCAAAATGGAAATTAAAAATGGAGGACATCAGAAACCCAAAAAATTTAAAGTGTATACCGAAAGTAGGTAATTTCTTCACTACAGTTAGCGTTACCAACTATTCTGCTAAGGCATCTTCCGTCAACGAGGACAGCTCAGCTAGCCAGGACATTTCTTCACTGCCGGCGCTAGCTAATGTTCACAGCCTGGAGAGCGAAGAGCCCGCGGCAGCATCTTCAACCGGATTCTGCTGCGAGTGCGACCGCCGAGGGAAGCGGTGATGGGTCTCGAGTCTCACCGCCATCTGAGCTGCCCGTCGAGTCTGCGAGCAGCCCCTGCACCTCAACGCCTCCATCAGTTCAATACATTTGTGTTGGGAATAGGTGTTGTTAAATAAATATTGGATGCTTTGAAAGTGGTTGGTTATTTATTTTTTTGTGAAAATGGAGGACACTTCCTTCCCTCTCTATGTAGTGGGTCATTTTTGCCAGATTATACTGATGCTGATGTGTTTTGTTTTCATAACATCATATGTGAGTGAGTGGCATTGACAAGAGGACATAGTGGTGCATTTGCACAAGTATTGAGTATATTTACTGTATATTACTGTAATGTATTCTGTATTTTGCCAATTATGGTGATCCTGGGGTCGTGATGATGGGGCCCTTGAATATTGTTGCCCAGGGTACAGCGAAGTGTTAATCTGGCCCTGGGTATTAGGTTAGAAACATTAGTTGGAGCAAAACAATTATTCGTCTTTTTAATTTTAAATAAACATAAGCCATTTGGTGGATGCTTATATCCAAAGTCACAGTAATGAATACATGGGAATCGAACCCTCAACCCTGGCAGCGTTCATAATTCCACACTCATACCACATACCAACTGACATATCCAAGATTCTGTCGTGGATCCTAAGGCGATTACCTCTCTTCTGGTCACAGGATGACATCTTCATGTTCGGCGGCCGATTGGAGGCGGGTTTGGGCAATGTGACGGACGAGCTGTGGGTGTTTAGCATGGCGAGCCGGACCTGGCAGCGCCGCACCCTCGTCCTAGCCCCCCAGGCCCCCGCCCAGCAGATCTACGCTGTGGAGGGCCACTCGGCGCACTGCGTGAAGCTGGAGGGCGGCGAGGTCGTCATGGTGGTGATCTTCGGCTACTCGCCCATCTACAGCTATGTCAGCAACGTGCAGGAGTACAACATCCGTGAGTCAACGGCGGACACTAGGCTAGGCTCATGTAGGGTGCTAGGCTAGGCAAACGTCGGGCACTAGGCTAGTCTTAACATCGAGCTCTAGCCTAGGCTAACGTGTGGTGCTAGTCTCTTCTCCCTAATCCACTTAAGTCCAAGGATGTTATTGATCGAAATGAATAATATTGTTTCTGATGCCTCTTTAGTAAGTTACACACCGCCATGATTAATGTATAAATATGGGAGGGGCATTAATAATGAGTGCATGGTAGGTGAAATGCTGCACTAATTAAAAACTGTCTCGCTCACTGGTGACCCCTTGTTATAGTCTGGGTACTACAGCAATTACTGCCAACATGACTAGGCTTTAGATAAACATGGAAAGTAAACCCTAATCTCTTTCTCTCTCCCTTTCTTTCTTTCTCTTTCTTACGTTCTTTTTCTCTCTTACTTTCTCCTTCTCTCTGTCTTACTCTTTCTTTTTCTCTCTCTCTTTCTTGCTCAAAACATGTCATGATTGTCTGCTGGTGAATCTGATGATCCCAATATCTGTATGTTTGTTGTGTATTTAATGTGTGTCCCTGTTGTCTCCCTGGGTCCAACGCGTGGTTGTGACGTTTGTTTGTTCAGGTGTGTTTGTTTATCACTGCCTGGCGTCCCCCAGGGTCCACACGGTATTATTAGCTTCCACTAAGATAAGCAAAGAATCCCGATTCTCACATGAATCGATAATTGTCTAACTTTTTTTTCTCGATAATTTTAAGCGTTTTTCAAACCTGCGGCAACTCAACTCACTTACAATTATTGCGTCACATTCACCATGTTCATACTCATTCATACACTGACAGCAGTGTCAACCATGCAAGAGAACAGCCAGCTGGTCGGGAGCAGTTAGGGTTAGGGTCTCATTCAGGGACACCTCGACACTTGGCTAGGAGGAGCCAGGGACTGAACCAGGACAACACCTGGACAACCTGCTCTACCAACTGAGCTACTGCCACCTCATTTATGTGTTTTTTTACTATTTACTACCCCCCCCCCCCCCCCAGGGTCCAACACGTGGTCTCTCCCAGAGACGCGCGGTGCAGTGGTCCAGGGTGCGTACGGTCACAGCAGCACCCTGGACCCCGGCAGCGGCAGCATTTTCGTGCACGGCGGCTACAAGACCCTCCCCGCCAACAAGTACGGCCTGGTGGACGAGCTGTACCGCTACGAGGTCAACACACGCACCTGGTGAGCACGCATATATGCCCGCGCATGCACACACAGTACCGCTACAAGGTCTACAAACACAGCTGGAACACGCACAGACACTATGTAAACACGAACCGTATATATAATTAGTCAGTATTGGAATAGGATTATAGTTTAGGTGACTATTTAGGATTATTGATTTAAATATATTTAAATATATTTTTGGATAGATGTATAGAGGTGAAATGTATATTTGAAATTAAACAAACAACGTGTGTGTGTGCGTGTGCGTGCACGTAGGTTCATCCTGAGGGAGAGTGGGTTTCCTCGCTACCTACACTCGACGGTGCTGGTGGGCGGGACCCTGCTGGTGTTTGGCGGGAACACGCACAATGACACGTCACTTAGCAACGGCGCCAAGTGCTTCTCCGCTGACTTCCTGGCCTACGACATTGGTAGGGGCTGCGCATCTCCGCACCATGGCAACCGATTTAAAGTTTCAAAAATGAATACCATCAAGCTTTGTCAGTGCTGCATAAGCATTCCATTAATGTCTTATACCTAAAATATCTAAATGTACCCTTAATCTATAACACCAAGAACGGTGGTTCCCAAGCTTTTTTTGTCAGGCCTCCCCTTTGGTAAACATAAGTAATTAGTAAAAAGGTACAAATACAGGCATTACCGCCTACAAATTAAATGTATCGACCCCTATCTCAGCAAAGTGATGAATTTAAAAGAAATAGCCTGTTTTTCAGTTCATATTTACAGAAGAGCAAATCCTCAGACAAATCATTTCCTCAATGTACCGCACCTACGCTATTAAAAGATAATCCTTGTTGCTATCATTTGCCTCATCAACTTTCTAGAGCAAAGTGTATATTCTTGATTTTTTTTCCTATAGAATATATAGTCAGATTGTAAGTGCTATTTTGACAAAAAAAATGATAACTTAATTAGTTTGCCGCATGCAATGGTTTGTATTCATGGTGACGGGTGAATAAATCAGGATACATTTTTATATTTTTCTGACTGTCAAGTCAATTGTATTTGTGCCCTTAATCTCAGTTGCAGTCTCAAAGGGCTTCACAGGCCACACAGTAACCCCCCCTCGCCCTCCAAGAGGTTCTTGTGTCATTAGGAAATTATGGATTAGTCATGAGTTCAAAATCACTGTATGTAGGGTGGTAGGGCTGCTTGATTATGGCAAAAATCATGAGAATGATTATTTTGGTCAATATTGAAATCACGATTATTTAATGCGAATTCTCATTGCCTTTGGAAATAAGCATTTATTGATCTTGAAAAAAAAAATGTCTTTAACATTTTTCTTGAACTATAAATATAATTCAACTGAAAAACAATATACAGAATACATATATGTATATGTGTATATATGTATTGTTGTGAAAAGCAAGTTTCTCTTGAAACTCTTACTCTAACTCATGTGTTCTTTAATGAAGCGATAGAAGAAGTTTAAGTTTACTCAATAATCAGTTTCCCTGACAGAACAACAAAGTGTGTGTCAGTTCACGAAATCTGAGCACCAACTATCCCTGACCCAGGAAGTTATATACACAAACAGTGAAAACGTCATAACAAGGGCTGGCTGTTGACGTCTTCCCCCCTCGTCCTCGTGGTATCTGACTCCAGCGTTCTTTACATGTACAGAGACAAGCCTGCCTGTTATTTGCTATCATATGATTAACACTTCCTGCTCTTTGCAACAAACTGATCTCACACTATGTACTCTGCACATGTCACCAACAACGTACTCATTCTGATCATGAGGAGTTGCTTTTATAATTATATGCCTCTGCTTATATCTCATGATTCTGTCTTACTTCAGCAGAAAGGCACCGAGGTTAGTGTGACCCTAATTATTGGTCATATGGTAGATATAAAATATAACCATACCTTTAGTATGTATATGTGTATATAAATTCTATCTTGTTTGCATAATGGTTGGAAGCCAAAATCGTAAATAAAATGTAATCGCCCAGCCCTACTGTGTGGGCTAGTTTGTTGATCAGACACCCTAAAAGTGTGTGACGTAGAATACTTGACTCGGTTTAGTCCTTCTTTAAACTAACCTCTTCCTTCTCCTCCTCTTCCTCCCAGCTTGTGATGAGTGGGCCCACCTCCCCAAGCCGGACCTCCACCGAGACCTCCCCCGCTTCGGACACACAGCCGTGGTCAACAACGGGTGAGTCTCTGCTCCTCCTCCTCCTGCACCTCCTGCTCCCCCCACCGTCTCCAATGTTACTCATCCTACCTCATTATCTCCCCCTTCCTCTACCTCCTTCTTTCTTTTATCTTCCTCCCCTCTTCCCCTACCTCCTTCTCTCCCCCATCTCTCTCCTCCTTCTACCTCCTCTACCCCCCCCCCCCCCCCCCCCCCCCCCCAATAGACTTCCTCCTTCTCCTCCTCCTCCTGCTCTTCCCCTCCCTCCTCTCCCCCCCTCATCCTCCTTCTTCACCAACTCCTCTCTCTCTCTGTATCTGTCTCTGTCTCTCTCTCTCTCTCTTTGCTCTACCTCCACCTCTTTCCAGTGGGTAGTCGCTCCAGGATGAACTGCATGCTTCGATCTGTTAATTTCTCTGGGTGGCAGCGTCTACTAAACCACCGCACACCAAATTCAAGACACGCCAGCTTACAGTTGTAGGGAATAATCATGAAGAATGTCACACATTATTACCAGGTTATTGTGTATATACTACGTTATTAGAAATTTTCGCAATATTTCACACACTGAAGTCAAGCACATCGCATGGATACAGGTTTATGAAAATCAAGACAGGCAATTACATTGTGTCAAATATGTATTGAAATGAAGCAAGCACTTACAACATGTGGAACAATAAATCAGTAATTCTGCAAAAATATCAATAATGGCATAATTCTATTTGTAACCTTTGTCAGAATTATACATTAAATCCCACAAAATGCCACAGCAAGCTAAACAGGTTAGGAACCACTGTATTAAACAAGTATGTGTGTGTCCTGCAGCTCCATGTACGTGTTTGGGGGTTTTTCGGGGGTCCTGCTCAACGACCTGCTGGTCTACCGGCCCCCCAGCTGCCAGGCCTTCCGGGCCCCTGAGCCCTGCCAGGCGGCGGGCCCTGGGCTGCGCTGCGTGTGGGGCCAGGGCCGCTGCGACCCCTGGGTGCCCATCATGGCCCCCGGGAGCCTAAGCCGAGCGCCCTTCTGCCCTGCTAAAGCTGGTGAGGAAAGGGAGGGTTGATGTAAACTAGTGTGACTAGAGTGACTAGATAGAGCTCTCTCTCTCTCCGTGTGTGTGTGTGTGTGTGTGTGTGTGTGTGTGTGTGTGTGTGTGTGTGTGTGTGTGTGTGTGTGTGTGTGTGTGTGTGTGTGTGTGTGTGTGTGTGTGTGTGTGTGTGTGTGTGCGGTATGAAATGCATCTACATTTTCTAAACGCGTCCATCTTGATTGATCATTCTCCCTCCAGCCACTGTGGACGAGCGGTGCTACCGCTTCTCGGACTGCGCCAGCTGCACCGCCAACACCAATGGCTGCCAGTGGTGTGACGACAAGCGCTGCATTTCCGCCGCCAGCAACTGCACTTCTGTGAGTCCACCAGCAGAGAGTGCTGCTGCACTACCCAGAAATGAGCACATGCCCACACAGGCTTTTGTCCATCCGTCAATTAAACTTGCATTCAAGATACAGTGCAATGCACTTCAGAGTTAAGAAAGGTACACGTATACAAAATGTGTGAAGAAATAATGATGATGATAATAACGCCACATAAAAAAGGCTAATTAAAACATTAAGAGGAAACAAATATATGGAAAAATAGAATGAATGAATCTCGTCTTCTATGAACCTTATCAATAGCCCTCACTCACAGTCACGGTCTGAAAGGGTTTTACAGCCCCACCATACATGATAAGTTCTGGTATGAGTACCTGGTCTTGGGCCCCATGAACCCCGTCTCCTTCTGCCCCTCAGGGAGTGCAGAACTTCACCAGGTGTCCGGTCCGGACGGAGCAGGTGTGCAGTAAGCTGGCCAACTGTAAGGGCTGCTCCCTCAACCCCAGCTGCCAGTGGGACCAGAACCAGTCAGAGTGCCACGCCATGCCTGGTAATAATACACTGTATACAACTATACTAATACACACTAATATATACTAATACACACTCCAGAAGCAGTCAGAGGGCCATGCCCTGCCTGTTAATAATACACTGTACTAATACACACTATTATATACTAATACACACTAATTTATACCGCTACACACTCTAGAACCAGTCAAAGTGCCACGCCCTGCCTGGTAATCATTAGGGCTGCAACTAATGATTTTTTCATAGTCGATCAACTGACGAATATCTTTTTGATTAATTGATTCATCAATTAGTCTATGAAATGTAATTAATAGCTAATGTCAACACAAGTTACCAGAGTCCAAAGCGATGTCTTAAATATGCTTGCTTCATCTGACAAGCAGCCAAGAAAAACTAAAGTATTCATTTTATAATGATCCATGAACCATACATTGGAATTAAACTGCAACATTGACCAGCAAATGTTTAAAAGATTAATCGATTATCAAAATTAGATTCAGTTAATTTTATGTCGATCCATTAATCGACTAATCGGTGCAGCCATAGTAATAATACAAAGTTATTACACATTACTAATATAAACTAATGTCCTCAGATGTCTGTCGACCCCTCATTGTGCATTTGTACCACCCTAAACTCACGGACGTAGCAACTTTATCACCATGACAACAAATCACGGTAGCAAGTGTTTCCCGCAGCCCTGCGTGACATTGTTCTGTTAATTAACGTTTTGAATCATCGGGAAGTAATTACTATTGGTAATGGAGGGTGTTGTTTGTTTCACCTTGCTCAAAATGTTTATTATAAGATATCGATATGTTCATATACGCTATGGCTGTCGGCACATCTCTCTTTTTCTCTTTCTCTCTCTTTCTCTCTCTTTCTCTTTTTCTCTCTCCCCCCCCCCCCCCTCCCCCCTGGCTGTTCTGTCCATCTGAGCCAATGATGTTTAATCTGTAATTCTCACTGCATCATACACTGGTTCCCACCAGGTGTGTGTGTGTGTGTGTGTGTGTGTGTGTGTGTGTGTGTGTGTGTGTGTGTGTGTGTGTGTGTGTGTGTGTGTGTGTGTGTGTGTGTGTGTGTGTGTGTGTGTGTGTGTGTGTGTGTGTGTGTGTGTGTGTGTGTGCGCGCAAGTTGAGAGTGAAAACATGCATTCCTGATGCCCAAAAGGTAATCTCTGCACAGCCAAACTCTTGGCTCTGGCTCTCATTTTTACACACACACACACACAGCTAACCCCTGGCCTGTGGTTTTGGATGGATTAGCTGTATGCTAGCTGTGTTGCTCTCCTCAAATGCCGGCGTTGTTTCTCTACTGTTGTGGTCAAATGAAAACAAGTTTATTTTGCTATTCGTACATTGATTTAGCAATCAATGGAATAACTAGGCACCTAAACTCAAAATACTCTCTCACATTTTAAATGTCAGAGGTTTAAATCTGGCCAATATCAAATCACAAAAAAACTTTATTTTTAAATGAAATGTTTGGTAATAATAATAATAATAATAATACATTTTGACAATAATGCTTTTTCTTTTAGCACCTTTCTATATGCTCAAAGGCACCAGTATTACACAAATAACTATTTTAAAAACATGGAAAGAAAAAAGAAAAAAGAGCAAAACATTGAAAAAGTTAAAATGGTAAAACAACAACTTGGAGTATCTTGGTTCCTAAATTCAACATCCGACCTGTTGTCCTATTGCAACCCGGCTGATGTTGACTTTTTGTTGGGCTTGTTTTTTAGCCCAGCAGTGCACAGAGGGCTGGAGCCAGGTGGGCGATACCTGCCTGAGGATCAACTCCAGCCGCAAGAGCTACGACAACGCCCAGCACTACTGCAAGAATCTCCAGGGCAGCATCGCGTCCCTGACGACGGGAAAGCAGGTGGACTTTGTGCTCCAGGAGCTGCGGACCCTCCAGCAGCAGGACAAGGTGGTGAAACATCTTGAATCATGTCTGCAGTTGGACGTTTTTTAAATGTTTTCATTGGTTAATAAGGGTGGACAATTCTGATTTCAAACAGAAAGATGTGTGTGTGTGTGTGTGTGTGTGTGTGTGTGTGTGTGTGTGTGTCATTCCTAATACCTGCGTTCGATATGCTGCTAGTCCTACTGTTTCAGATGTTATACCTTGAACTTTAATATCGCAACTAACCATTTTTAATGCATGGGGGAAAAAAAGCCAAGGTCGATCTATTTGCACCTGGAAAACAGTCACTGTTTGTATTCTTCGGCCATATTTACACAACAGCACAACAAAAACACTTTTTTTCTTTCATACACTTGAAGCTGGTGTTTTGAAAACGGTCTCCCAAAGTTTATGAATCTGAAAACACCGGTCTTGCGTTGCGGTGCAGAGGAGCACAATGTGTATTTCTGAAAATGACGTATAATTCTGACTAGATACCGGACATGAGTGTAAGCGTTAGAAAAACGCTGGGCTCAATGCGGAGAAACACGTTAAAACATCACAATGTGGTTTCTACTCCTCCAGCAGCTTCCAGTAACCCTGCTTTCCTCCTCCCCTCTCCCCTACAGAGGCTGTCTCCCTGGGTGGGCCTGAGAAAGATCAACGTGTCATACTGGGGCTGGGAGGACATGTCTCCCTTCACCAACAGCAGCCTCCGCTGGCTGCCCGGGGAGCCCAACGACTCCGGCTTCTGTGCCTACCTGGAGGAGCCCCAGCTGTGGGGCCTGAGGGTCAACCCCTGCACCGCCATGACCCAGGGCCTCATCTGCGAGAAGGCCGTCGGTGAGACACGCACGCACGCACACAGAAATACAGACACACACACGTCCACACGTACGCACATGGAAAGGTGGTTGGTGGGCTGCAACGATTAGTTGATTAATTGATGAGTCGATCGACAAAAAGTGAATTGGTAAAATTTGTATCATCGATTAATCGTTTAAAAACAAGTCCAAATAGCAAATATTTGCTGCTTGATGCTTCAGAAATTCAAATGTTTGGTTCGTAGATAGTTAGAAATGAATACTTTAGTTTTTCATGGCTGCTTGTCAGATAAAGCAAGCGAATTTAAGACATCACTTTGGACTCTGTTAACTTAACTATGATGGCATTTGCTATTATTTTATGACATTTTCTATACTAAATGATTAATCGATTGATCAAAAAAATTATTGTTGGATGAATCGGCTATGAAAATAATCGTTGGTTGCAGCCCTAGTTGGTGGGTGGATAGATGAATGGATGAAAAGATGGATGGGTGGGTGGATAGATAGACAGATGGTTGGAAAGATGAATAGATGGATGATTCTTGGGTAGGAAACATGTGCAACTACACTATCCTGTAGGGGCTAGGCTGTTCCACTCCCAGCCGAAACATACTAGGTTTGAGCCCCAATATCTACCTGTAGGCATCCTTGAGCAAGATGCCCTAACCCCGCTCCTTGATGACCTGTATCTCTATTCACTGCAAATCGCTTTGTAAAAAAGCTGCAAAAAGCCTACATGGTAAATGGAAGAGATAGACGCTCACAAACAACAAACGGATAGGACAGGCAGATAGAGTAGCCGAGCACTAACTGGTGCTGCTGTAGGCTAACTGGCCACGAGAGGCTGCTAGTGTGCAACATGATATAGTGTCTCTTTGAAGACCCAGTGAATGGACCTCCAGCGTCTATGATTTGATGGGTTTCTAAGTACTGCTGGATATTAGCGGAGGTAGGAGGAGGGTGGGGGGGAGGGGTATGTATCGATCCTACAGGAATTGGTGTGTGTGTGTGTGTGTGTGTGAGTGTGAGTGTGTGAGTGAGAGGAGGGGTGGGGGGGGTGTACTTAGAGGAACACCATTGACGGTTTCTAATCAATTTGTACGTCAGCAGAATTTTATGCTCGCCCGCTTTGACTTGTGCACCAAAAAAAGATCAGTTTTAGGGGAAACCAGCCGGCAAGTCTGACGAGACAATTTGAGGTTGTTGTTTTACATCTTGTGACAACCATGTCGGAATAATTATGTACAATGAATAATTATATATATATATATATATATATATATATATATATATATATATATATATATATATATATATATATATATATATAATTCTTCCTGTCAATATTTTTAAACAAAATTGATTAGAAGAAGTTAAACTCTGTTCAAGGTAGAAAGAGGTAGCTCTGATTCAGTCTTTTACCATCCGTGTTTTTCCACCGGACTCATTTGTTGTCTTTCTTGCGATGCTTCCCGTGTGAAGCACTTCGTATCACCACGTTGCACGGAAACTAAGCGCTTAAAGGTTTGGCTGATCAATGATATGGCGTGTCTGCTTCTTTCCCCAGGCAACCCGAGCCAGAGCGCCCGACCGCCCTGCAAGAAGCCGTGCGCGCTCCACGCCACCTGCGGCAACTGCACCAGCCAGGGCATGGAGTGCATGTGGTGCGGCAGCCGCCAGCGCTGCGTGGACTCCAGTGCCTACGTCATCTCCTTCCCCTACGGACAGTGTCTGGAGTGGCAGACGTCCGAGTGCCTGGGTAAGACATGGAGGTGGTGGTGGTGGAGAAGGTGAAGAGGGAGAAGGTGGTGGTGGAGAGGGAGGTGGATGTCCGGAGGAGGTGTACAGCGAGTTGGGGGTGGAGGTGGTGTAGAGGATAGTGGTGGAGGTGGTGGTAGTGGGGGAGGTGTTAAAAGGGTGGTGGAGGTGGTGGTTTGTTTTGTTGTCTGTGTTTGATGCCAGTTACTCTGTGCCCCTCACTCTTTACCTGTCAATTTTCTTCTCACACATTCTCTCATCCCTCTATTATTTCTCTCTTTCTCTGTCTATATCTCTGTTGTTTTGTTTTCTTTCTATCTTGCTCTCTCTCTCTGTTTCTGTCTCTCTCTCCTCTCTGTGCCTCTCTCTCATTTATTGCAACCCCCACCTTAGCCTAGCATTAGCCAGTAAGATTTATATATCACCTAGCCTAAGATATGTACGTGTGTGTGTGTGATAGAGATCGAGTCGTCAATATCTGTCACCAGGTGTCTAGAGACCTCAGGTTGGAGCAATCGACCAAGCGGGGGCGAGCTATGCGATTATCTTTTGATTGTCAGGTTATTTGAGTGTGTTATGGTATAATGTAGTCGATTATCTTCTGGTCAGGCTCCCGATTGTATAACCCTGTGTATCAATGCAGCTTAAGACAAGATCTTAAATCTTACCTTAAGTCTTAAGTGTATATTCACAGGTGTATCTCATGACGTTAATTATGAGCACTGGCAAGTACACTACACCTGTGTTCACCCCCTAATATCACACCTCTGTAATAAAGGCCTATTATCACCGCAATAATATTCAAAATCTTTGAGAAGTAATATGCGATTGAAAACTGGGCACTGAAGGACAAGGCCGAGATCGTTCCATCCCCCCCCGAACCACTTTAAAGTCCCATTAACCAACAATAAAAACATTCAACTCCCATAACAGATGAGTCTTTAAATAGTTGAAAGGTTTGGTCGAACGTTTCTTGCCCAGCTACACTGCGGTTTGTTAGTGTATTGTTTGTTAAAATGAAAATGAACTTAAATAAAGAAATGTCCGAATCTATTTTGAACATGGAGGATTGATTTAGTGACTAGTAATGCTCGGGAGCACATGAGGACAACCTCAAACTGATTGAAATATGATTCAGGTCACTTTTGTTTTGTCCCAGCAACATGGATGCAATTGTGATCAGCCCTCGATCTTGATGACAAACGGGTTGATTTCAAGTTTCAGCCTGTATTTTTCCGCAATGGGAACCTTCAAACTGTATTTCAATATGAAAACTCAATCAAAAGTCGAGCTCCTTTTGTTGTCTCCAGATGTTGTCCCATGTTCACTAACATTTTGGCAGAAATTGTGTTTATCTGATTGCTACATGTATCACAGGGACATGGGAGATGATTTCAATTGAAAAAACGGAAGGAAACCAAACCAAACAACAATTATAAACACAAACCTCATAGGTAACTTTGCACTTAAATAAATAAAATATAAATATGTGACCTTTTTTTTACCAGCCATTATGTGCACCGAACACATGTTGACCTTCAACTGATGTCGAACAGAAAGCCGTTCCACTTCCAGGTGAACGGCAGAGCAGAAAACGGTGTCTGTTGAAACGAACGTCATGTCCCTCCCGGGTCCGCCACTTTCCAGCCCCGCGTCTTCACAACAAACTTAAGTGCCCTCAGCCCGCTAATGATTCCCGTGGCGTAGTCATGGTTTCGCATCCATTAGCGGAGCAGCCCGCCATTTGTTTGACATAAACGGAGGGGCAGGGGGGAACAGCATGTTTGTCTCCTTTAACTATCGCTGGCGTTCGCCTCTCTCTTAAATTGTCTGTCTGGCAGAAGACAACGGTCAACGCTGGAAAAACTTGTCAAGCAATTTAGTGGTCTTAAATTTCCTGGCAGTTGGTGGTTGAAGGGGAAGGGGGGGGGGGGCGTTTTGCTAACAAACTTCAGCCTTGTAACAAACTTCAGCCTTGTTTTAGAAATTCTTGAGCCTTTTTACAACATTGTTTGCTAGCACTCTGTTTGCGTTTTCCTTTTCTTTTTTGTTGTTATTGCTGTCGACTGTTTTTCTTGTCACTTGTTTCTCTTTATCTGCCCTTCATCTTCGTCTCTTTTTTTATATTCATTTCTCTAGTCGACCAGATGATGGTTCCTGGCGAGAAACGCACAATGTTGTTCTAGCGCTGTACTGCGTGTCTGAGCTTTATAGAAAGATATAACATCTGTTTGGCTTTCATGTGAAACACATTTTTGGAACAACCTTAACTCGCGTAAAAAAGGCCCAAATATTCTCAAAAGCATAAAAAGTTTTTTTAGTGCATTGTGTCTGCGATGAAAACAAAATGGTTATTATAAAAAAAGCACTCAATAAAAGCACAGAAGAAAATATTCAGACAGTTCTGGCATGTGATAGCCCAATCGGCCGCAGTCTATAGCACTTTTCTCAACACTCAAAGACAACAACAAAATACATGAGTAAATACCAAACATCAACAAAAAGTCACACATTAAAACATTTAAAGCATTTTGAAGAAAAGGTAAGTAGCAGAAAGAGGGACGGAGAGGTGAGGATGGTTAGATAGACATTAAAAGCAGTTTTAAAAAGGTGTGATTTGAGCGATGCTTTGAAAGAGTGGTGAGAGTGGATCTAAATTATTACGAAGCATTACTAATCTATTTTCTAACCACTTAATCATACTAAACCTTTGTTTTGCTTGTTTCATACTACTATTATATCTGCCCATTTTGGTACATATTGCACTCCTAGCCATCTCTGAAAGGAGGGCTCCCTCTTCTGTGCTCCTTCTCCAGGTTTCTTAGATTTAGGGGAGTTTTTCCTTTGGAGGGCATAGGTTAGGGGGAGTGTCATAAAATGTTACCTGTGAAACCCTTTGAGACACTGTGATTGGGCTATACAATTGACTTGACTTAAATTCATGTATTTTATGTTGCCTTGTGTTGTTGTTTCTAGCCCAGAACTGCTCTGGTCTGCAGACGTGTAGCCAATGTCTGGAGCAGCCGGAGTGTGGCTGGTGTGGGGATCCCAGCAGCACGGGACGGGGCCTCTGCATGGAGGGCTCCTACCGGGGGCCCATGAAGAGACCAACCAAGCAGGGCCAGCAGGCCCAGAACCAGGACATGAGCCTGGAGCCAGCGGTCTGCCCCCGAGACAAGGGCTACGAGTGGGCCTTCATCCACTGCCCCGGTAAGTGGAACAAATTTAGGAGCCGCATCATCTTAAGAGGTGATTCCCATACTTTGTCATACTTGCTTTTGGTAATACTTTTTCTTATTTTTTTTTGGAATTGGGTGCTTTTGGCCCAGCACCCACCAAATATTTTGTGCCGCAAAATAAGTGCTACATTCTCACATTTCTCTACGAATAATCATCAATACAAATCATGAGTGCACAGTCCTACAAAAAAAACACTGTTGTACTCCCGACAGACGTAAGTTAAAAGTGAACTAATGATAATATTTTCAACATGATCATCGACAACAACAGTAGCGCTGAAAGGCTAAAAGACTAAAACTCTTTAGCTCTCATCTCGTCTGTCCAGGGCAGGACGTACCTCACAGGAAGTGGGACGTTTTATTCCCCATCGGCCGTAGCGTTTTATTCTTATTTATGGATAGCCGTTACATCGACCATATGCAACGTATCTCTCCCTATAGACCCAGTGCAGAGCTAGTAGAGATGTACCATTAGTCCAGTAAATGCGCTTTAAAACCACACCGCGTAAGCCGATCGTTGCGGCCCGCATGTACAGATGTCATGCTCCCCCCCCCCCCTCTCCCCTGTCCAATGTGCTTTCCATGGGAACAGATGTGATATGGGGTATGTATTTTAGTATTGAGTAACACCAGAACAGCACAACTGTGTTTTGGTTAATTTTGGCGAGTAGTATTTACAATTGTCTCAATATTTGTTTTTATTTGTGTTCAAAAGCTTGAATAGAAAATTATGTTCTTGTTAGGAATACCTGTCATTTGACTTGTTTTTATAGAAACAATACCCTCTTCTCTGTTAGCATTCTCATTATACGCTTCACACGGACTAAAGTGCTCTTGTTAAGAATACCTATAATTGTAATGTTTATGTTTTAGTTGGCAATAGCGTTCTTTGTTAGTTCCCATGGGCGTCACCATAATATAATTGGGGGGGGGACACGTCCCCCCCACCCTTGCAAAAAAGTCGTTTGGACCCCCCCACATTTGCCATAGATACCCATATAAATAGAAATCCACTCCGCGTTTTCCTGTTTTTTTAACACACAAAGCAGCATCACGCACCAAAGCAAGCCTATGTTGAGAGTCGGCTCAACGACAGCGATAGACTTCAGAAACACATACTGAACGCTGAACACAGTCACTTCAGTCCTCTGTGTATTAGTGTTGTCACGATACCAAAATTATCGCTTCGATACCGATACCAAGTTGAGAATTGCGATTCGATACTTTTTCGATAATTTTCCTGGACAAGGAGAAACACTCTCGAATAACATTGTTGTGCTTTACCGCGGCGCTGCGGCGGCAGTGTGAAGTGCAAAACACACTGGCGCCGCAGCCAGGGCACATCTTTGGGCCAGCCCAGGACTGTCATAATACTTTTTTTTTTTTTTAAGTCATTTGTCCTGACCGGAGGCGGTGTGTTATGATCACCCCCCCCCGCCGTCGGTCCGGGGTGTGTTACGATCGTGCGCCTCCCCCCCCCCCCCCCCCGAGAATCGCGGTGCGTGCACCGTGCAACACTACTGTGTATTACACCAGAACATAATAGTAGTCAGTAATTGCAGACCATGCAAGCTCCAAGGAAAATCAATGAAAGAGGGAGATCATTTTAAATCTAAAAACATGGTAAAATGCACCAGAATGCGGGAAATTGCATCTACTTATTTCAAATTTTTCTGGGGGAGGACACCCAGACCCCCCATCAAAATATGACCCCCCCACTTTCAAAAAGCTGGTGACACCCTTGTTAGTTCCACAATACATTTGTTTTCTACTTAAAGGGACACTAAGTAGTTTTTTAGTAATTTATTACCTCAAATCAACGTCTTCATTCATAAAAAAGTCCCCATTGGTGTACAATTATCTCTGTCAACAATCTCACTTATCCTCCTGAGCGAAGAATCACTTATCAGAATTTACATAGGACGGGCAAGCTCTATGGAGGCTTCCATGTCCTTCCGGTCTATGAACTGCCGAGAGGGACAAAAAGCACTACGTGGTACAGGTAAGGCTAAACGCGTTTTCACTCAGAGCCAGCGTGACTGTGGAACAGAGAAGGAGCTTAGCGAGACGCGCTTGTCACTTAAAAAACGATATAAACATGAGAACATAATTCACTATCTTGCTCGAGGAGTAATTACTCATACAGAAGTTTGTTTGAAATAACGTACCCAGTGCTCGAAGTGGGCCGGTACACACCACTTCGAGCACTGAACGTACCTCATCATCCGAAACAAAACTTGATGAAGTGGTGTTTGAAGACATGTTATCATTTTGTCATAGCTTCTTGAATCTTGACTAATACCGCTTGCCGTAGTTCGAAAACGCGAGGCGCTAGAGAGCATAAATTCGTTTGAATGCAAAATACAATTTGACCACTAGATGGGGGGAAAAAACTACTTAGTGTCTCTTTAAGTTATTTGACACTTTATTCTATGCTTTATAAAGCCCAAAGTGAATTTATGTTTGTATTTGAAACATGATTGTTTTAACGGGGCAAAGCACACCAAATGTAGCGGGGCACAAACGTAGTGTGAGGCGTACCATGCTTGCTTCATACCGGACTCGAGTCTATTTTGAATTCAAAAACATTTCTGTCCCGGCTGTCCCGACACAGCCGTGTGCTTTGGGCTTTACACTTGACTTCATTCTACACACTCATACAATACTTTAACAACTGGTGTTGTTGTTTTGTCGGCAGCATGCCAGTGTAACGGCCACAGCACGTGCGTCAACGGCAGCGTTTGCGAACAGTGCCGCAACCTGACCACCGGGCCCAACTGCCAGACCTGCATGCCCGGTTACCATGGAGACCCAACCAATGGCGGGAAATGTCAAGGTGAGTGCACTGAGGTGGAAGCGTCACACCGAGATTTTATAGATATATTTGTTATTTATTTAATTTTTTACAGCTGTAAGTCTCAACCATGAATTATTAATTATACTGTGTTTGTTTGGAAATATGATGAGTCTGTTGCTTTCTCTAGACGTGTTTTTATTAGTGTTGGGCATAGATTAATTTCTTTAATCTAGATTAATCTAACTGTAATCTTGGAATTAATCTAGATTAATCTAGATTAAAATGGCTCATTTGAATTCTGTCGAAGGCATTCATAATATGCGTGTGCTACCTAAATAATGACAAAAAAAAAGTCTGCGCGATTGTTGACGGGGGGGGGGGGGGTGCGCGATTGTTGACGGGGGGGGGGGGGGGGGGGGGTGCGCGACTGTTGATGGGGGGGGGGGGGGCGGGGGCGCGATTGCTGACCGGAGGTCAGTAATGACACCGCGAATACGGACGTTTATCATCTTTTTTTTAAATATATATTTTTTAAGAGGCCCCTGATTGGCCGAGGCCCAGCCCAGGTAAGCCCATGCATTAAGGCGCCACTGCCCAGACCTACGACCGACGGGGGGGGGCAGCCCGTTCTCATCCCAACTCGTAATATACCGACGATTTGTCACGCCCCTAGACGTCTGACATTGACGCAAAAGGTACCCTCCCGCGTCTGTGTGAAACGATCTGGGTTCTCATAAACCCGTTCGCGGTGGTAAGAGACGAGCAGAGTCTACAGCGTCCATTCACTCCAATAATAACCCGGTCACGGTGATAGATTACCCTAACCCTAACCCTGACCCTAACCCTAACCATAACCCTAACCCTAACCCTTTTTGGAGTGAATTGTTTCACAGTAGACTGCGGACGCTGTAGACTCTGCTCTGCGAGCGGACGCTGTAGACTCTGCTCGTCTCTTACCAACGCGAACGGGTTTATGAGAACCCAGATCGTTTCACACAGATGCAGGAGGGTACCTCTTGCGTCAGTATCAGACGTCTAGGGGCGTGACAAATCGTCGGTATATTACGAGTTGGGATGAGACCGTGTTGGGGGGGGGGGGGGGTCACCGGGCAGAGGACGCAGCCGTTCCGCAGCGCTTACCTGCCTTGGTGGAAATCCGGTATAGACACAGCTCCCAACCCAACTTTGACAATAGATTAACGGCGATAATTTTGTTATCGCGCGATAAGAGTCTCGCGTTATCGCAGCGCGATAACGCCAATAACGGCCCACCACTAGTTTTTATGCATTCTTATTCGTTCTTTAAAATGTAAATGACTATGGACTGACGAGAGTGTCTTGCCTGCTTTTTAATGTAGTCTAAGAAAAAGCGAATACGTTCCTGGTGTGTCTTGGCAGACGGGGAAGATGATAACGATGTCAATCATAATGATGGTGATGCCTCGGGTGTCATTTTTTAAAAATGCGTCCTACAAAAAAGGCTTCTATTGGTTCCTATTTGAGTAAGAGAGAGACCCTGGATAATGCCATCATGTTCCCAAAATCCAAAGAGACGACCAACGTCACCCTGCTCGATGCCTATTGAAAAAGAGCTGAGTCATTGGGAGTGAGGTCAGTTAGTCGGCGTGTTTTGTTGGCTGTGCCTTATTTTTTGTTACGCTTCTGAGAAATGTGAAATTTGAGTTAATTAAGGGGAAGGTGCTCATGGAAAAGGTTTCCACTGATTCAACAACACACCGTACTTAGGGTTTGTATTACTCTTGATGGATACCACATTACCTACAGATTTGTTATCTAAGATCCGTTATTTAATAATGGCAGGCTTTTGAAATGAGACAATCCGTAACCTTGACCGTAAAAAAACTAAATTAAGAAGCAAAAAAGTTGACAGTACTTGAACAAATATTAATCCTGAAGCATTTAATGGTTTATAGTTTTTTTCTTGTTGGATGTCCTCCAACATGCATATGTTGAAAAGCTCTTGTAGTGAAACCCGCTGCTGGGCTAAAAGCTTTATGTCATCACTCACACCAGCCTCTCTCCATCGAGTTAAATCATACCGGCATTATGGGCTCCGCTTTTAAAGCCAAATTAGCCTGAGAATTGCTATTCTCAGGTAGAAGTCACTCAGGTAGAGTCAGGTTCTGGACACACTGAAAGCTACACACAGATACTTGGCACGCAACACCACTACGGCTACCAAGAACAACTTCCAAGAATAGTTGCTCAACTAAGCCAATTCACCGAACAAAAAGAGCAAGCAGGGATAGTTAGCCTGCAACCCTGTTACTGCTAGCAAGAACAACGCACAGAGATAATTAGTGTTAGCTACTGACATTGTTGCTATGGCTAACTTGTCAAACCTTTAGGGTTAGGGTAAAATTAAATCAAATGATGAGTTGGCACTGAAGATGTTAAACAAAATAATAAATTGTGGACTAGATATAGTGGATTTATTGTTCAACTCCCATCCTTAAGGTTCTGGGTTCGATCCCCATGTTCACAGCTGAACCTGTAGGCATCCTTGAGCAAGATGCCCTACCCCTAACTGCTAATTATTGTACAACGTATCTCAGTCCCTAAGTCACTTTTAGATGAAAGCATCTGCTAAAAAACTGAACGGTAAATGGCAGTGTGTATAGGATGTTGAAAACAGGGATTTCTGAGATCGGGTTCCCTATGTGGAACTGCGACGCATTCAGACCCTTCAGCGGTCTGACAGTCTGTGGGTGAAGCGGGGCTGGGAGCTGGTTCCCGGGTCCCTCTCTTTGTAAGTCAATATATTTAATATATCGACAGAGCAAGTGGAGTAACAGTTCCTCTGTGGAAGGAAAGATTAACCCTCGACGTCCCGTTGGGGCCTCCACACGGAATCACATTCCTGATGGATGACAATCACATGCGCGCTGTTAAGTGTGCACATGCACGAACACACACACACACACACACACACACACACACACACACACACACACACACACACACACACAGGGGTGTCCTGTGGTTGCCCATATGATATCTTAATGCATACATTACAGCCATTACATGTAACGGGACACTATGCAGAGCGCCACACACACACCTGCCAGCGGACACGTCCTACTGTTGCTCGGACCAGAGGCTTTCTGGGGGGAACACAAAGTGAAGGAGTGGAATATAGTACACTTTAAGTACAAGATGCTACAATTACATTTACACTTGGAGAACAAGATACATTTACATTTGGAGAACAAAACACATTGACATTTACCTTTTAGAACACAAGATACATTTACATTACAAGTACATTTGCATCTACATTTCGAGAACAAGATACATTTATGTTTGGAGAACAATATACATTTACAGTTGGAGAAGAAGAACAAGGTGATACACAGAATACTGTGATTTGATAAATAAATAAAAATCTTGATCGATCTAAAGTGCCCTCTAAAGTGTCCATTGGGCCAAATGAATGTCTGTGTGAGAAAGAGGAGACCTGTCAATACATTGAGCGCTACTTAAACAACATTTAGCATCGACGATGTCACAGCCCCACAGCGCTCTGATTCACCTTTACCATCAAGAACCTCTTTTTCAGTATGAAAAGGGAAACTAACCAATAGTACATTTTAATTTGTTAGGATTGACTTATTGGTATTCATTTGTTGTTTGGTATTTATTTGTTGTTGTCGTTGACAATGTACTTACAAAACATACAGAACAATTCCAATGTTCATACAGCTCGGTCTATGAAGAATGTAATATTAGTCATGTTAGGTAGGTTAAGCAAACTATACAAAGCACCTGCTACACAGTTCTAGCTAAGATACGTTGTCCTGGTGCCCAATTCCTGGTCTTTACTTTATTGACTGGCAACAAGCAACGTATATTAAACAAAATTACACTGTAACTTTGTTTAACTTGTGTAACTTTGAAGCAAAGTCTAAGTCTTTACAAATACCCCCTAGAGCCTTCTCATGTACCCCCTAGGGCAGTGGTTCTCAACCGGTGGGGCGCGCCCCCCTGGGGGGACGTGGACACTCTCCCGGGGGGGCACGGGTTCAAAAAGGAGGACAAATACGCGTCCGGTTTTAGGCCGGACTGTCCGGTTTTTCAAAGCCCTGTCCGGCGTCCGGCGCAGCGTCAAGCCGGACGCGTATTGGTCCTCCTTTTTGAGAGCGCAATAGTAACACACACGCGCCCCCCCCCCCCCCCCCCCCCCCCCCCACCCGCCGGTGGCAGGTGTGTTACTATTGCGCGCACCACCACCCCCGTCGGCCGGAGTGTTACAATCGCGCGCGCCCCCCCCCCCCCCCCCCCCCCCCCCCCCGTTGGCCGTAGGTCCGTGGTGTGTTACTATTGCGCGCACCTCCCCGTCGCCCCCCCCCCCCCCCCCGTCGGCCATAGGTCCGCGGTGTGTTACTATTGTGCGCACCCCCCCCCCCCCCCCCCGTCGGTCCTAGGTCTGCGGTGTGTTACTATTGCGCGCAACCCCCCCCGTATCTCAATCTGTATGTGTGTAATAAGATTTGTGTGTATTCACATTTGTGTGTATTCACATTTGTGCGTATTCAAATTTGTGTGTGCGTAATATGATTTGTCTGTCTGTATTCACATTTGAAAAAAAATCAAAAAAATCAGTGTGTCTGTATTCACTTTTGTGTGTTTGTGATAAGATTTGTGTGTCGGCCAATCAGAGCTCCCGCCTGAGTTATAACTGATGACAGACATTTACAGATCTCAGTACACATGTACAGATCTGTTTACACATTCACAGATGTGTGTACACTTACAGATCTCTGTACACATTTGCAGATTTGTCTTTACTTGCAAAACGAATACAGACACACAGATCTTATCACAAACAAGATTTTCTTATCACAAACACACAAATGTGAATACAGACACACAAATCTTATCACAAACACACAAATGTGAATACAGACACACAGATTTTTTTACACACACACAAATGTGAATACAGACAGACAAATCTTATTACGCACACACAAATGTGAATACCGGTACACAGATTGAGATACGCACACACAAATAATATTGTCTCAATAATACCCCCATATAGGTCCGAGGAGTGTTACGATCGCGCGCACTAATAGCCCCGGTAATATGCCACTGTACTAGCATGCTAGCTGCTGCCCTTGTTATTAGTGGCGGCTCTCGAGCTAAAGATCAGCTGTCGGCAAGCTAGGTGAAAGCTAATGGCGGTCTCTAGGTTTTGCTGTGGTTGACAAAATGTGCGTTGTACTGCAACGCTACTGTGTACTCTGTACGCTATACGATATACTGTGTAATCTGTGTAATACTAACCAAAAACATTCTCTTTTCTCCTTCTTTCTGTCTCTTATTCTCTATCCATCTGTTATTCTCTTCCTATTTGCCTCTTTCTCTGTCCTCCCCCCCTCTTATCTTTCTTTCTCTCTCTGTCTCCCCCTCTCTCGCCCCTCTCTCTCTGTCTCTGTCTCTCGCTGCCTCCCCCCCTTTATGTCTCTGTCTCTCTCCCCTCCTCTCTCTGTCTCTCTTTCTATCTGTCTTTCTGTCCCCCCCCCCCCACCTCTCTGTCTCCCAGCCTGTAAGTGTAATGACCATGCCAGTGTATGCCAGGTCCGGACTGGGAAGTGCTTCTGCACCACTAAGGGAATCAAAGGAGAGCAGTGCCAGCTGTAAGTGCACACACACGCACACACACACACACACACACACACACACACACACAGCAGTAGGAGTTCCAATTCATCATGATTTTCTAGGATTAACTGGCTATATATTCCAAGCATTACTCAGAAATTTGGTGCCAGAGTTTGACAGATGCTTGGAATTAGTAAAACAGTTTTTTTTGTGCTGTTGGTACTTTTTTCCTCAGGCTGAACAGCACACACCAAATTACCACATGATGGGGCAACAGCTCACCAAACTATCACATGATTGGTCAACAGCTCACCAAATTACCACATGATTGGTCAACAGCTCACCAAACTATGGAAGCAAATCTGTACCATAATTAGTGTGAATGCTCGAGCATTCACACTCTAGATATCGAAATCTTTATTATTTTTATTTTTATTTTTATTCTTCTTCCGAACGTATTTTGGCACTCTTCTCCTTCTTCATACTTTCAGCTACAGAAACCATTCAAATATCAAAATGTTCAGACATTATGGCTATCTATTCAGATTTTTCATATTCATTCAACTTTTCAAATTATTCTACTTTTTCCACCTTTATTTTTCCAATACAAATCAACCTCAGCCTCTTATTCTTCAAATTCTTTACATCGTAACTAATTCAAATTTCAACCGTTTCCCATCATTCAAACAATTAAATGAATCTAGAGATTTGTATCTATCTAGCCGTGTTCACGAAATTTCGATAGCTGTTATACTTTTTTCTGTATCGCCGTTTTAGTTTCAAATCGTCATATTCTACCATTCGTCCCATTGTAACCGGCGGACCTTCCACTGTTTACTTCCACTGCTTTACGTCGTAACTAATTCAAATTTCAACCGTTTCCCATCGTTCAAACAATTAAACGAATCTAGAGATTTGTATCTATCTAGCCGTGTTCACGAAATTTCGATAGCTGTTATACTTTTTTCTGTATCGCAGTTTTAGTTTCAAATCGTCATATTCTACCATTCGTCCCATTGTAACCGACGGACCTTCCACTGTTTAAGACGTCGTAACTAATTCATTCACTTTTCAACCGTTAACCTTCATTCAAAAAATGTCACTAATCTACAGATTTGTATATTCAATAATAACGATATCCAAACGAAATTTCAATAGCATTTATATTTATTCAGAATCACAGTTTAAGTTTCGGGTTCTCTTCAGTTGATCTCACAGTTACACATCATAGGCCTAACTAAATCAATTCTCAATCGTTTACCTTCGTTCAAAAAATGTCACAAATCTACAGACTTGTATATCCCATAATGATCCCAGAACGAAATTTCGATAGCATTTATATTTATTAAGAGTTTCACAGTTTAACTGATTCCTTTTCAGTTGACTTCATGTTGACGCTCGAGCGAGGGGACGTTCAGCAGTGTTGCCAGATTGGGCTGTTTTTGAGGATCAGGATCAGCGTTTTCTGCAGGAAATGCATTTTCTAGTTCAAATTAAAGTGGATTAACAGAAATGCTTTTTCATTTTCAGAATATAGCTGCATTTTTTGACACATAAAAAATAAAATGAATAATAAATCATCCAAACTGCATTTTCATTTTCTTCTTCAATATTGCTCATTTTGTAACTTAATTAAAATGAAAAAGAAAAGGACATTTAAGATTTCATTTTCAAAATATGCCCCGGCAAATAGTTACCAAAATTCAATTTGAAATGTCAAATTTGAAAATTAAAATGCATTAACAGAAAGGCATTTTCATTTAAGGTCATTGCTGCATTATTTGACTCATAAATAAAATGAATAATAGATCACCCAAACTGCATTTTCATTTTCTTCTTCAAGACTGCTCATTTTATGACGCAACTAAAAAGAAAACAAAGAGGACATTGCTTTTTCGTTTTCATGCCCGCCCCCCGCAAAAAATAGTCCATAATTCAATTTGAATTCGCAATCCCAAGCGGCGCAGGAGAGTGATGTCAGTGGCCTCTATTCTTCTTCAGTTCAGAGTCTGACCGTGATACGCGACTAATTCGTTAGGGGGCGGTGTGCATATTTGACGCGGGGGCAAGAGGAGAGTGTGAAGTGGAGTGCGCTGGTACAGGCAGGCCGCTCAGGCTGTGTGACGAGCAGTAAGCACAACAGTTCGTTCACCGGATCGTTCATACGGACCGGTCTCTCGTTCATTTGTCACGTGACAGATACCCAGTCACTGTCGTGTCGTGCTGTCAAACAACAATGGCAGGGAGGATACAGGACACAAGTCACTTTATTGTGATGTGTATTTTCTTTCCTAGGTTTTCACATGGTTTGAATTGCTTGTGGCATTTTGTGTAAACTTTATCAGCTGAAGTAAACCATGTTGCCTTCATTGTTAAGTGTTTGAGAACCGCGGTCTTTTTTAACAACGCTCACAAGAGGGCTACAGCGCCACCTGCTGTAAAAATGAATGAAATGACTAAAAAAAAGATTAGCTCAATTTACTGTCCGCGAGTAAAAGATCTGAGTCAGTAAAAAGAGTCGAACTTCCCAACACTAGTGTACAGGGCTGTGTTCCGTGTTCTTCCATGAGTACACTTAAACATAGTACACTATCCGCACTCAATAGGTACGCAGATCTTCAGATGTTAGTGCTGTTCCAAATGCAGTACTCTGTGGTGCACTTAACGGAAATGACCATCAGCTGCGCGGCCGCGTCACCCGCCAAACCAACCCGGAAAGAGAAGAACGGCCACTGACGTCACTCTCCTGCGCCGCTTCAGGATTGCGAATTCAAATTGAATTATGGACTCTTTTTTGCGGGGGGTGGGCATGAAAACGAAAAAGCAATGTCCTCTTTGTTTTCTTTTTAGTTGCGTCATAAAATGAGCAGTCTTGAAGAAGAAAATGAAAATGCAGTTTGGATGATCTATTATTCATTTTATTTATGAGTCAAATAATGCAGCAATGACCTTGAAATGAAAATGCCTTTCTGTTAATGCATTTTAATTTTCAAATTTGACATTTCAAATTAAATTTTGGTAACTATTTGCCGGGGCATCTTTTGAAAATTAAATCTTAAATGTCGTTTTCTTTTTAATTTTAATAAAGTTACAAAATGAGCAATATTGAAGAAGAAAATGAAAATGCAGTTTGGATGATTTATTATTCATTTTATTTATGTGTCAAAAAATGCAGCTATATTCTGAAAATGAAAAAGCATTTCTGTTAATCCACTTTAATTTGAATTATGGTACAGATTTGCTTCCACACCAAACTACCACATGATTGGTCACCAGCTCATCAAACTATCACATGATTGGTCAACAGCTCACCAAACTACCAAATACCACACTACTGCAGGTCTGATTACAGCAGCAAGTACCAAGAGGATTGGATAAACATATCACTAAATTACCACAGGATTGATCAACATATCACTAAACTACTACATGATTGGTCAATACAACACAGAACCCGGGAGGTATTGGAGGACCAAGGAGGTTGTCTGTTTGCGTGGTCAGCAGGCTGGGCACTGCATTTAATCACACTAATGGCTACAGAGTTATGGAGGGGTCATCGCCCCTCTCAGATCTAGCGTGCGCGCACACACACACACACACACACACACACACACACACACACACCGCCAATATAGACCACTTCTCTTTTCTTATTAACGTGAAACATCCCCAATGTTCCTAACCCCTTGGGTGAGGTGAAAAAGCACTCTGTGCGTTTGTGTGTGTGTGTATGGCTGCGTGGGAAGACACTTGCTCATTTATGCATGGGCTTCCTCTTCGTATTCTCTGGTACTTTGCCTATTTTCATTTGAACATGTATTTATTTTGGGGGGGGGTATTTAGTCATTCACTGTCTCAAATGACATATGATGAGTATGTATGTTGAGTAAAAATGAAACTAGCCTGGGGTGAAACTGACTGGAGTACATTTAAAGTTGTTCTTCTCTGAGAAAATGCAGAAAGAGAGGAGGAGGGTGAGGAAGAGCAGGTGAAGATGAGTGATGAAGAGACTAGATCATGGTTTCTCCCCTGGGGGGCGTTATAAACATTTTGGGGGGTGCTGGACGCGTGAGGGGGCGCTCAGGCACGAATGGGGGCGCCACAATTTGGCTTGTACAAAGTTCATTTGAACTCTACATTTTAAACTTTCATGGTTTCCCAACTAAAAATAAAGCTGCTGTCTGAAACCAAGAACCCGAGTCTGCTGCTTCCACTGCTGGGTAAAAGGGAGTAAACCCCGACGTCGCCCCTGGAGATCTCCCCTCTGCTCCCTGATCACGATCGGACAAGCCGAGCAGGAATGGTCTCCATAGTAACGCCCAAACAAATCCACCACAGCAGCAGCGAAACCCGGGAAACACAAACGATACTTTTGACAGCTGTCACCTCATCTTCGCGGGCTAAAACTTAAATAACCAATGAAAACGTACACAAGCACGATAATGTAACCACGTTTAATCACACACATTACAATCAAATAGGGATGCACCTGAAAAACAAGGCCGAATATATATTAAATATTAGCGCCGCGTTTTAATGACACAAGCAAACAACGTGCAGTGACGCGGCGCGTTTTACTGACGCAGTGAAAGAACGTGCAGTGACGCGGTAAACATGAACAAAGATGTCGGCAGTGTGGAGATATTTCAAAGTTACGGAGAACGAAAAAAGAATTGCGGTTTGCAGCCGAAATATAAAGTATAGTATAAGTAAGGGATAATGCCCGACGAAATGAATGGACTTTGCGGCCTCCGCGTTGGACGGTTCACGCCTCCGCGTCGTCCATTAATTTCTGTTAATGGACACCTCGAAGGCCATTATCCCACTTATACCATGGTCACTTATGAAAAAATAAATATTTAATCAATTAATAATACTTTAATGCGTTTTAGAGTTAAAATCGTGAGGTTTTTATTTTATTTTTACAAGTCGAGCGGACTATTTAATATCTTATATAACCTAACCTATTTGATATTTTATATCACATTACAACTAAAATAACATTTCCATGTTGTTTACCAGTTTCTCCAGTTAAGTAATGTACAAACATGACCTATTATATGTCTCAAAAACATACATTTTGGAGGCAATGTTTAAAATCAATGCTTTAATTTCCTGTAAAATGGTCAGATTTGCTCAGCAGCACATCAAGTTGTTGGGGGCATAAATACAGCTCCAATCCAATAAAAACAGGGATTTTAAAGCAAAACAATGGCTTCTCTCATCATAAAACCCGATGTCAGTTGAAATCCTCCAGTCTTAACACACTGTTTACTACAAGAACACTTAAAGCACCAGCACCCTGTAGTTTTTTTGGGGGGGTTTTGTAAGGGGGGGGTGGGCGGTACGAGGATCATGGAATGGTCAGGGGGGCATTTGTTCAAAAAAGGTTGAGAACCACTAGACTAGACAAACCTTTTGAACAACTACCTGCATGTTGCTTTCAGTGTGTCCAGTATGGCAAGCCGTTTTAACATTTAATCATTTTACATGATATCAAGGTTTGGAATCTTGATATCAAGTTTTGCAAAAATTGACATCAATTTTGTAAATTTTATTTACTATAATATTTACGATTGATAACTCAAATTTGATTTCAGTTTCAGGAACATAGTAAAGCAGATTGTCAGTGCTTTTGAAACTTGATATCAAGTTTGGGAAATCTGATATCAGCTTTTCTAAATTTGATATCAAACTTGTGAAAAGTGATATCAAGACCTGTGTTGATATCCAAATTTAAAAACTTGACATCAACTTTCATGAAACTTGATATCAGATTCTGCAAGTTTCAAAAACACTGACAATCTTCTTTACTATGTTTCCAAAAACTGATATCAAATTTACGAAAACTGATATAAAAATTCAGAATCTTGATATCAAATTGTGAAACTCAATATCAACATTCCGAAACGTGATACACATTTTCAAAAACCTGATATCAAATTTCAACAAATGTTGATATCAAGTAAAATTATTAAATGTAAAATCGGCTTGCCATAGTCCAGAACCTGACTCTACCTGAGTGCCTAGCTCTCTACAATTAGGTTTACATTTAAATTGCATTGCATCGTTTTTTCGTTAATTTTGCAGTGGTCTCTAGTATTAATGAATGCCCTGTGAGCCGGTTTTGGTGAAAAAAATGCTCTGGTGCGCCTGTTTCAGGCTGTTCTAGTTTGGAGGAGGAGGAGGTGAAGTACACCTTTAAAAAAAAGCCTTTTTGTTCACATTACAGGCTTTAGTGCTCAATTCAGATCTAGTGTGTGTTCAGATCCAGAGTTTGACTCCACACTAGAGGTGCGCGGATGGCGGTTACAGCCGCGGACTCCGCGGTTAAACCGCGGATCGGGCGGATGACGTTACGAAAAATAATATTTTAATTAAATTCGGGCGGGTGGCGGTTGAACCAATCAAATGAAAAGATATATATAAGTTACATTGTTAAATATTGTTACTTACATCCGATAAAAACGAGCACACTTTTTTTCTCGCGTCAGCAGCGCCCGCGGATGGCGGGCGGGTGCGGTTTTGAAATTGGTCAAAAAACGTTGGTGCGGATGGATGGCGGACGGATGATGAGTTTTGTGATGCGGTTGCGGATACAATAATAGCCCATCCGCGCACCTCTACTCCACACTGCAGTTGGATGGCCAGAGGTCACATGTGTCTCAATCGAGATCAAGAACGACACGTAAACGTGGCCTCCAATCAGATCATGTGAACATACTGGATTCCGTGATGTGAGCTCAGTGTGTTCACACTGCTAAGAGGTATCGAAGATATACTTTTTATATAGATATTGTTTTTTATTCCCCGATGACCTCACATTCATCATCGACGGCAGATGGGGCGCTAGGCAGTTCAGCGCTCTGCTGAAGGCAAGCTACTAGCGATGATGCTAATGACTAGTATTTCCCGGCTGGGCGGCCCAGTCATCCGTTACCCAGTTAGAGGGGAGGGGAGGGAGAGGGGAAGCAAGAGGAGAAAGGATGGGGGAGAGGAGTAAGGACGAGAAGGAGCTATTGGAGAGAGGGGAGGGGGGGACAAAGGAGGAGAGGGTCAAGAAGAGAAAAGAGAGAAATGGGGGGGGGGGGGGGGGGGGGGGGGGTGGGCAGGAAGAGGAGGGAGGTGAGAGAGAGCCATCAATGATTCAGGAAGATCTCATCTTTGTAGATTTTGTTCAGATGGAGGTTTTGGTTTGAGGCGAAACATTATCTGGATGTACTTTCACTTCTGGACGGTCGTCTTCCATACATTCAACCGATACTATTTAGTACTATTCCGTCTTTCAGAAGATGCTTTTATCCACTTGCTGCTGGCGTCCAGGCTGCCTCACAATGGCCTGTGATTGGCTGTTGAAGACGTGCGTGTGACGTCACCACAGTGGCTCATCCTCAGTGATGAAGAGTGCAGCTTATTAACAACACGCTCCGATCGTCACAGACTATTATTTAGCATTTTCTATATGTATATTTGATAGGCAAGTGTGTGTGTGTGTGTGTGTCTGTTTTTCTGTGTGTGCATGCAAATAATTGAATGATACAGCAGCACTCTGACCATTGAATCATTGTCTCACACACACACACACACACACTACATTGCAGGCAGTATGGGGGATGGCCTAGGGTGCAGATGTGTGCAGGTGTAGATTAAATTAAGATAAGAGCACAGCAGAGTTGTGTGTGTGTGTGTGTGTGTGTGTTGCACTGCGAAAATACCAATGTATTGGAAGGAATCGTATGTGTGTGTGTGTGTGTGTGTGTGTGTGTGTGTGTGTGTGTGTGACTTCTCTATGGTTATTGTGTATCAACACTAAAGCCCTCCATATGTCTTCCACTTGCTCTTCCTTCAGGGTTTCTAAAAAATGAAGCCCTCCCCTCACTTCTAAACCTTTGGTTTTTATAAAAATGAAAGTCCCCATCTGTTCTAAACCTTTGGTTTCTATAAAAAATAAAAGTCCCCATCTGTTCTAAACCTTTGGAGTTTATAATAATGAAATTCCCCCCTCTTTTCTAAACCTTTGGTATTTATGTAAAGTAAAAGTCCTCTTGTGTCTGCCCTTGCTTGTTAATCAGTAAGAAAGCAAGAGTCACTAAGGTTGCCCTGCCATGTACAGTTAATGTAATATACACACATGCACACTGCTCCACCTCCCAGGTTGGTGTGGGTGTCTATCCCCTTCCGATGTCTGATTGGCTCCTAGTTTTTCTTCTAAGCATCTCATTGGCTAGTTTAGCAATCATCACTGTTGCCCGTGCATTAGATATGGCCACTGCAGGTTCAGCCTAAAATAGGTCAACCTTAGTTTATTTAATTAGTAAAGATAGACGGAAAATAATTACAAATCTAATTGTATATGGTTAACATATGGTTTAGATGGGACACATGTTCCAATTTCAACTCTGTAAATTGTAACCCAATTTTCTGCGAGCACTTTTTATGCTTTGAAGAGCACAGTGAAACAGTAGTTTGAGTAAATTGCACCGTTGTCAAGGGTTTTACAGGTGACCTTTTTGTGTGTGTGTGTGTGTGTGTGTGTGTGTGTGTGTGTGTGTGTGTGTGTGTGTGTGTGTGTGTGTGTGTGTGTGTGTGTGTGTGTGTGTGTGTGTGTGTGTGTGTGTGTGTGTGTGTGCGTTATACGTGCTGCTAGGAAGAGTATACTTACGTGAAGGTCATATACTTGCATGAATAAATATTGAGATGCACAAGGAGCATATTGCTAAATGTCTTTGTTTACTTCCTTGTCCTTTTATTTAGTGATTTTTCTTTCTATTGTCAAACAACAAACATGATTTGGCTGCACATTTGGTTGATTTTGTCTTTGCAAAAACACAGTCACAACTTTCCTGAAGCACAGCCAAACATCCAAGTACCGAGGACAACTTCATCTGTCATCTTATTGTTGGAACACTGAAAGTGGCTGTAATGTGTCTTGCTGATTCGCTCATCAGCCAACCAAGGGGTCCTTGTGGCCAGCCTTGGTTGTTAAACAGATAACAGTCTGGCTGCTCCTTTTCAGACGGATGGTCGAGCCAAGGAAAGGTGCAAGGAAATTAAAGGACCCCTATTTCACCTCCAGATATGACACACCATTTCAAAATGTACCCATTAGTGACATCACAAGTGGGAGTGTCCACCAAGATGTATGATGGATAGATCAACCTATCCACCTACACAATGGACTGTACCAACTGGTTGACTGATCTATCCATAATCTGGGTTGGATTTTGAATTGGCTTCTAGTGGCTAATCAACATCACACCATAATGGTGGGTCTTTAAACACACAACCTTGAGCTCTGTCAAACAACCTCAGCGCACCTGTACCAGCAGGTGAAATCCCACATATTTACGCGCTTTTAGCTGTGACGATCAAAAGGAGCAAGTGAGGGTTGTACATCTCTTGATCTTGCCGAGCTGCCTTCTCTTCAGACGCTGCGCGTCTGAAGAGAAGGCAGCATCGGTAGCGTCTGACCCTTGCAACAAGTCGTAACCCTTGAGGTCATGTGTTGGATTAGCAGTTTAGGGAGTGTTTTGAAATGATAAGGGGGTGGCATATGTTTCTACAACAACAACATTCAACGCACCACAGAAAAATGAACTGGTGAAAACATGTTTTTGTTTAGTTAGCCAAATGCTAGCATATTAGCACCGGCTTTTGGTGCCTTGCAGACTGCGAGGTACCAAAATCTGGCATTTCTAGCGTTTGGTTAACATGCTAGCATTTAGCGAAATGGGCCAGCATTTGGCTAATGTGCTAGCATTTTGCAAACACAAACTTTTTATGAGTCAAGGTGTCATCAAAGCAATCTTCTCTATCTCTGTCTGTGGATAAGTGGGTGTAAAAATGTATAACTAGCGAAAAATAATGGTTACTGTTTAGTGGAAGAGCTTGTGTGGTGGCAAAAGCCGGCACTAATGCACTAGCATTTGGCAAACCCGAGCTCTCTATGAGTCAACGTGTTGTTAACAAACTTCTCTCTGTCTTATCTGCCCCTGCTTTCTGCTCTCACTCGCTGCAGATGTGACTCAGAAAACCGTTACCTTGGCAACCCGCTCAGAGGAACCTGTTACTGTGAGTAACTCTCCATCAGAACACATGCGCACACACATCCTCTTTTTGTTTCTCTCTTTTTCAGACACTTTCTGTATATGTCTCCCTCATACAGTCACCATGTAGCTCCCTCTCTCTTCAATTTGGCACTGGGTTAAGACAACATTAGGATATATAAAGTTTATAGTATACATGTTTAGAATTAGAAACTTGGCACGAGACCAACACGATTTTGAGTTCTATTATATGACCTTAAACATAGTCATCTATGTTATTTTGTCACTGTTACAAACATAATGGCATCACGCAGAAAAAAACGTTTAAAATAATGTTTTTGCCAGTCTCCGCAAACCTCCACATGGTTAAGCTTCTCGGACCCGTATAGTATAACGCCATGGTGTGTGGCACATTTCACATACACCATTACTCAACTCGCATTCATACTCAATGATGTGTGCTAGCAAAAAAAAAGTATTACAATATACACTCACCGGCCACTTTATTAGGTACACCTTGCTAGTACCGGGTTGGACCCCCTTTTGCCTTCAGAACTGCCTTAATCCTTCGTGGCACAGATTCAACAAGGTACTGGAAACATTCCTCAGAGAGTTTGGTCCATATTGACATGATAGGCATCACGCAGTTGCTGCAGATTTGTCGGCTGCACATCCATGATGCGAATCTCCCGTTCCACCACATCCCAAAGGTGCTCTATTGGATTGAGATCTGGTGACTGTGGAGGCCATTTGAGTACAGTGAACTCATTGTCATGTTAAAGAAACCAGTCTGAGATGATTCGCGCTTTATGACATGGCGCGTTATCCTGCTGGAAGTAGCCATCAGAAGATGGGTACACTGTGGTCATAAAGGGATGGACATGGTCAGCAACAATACTCAGGTAGTCTGTGGCTTTGACACGATGCTCAATTGGTACTAATAAGCCCAAAGTGTGCCAGGAAAATATCCCCCACACCATTACACCACCACCACCAGCCTGAACCGTTGATACAAGGCAGGATGGATCCATGCTTTCATGTTGTTGACGCCAAATTCTGACCCTACCATCCGAATGTCGCAGTAGAAATCGAGACTCATCAGACCAGGCAACGTTTTTCCAATCTTCGATTGTCCAATTTTGGTGAGCCTGTGCGAATTGTAGCCTCAGTTTCCTGTTCTTAGCTGACAGGAGTGGCACCCGGTGTGGTCTTCTGCTGCTGTAGCCCATCCGCCTCAAGGTTCGACGTGTTGTGCGTTCAGAGATGCTCTTCTGCATACCTCTGTTGTAACGAGTGGTTATTTGAGTTACAGTTGCCTTTCTATCAGCTCGAACCAGTCTGGCCATTCTCCTCTGACCTCTAGCATCAACAAGGCATTTGCGCCCACAGAACTGCCGCTCACTGGATATTTTCTCTTTTTCGGACCATTCTCTGTAAACCCTAGAGATGGTTGTGCGTGAAAATCCCAGTAGATCAGCAGTCTCTGAAATACTCAGACCAGCCCGTCTGGCACCAACAACCATGCCACGTTCAAAGTCACTTAAATCACCTTTCTTCCCCATTCTGATGCTCGGTTTGAACTGCAGCAGATCGTCCTGACCATGTCTACATGCCTAAATGCATTGAGTTGCTGCCATGTGATTGGCTGATTAGAAATTTGCGTTAACGAGCAGTTGGACAGGTGTACCTAATAAAGTGGCCGGTGAGTGTATAACCCCCCCCCCCCCCCCCCCCCCCCACTTCCAAGGACTCTCAGCCCAAAATGCTTCTTTTTTTTTTGTTCAATTTCGAGCTGAAACTGGGGGTTCACTTTAAAAGACAAATCCCATTTTCGCCCGCGCTGTGCAGCCCTTCTGCCGTACTAAACCAGTGACTCAGTCAGTTGGGTCACTTGGCCATCTACCTACGTGCACACATTTTTTTGGTTGCCTGATCCGGTCCCCCAAGCGCCAGATGGTGTCTGTAACCAGTGTGCTCCTACGGGCCCCAAGGCTCCCCCCAGGGGCCAGGAGGATGCCGCTTGGATGCCGTGGCAAGTAGGGAAGGGAGGGGGTAGGGGTGTTGAAGGCTTTGCCCTGACTCACCAGTTGGCTTGGAAGTGTGTTGTTCTCTCGATGGCGAGAGAGCAATGCTAGGTGTTTTACAGCGTTGATTACCCAAGAGTCAGTATTCATAGTGTACATAATTCATCATGGAGACATTATATCTTCATACGTTTCCTCCTGTTTTTAAAGGTCTAAATTCCAAGTCCCAAGGAAAGGGAGTTGAACCCATGACGATGACGAAGTTTTTTAATGTCTTCTTCCCCTGTTGTTTACTAGAGTGCACGGTGTGAGTGTGCACGTGTCCCTTGACAACACAGGGTCGTGTCCTTGCCGTTTCTGTGGCACTGTGATTTGTAACAAACTTCTGTTCAGCCACCGCAGCGTGACAACAGCAGGGCCACAGTTGCCAAGGATTTGTTCCCTTCTTGAAATGTCACCGACTGGCATCCATCTTGATGAGGGACCAAGGGGCCTGCCACATGTCCCTTGTTTAACCTGTGCCTGCTTGAGTCTCAAGTTTCTGTTATTTTAGCCTTTCATTGAAATTTTGATTTATTTATTCAAAATACCACCGTGTGTGATACTGAGAGCAACCAAAGCTCACAGTACAATCATGGAGCCACAACACACTAGTGCAGTGCCCATTCAAAACATGCTTGTTCGGAACAGGCCAATTGCTTGGCCTCTGGTATAATCCAGTAAAATGTGAGGAAATCTGGCATGCAAAACGCTCTGTTTCTGAAACGCTCCCTGTGGGGTATAAAGACGTGCGAAGGACGGAAGAAAACCGCGTTTGCAGTATGCAAACTGATGACACAATTGCAGTATGCAAATGTACAAAATTTGAGTTGCAATGGCAGAGTGGCGCTGAGCATGGAATTGGTTGTAACGTTTGTATATATATATATATCCGAAAATCAGTTGTAACATGCCTGTAAAGCCAAAGCCCAAACCAAATTTGACACTGCATGTCCTTGGGTCCTTAGCAATACACCCCCGCTAAGTGTGAAGTAGATCAGATTAATGGTTCTCGAGATATGTAAAGGACATGCGTACAGACAAAGATTCCTTGCTGTATAGTTGGATTTTAAGTGGTGCTCCACAAGAGAGGAACTCTGAAGCCAGACATGAGCATAGAATGGTGCTAGGAATTGGAAGTAACAAACGGGAAGAGGTTCAATTATACTATACCATGTCAATACATAACTTTTTATTTATTTTATTTTTTCTGGGGTACAGACAATCTGCTGATCGACTATCAGTTCACCTTCAGTCTCATCCAAGAAGACGACCACCACTACACCGCCATCAATTTCATGGCCTCACCTGAACAGGTAACCAAGACAAAGGCTCCACTTTATTGGTCATCTTTTTTGGGGGGCGGGGCAGGACCAGAAGAAAGGCCACTTTAAAATGTTTGTACAAGTTGAGTATGTTTGTGTTTGTAGGGAAACACAAGAAACACTTTGTTGAATGCAACTGTTTTTCTGTATTTTTTTTTTGTTTTGTATCGAAATCCTGATATCTCCTAGGTGACATACATATGAATTGTTTTATTTCAAGAGCTTCATAGGGATATGTTAATGAATAAATGACTAAATTAATGAATTAATCTGTTTAATTTTGCACAGTTTCAAGTTTGTGTTCTTGTCCTGTAGGCCAACAAGAACCTTGACATGTCAATCAATGCCTCCAACAACTTTAACCTCAACATCACCTGGTCGGTTGGATCCACAGGTAACCCCCCAACATGACCCCTCACCCCGACCCCTGACTTTCATCATCAACCTTTCAGATTACGTTCTGATCATTCTTCTGAGTAATTGGATTACATTTTTTACTTGGTGCAGTGTCCTTAGTGCAGTGTCCTGAGCGTAGTGTCCTTAATATAGCGTAGTGTCCTTTGCATAATGGCTTTAGCGTAGTGTCCTAAGTATAGCGTAGTATCCTTAGTAAAGCGTAGTGTTCTAAGCGCAGTGTCCATAGTAAAGCATAGTGTCCTTAGTAGGGATTGGCATAAAAAATCAATATCGGAAAATATCGGTATCGGTTTTTTAACCGATACCGAAATCGATTTTGAAATAATTTCAGACATCTGTTATGTTTCAAGTGAGGACGTGGTTTGATGACATCATCAAACGCGCCGCGCCGTCTCAATAACAAGCCTGGGCATGTGCGGCCGTGTAGCGGGACGCTAGTTGTAGCTGTGGTTATGTCGGTGGTTTGGAATTATTTCAAAGTTTCTACGTTGAATAGTAAAATAGGGGTCAGCGCAACATACTAACGCATTCTGCGAAACAGTCTCATCACAACCGGTTCAGGTCCGCTGTACCGCACTCACATTATTTTATTTATTAATCCGCACCTCCAGACCGTCACCGGGGCTTCAGAGTAATGTGTCCGAGGAGAGTAGCCCTCTCCCGGACTCACACGCATAAAGCCTATTGCAATGAGTGTAAAGCGGAGGTTTCACGTGGCCGCATATATCGGTATCGGTATCGGTTGATATCGGTATCGGAAATTAAGAGTTGAACAATATCGGTTATCGGTTATCGGTAAAAAAGCCAATATCGGACATCCCTAGTCCTTAGTATAGCATAGTGTCCTTAGTGTAGTGTCCTTAGTGTGGGTTAGTATCCTTAGCGTAGTGTCCTTAGTAAAGCGCAGTGTCCTTAGCGTAGTGTCCTTAGCATAGCGTAGTGTGCTAAGTATAGTGTCCTTAGCGTTGTATCCTTTGTTTAGTGTCCTCAGCATAGTGTCCTTAGCGTACCGTAGTGTCCTTCGCATAGCGTAGTTTTACTAAGTGCATTGCTGCTAGCATAGCGTCCTAGTGTAGCGTCCTAGTGTTGTAGTGTCCTAGTGTAGTGTCTTTAGCGTAGTGTCCTTTAGTGTGACGTGTGCGTTGCTGCTAGCGTAGATATTTGCAGTCTCATAAGTGTGCCACACCCAAGGACGTTGCAGTTGTCTGGCCACAACGACTTATCTCTCACAATCCCCTTTTCTGTCAAAACTGTGTAGCCCCCAAACCCCTCCCAGCCGTACACAATGTTGACATTTTCCTCCCACAAGCGCTGGTTAACCTCATCTTGCCCCCTCTGCTGCCTCAACCTTTTTCTCCACGTCGTCTGTAATATTTGAAGTCTGGTCCTTCATTTCTCTCCACCTCTAAACACACTTTTGTTCTTTTTATTTATTTTTTTTACATTTTTGTACAATTGACAAGTGCATGAAGCCTGGTCTGTGGGGGTCGGCTGGCGGGGGGATCGGGCGGCGGCGGTGGGGGGGGGGGTTGCCGAGTGTGTCCCTGGACGGGGGAGTGATTTCAATTAAGATAAACGTTTTCACGTAGACACACTGGAGCTGTCATTTGGAACTCTTTTGTTTCAGAGCGGTTGGTTTGAATGTTGATGTTGGCGGGCTGTCGACTCAGAGGGGCAAAAATAAGAAATGGCCTGAAAACGTTTTGGATTGACGGGCCGAAAGACGTTTAAATGGCACCAAGTGCTTTCTGTGCTCTGTTGGGTTTTTATTTATTTGCTTTGCTTTCAAGAAGACGATTATATGGAAGACCTGAAAGACGACATAACAACTTTTTTTTAGGTAGGTCTACATGATGAATTGATTTAAAAAAAAAAACGGACGAGTCTGAACGGCTTTTCACAAAGTCGTTTGCTTTTTTTTGTAATTAATTAATGGAGGAATTCATTATGGTGAAACAGCACACTTCCCTACATGGCTGAAGTGGGTCTCCTTTAGGGCCATTAGGGTTGTGTGAGATTCAAGAGAACATGTGGAAGCCCACTCAGACAGGAGGTGAAAACCTCTGGATCATAGAAATCATCTGGTCAGGATCAACACGTATCTCGTACAGTCAAACAGCCTGTGGGCATGTTAATTGTGAGTGAGGCTCATAGACTGTAAGTGGGCGCTTTATATCTATGGTTGTATGTCTCCTTTTGCCAAGCAGAGGCAGACGTGATCTGTAATATGTATATATCGGTCTGCCTTTATAGATCCTTTTCCTCATTGTGTCGTTGAGTACAGCCTTTGCTGAACTGAACACATTTTAAATATTTTTTTAAAAAGGGTAAATAATCAGCATGTCTTTGTAGATGTGTGGTTATAGCAAGAAGGAAGAAGGATGTGGATGAGCTTTATGCTAAGCAAATGATTAACACACATACACATTCTAATTGTGCCAGTCTATTTATTATTCGCCATGTAGGCCTAAATGCACAACTTGCGCATTGTATTGATGTACAGTTCCGGCTACTACAGTCGATAATTGCCTCACCCCTCCTTGCTATAGGGTTGACTGAAGCCATATCCTGTAGGGTTGACTGAACTATATCCTATAGGGTTGACTCTGAAGCTATATCCTCTAGGGTTGACTCTGAAGATATATCCTCTAGGGTTGTCTCTGAAGCTATATCCTATAGGGTTGTCATTAGTTGTGGAGCTATATCCTATAGTGTTGTCATTGGTTATGAATCTATATCCTGTAGGGTTGTCATTCGTTGTGAAGCTTTCCTATAGGGTTGTCATTGGTTATGAAGCTATATCCTATAGGGCTGTCATTGTTTGTGAAGCTGAATCCTATAGGGTTGTCATTGGTTGTGAAGCTATATACTATAGGGTTGTCGTTGCTTATGAAGCTGTATCCTATAGGGTTGTCGTTGGTTATGAAGCTATATCCTGTAGGGTTGTCATTGGTTATGAAGCTATATCCTATAGGGCTGTCATTGGTTATGAAGCTATATCCTATAGGGTTCAAGACTCATATTTGATTTGTAAACAAGCAAGCAAACAAGGCACCAGGTCTCTGTCCGCACGGAGGAGTGTCAAGCAAAGGAGTGGAGAGGCAATTATCTTCTGTAGTCGCTGGAACTGGGCTACTTGCAGTGCATCGATACATGGGTGTTGACAGGCCTAAATAAATAGACGGAAGAGATAAGAATTCATACCTTTTTTGTTCAGATGTTCTATGGGTTAGAAGATCGAAGGGGAGAATGCGTCTTGTGTGTCTTGTCTGCCTACATGGATGTGTGTGATGCGCTCTTTGCATGGATGGCGACTAATGACCGACACAAGTAGTGTGTGCATGCACATATGTGTGATAATTTGCTTTGCGTACAGCTCATCCACACCCTTGTCATTAGAATACATTATTTTTGCAAGAAGCCTGCATGTTTTGTACACATTGTACTGCTCGTTCCCTAGATCCTACCTACTCACACGCTTTCACTTCGCGCACAAGCAGATCTGTCTCCTCGCCTGAAGATCGTTCCTTCTTCCTGCCTAGGAAAACCGCCATCATAATAGCAATCCGCCAAGGTGCAAGCGCACTTGGCTTTTAAAGGGAATGGGAGATGACACTCTGATTGGTTTATTGCATGTTACGACCAAAACACACCCATGATTAATGAAAAGATGAAGTACAACCCTTTTGGACCGTGCACCTGGCGCTGCGACCATTTTTCCGCCGTTAAACTAGCAAAAGTGGATTGGGAAACACCCTATATGCACGCTTCAGACCATGCATTTGAGATTGTTAAAATAGGGCCCTAAGAGTGCACGTGTATTAAATATTAAATTATCACTCCAAGATAGAAGAGATACTGCAGTTTGGGAGGTTTTTCATTTGTATGGACATGGCTAAACTCCGATCGTCCTCAGAAAAGTATTTTCTGAGGACACACAAACTTGTCCATAGACTTCACCACAATATTGAGCAATGTTTCAAAAGATGTCTAAATACATGGCAAATGCCTCAAGTCATAATGTCTTGTTGGATGTATTGATATAAAGATATGTATGTTCTCTTGTAGTCAGTGAAGTCTTGCATCTTCCTCTTCAGTCTCGATGGAGACTTTTCTCTTAATTTATGTTATTATGGTCATGTAAAAAAAAAAAAATTTTGTTCTAATGGCCTTCATTAGATGAAAAGGATAAAAAATGCCCCCACCCTATTTGATGAGAAATATTGGCAATAGAAAAATCGATCACTGGCTTCCTTTCGGCTTCTATATCTTCCCTAGAAACTTAATCAGAGAGTAATAATAATAATGCTTAATAATAATCATAATCATAATAATCTCTTCCTAGCTGGGACCATATCAGGGGAGGAGGTGCACACCGTGTCGAAGAACAACATCAAGGAGTTCAGGGAAAGCTTCTCCTGTGAGAAGTTTACCTTCCGGACCAACCCCAACATCACTTTCTACGTCTACGTCAGCAACTTCTCCTGGCCAATCAAGATCCAGGTACATGATTGACCTCTGAGCTCTTGTGCCTGGAACTGAATGATCCTTGTCACAGTTGCAAAGTAAAAATGAAAGGAAACAAGAACATCCACTTGAAACATCTTGCCATAAAAAAAAAAATAAATACAGCTGGAAAACATTAACAAGGGTTTTTTGTTCTTTTAATGTGAAAGCGGGTTGTGTGTACATGCAGTCCCTGCTCAAAAATAATTGAAAAATGGCCTTGTGTGAAATTACACCTCTCACAATTGTAGATATCCAATATGTGTCAAGTCAACTTATATTGCACTTTTCAAGGTACTCAAAGACACTTTTCAGTGAGACACAAGTAAAGATTGTCTCATGTGATTCCAAAGAGATTCATATTGCTATTGCACACATTGATTCTCTGCCTAAATGTAAAAATAAACAGACTGTGTGTTTATGAATACTGGTGGGATGAACAACCAGGCCCAGATCAGAACAATATCTTTCTTGTGTGCTCCAGAACGCGCCAGTAACACCCACAGATGCTATCAGAAAATTGCTGAATCTGTAAACATAAAAAGCGCATAGTCTTTTATATATCGCAGCGAGAGGTGGAAATCCAATCAAATGCAATGGAATTTAAGTGAGTTCCTCTCTGGTCCTCCATATAGTTGCCTGGTTAAGCCTAAATCTACCCCTTATACATACACTTGTTCAATGTATTTAGACATACATATCCAATTAGTTTCCATTATTGGATACACTTTGATTTGGAGCTGTTAATGGCAGCCAATAATACTTATTCTGATATTCTACCAGAAATCAGTTAAGTTACATTCATACTTTTGAAAGTCTGAAGAAGTGTATACGCATAAAGAAAAGTGACTCAGTAGACGCTGATGCATAACAAACTCCCCACTTAATCTTTACAGCCACTGATTGACTAGGGTCAGAGTATAATACATCAAATAGCAATTTCTCTTGTTTTATTTTGAATGTTAAGTCTGTCGGTCAGCAAAGTGTCGTCTGCAGACCGAGTACAATATCCTCTTAGCGAATGGGGCCACTCCCTACCGTATCGATTCCTCTGATGGTAGATGAGAGTCCAGTGCCAGAGTAATATCTTTGTGGTCAGTCCATCTGCGGAGGGGGAGAGGCGCGGTAATAGTTTTCAATTAGATTTCCCGGCCCGACAGTCACTCATTTACTGCTCGCCAGGCTGAATTGTTCAATCAGATGGTGATGGTGGAGGGATCAGGTGTGTCCAAAAACCCTGCTCCGGTTTTATGACATGAACGCTGAGAGCCCCGATCTGACTGTGATAAAGCCGAATGAACGCTATAGCCTGGCTGCTCGCAACAGACTCTCTTGTATATAAAGTGCTCGGCCCGTAAATGAAAGATCTCAACCCGGATAGGGTGGTGGGGAGTGGTAAAGTGAATTGTGTTGGCATAAATGGAAACAAACAAACATGGCTGGCTATTGAGGCTACTGTGCTACGCTAGTGGCTAACCATTTTGACACCTAGTTACTCCCTGCAACATCACCACATAACAAGATGTTTCAGAACAGATCAAAAGTACACTTGTACTGCTGAAAACAAAAGTTTTCAAAAGTTAGGCTAGGTCGTTAAAAACCCGACTCAGTGGTCTTTGTCGTACTCAGTTCAACGACGCGGACCAAAGAGCTGAAGGGGTTTGTTCAAAGACTGCGCCAGAGAGGACATTATGAAGGTATTGATTGGACGGTGTACAGCTAAGTGATGAAATAGAATAAGCCTTATTCATACATTGACCCCGCCCCCCCTATTAAGGAGAGAAAAGGAGTTGCCCCCATCACAAAGAATTAGGCCGGTCATTCCTTGGGTTCAGAGGAGCGTCTCTGTAATTTGTGCCCCTGAATCACGTTAGCGATGTCACTGAGCATCGCATCCCAGATCAGCGCGTTCTAATTTTGAACGTAATGAGAGCTGTGGAGACCGAAGGGCAATCGGCCAAGGTTGTCGCCTACTAGGTGACAACTTTGAGGGGGTGTTTCGTTTCGGGGCGGGGGGGTGGGGGGGGGTGACAGGATGGAAACCTGCCTGCCTATCTCAAGCAGATAGTACTACTATCTGAATATTTTGTTTACTATTCAGCAGATGTTCTTATCCTGTCGTGGAAAAATAATAATATAATAAATAATATTATATTTATATTATTTAAAACATAATAATATGAAATTATATACAAATGATATAACCTTGTTTACTTTGCTACTAGGTACTTTAAAAGGCCCTTGTATGAATTCTCCTTGCACCTAGAGATAGCTCCCTTCCTCTTTCCAATTGAAAGGTGTTACATTAGTTAGCATTTGCATTGGCACTGTAGCCACGAAGTCTGATACTGAGGCCATGCCAATCTCCTCACTTAATTGTGTAGAGTCCTTCAATTGTCTTGTGTCCTTGCAGAGATGTCCACTTCCCCCCATAGTGTATTGCAAATTAACTTGGCCTCTTCTGCCATGGCTGACTACAGCCATGGCCAATTCTTAACTCTCCATTATGGTCACTCCCCTCACCTTTGTTTCCGTTGTTACAGCCCACGATGTGAGTTTCCCTATAAGAATGCTTGGTTAATGCTCCCAGCGCGTTTTCCCATGATCATGCTCCCCATGCGTTTTCCCCTAGCCCCTATAGGCAGCCCAATTTGTTGGGCTGTGCACATTGGGGATCAAACCCACAACCTTTCGACTGGGAGTCATTACCCATAACCTTCAATAACAAGTTTACAAAAAAGGATTCATTTTCATCTGCAAATTGACTTAAGAGTGCAGCTGTCACGTTACGACGCGATAGTTTAAGATGTCATTATAGCATGATTTGCTCATCGTTTTGAAATTTGTGGAACTAATTTTGAGCAATTCACAAATACTAATGTTGAATTAATGTATATGATCTACAGTTAGTTATGTCATAATTATTTAGTGTCATCCATTCATATGAATTGCATTAAATATATCAAACTGCTTGTTTAACGTCTTCCAGCTGTATGTTATGTGGTTTTCATGAGGCCGATGCTTCAAGTGGATGTCCCGTTTACTTTCACATTCGCGTTGCACTCCTTGTTTTTTTGATGATCATTACGATCTTAAATGATTTCATGATTAGCAGACGATATGGCCACAAGGTCCCTTTTTGCTGTGCGGCTCGTTACGACAGCATTTAACAGCATCGGTAAGGGCGGTGTAATTCCGTGCCGGCAGAAGCTTTTACAGTGGGATGTTTTTTTTTGCTCACGGAGTGACCTTTTAGCAGGTTGATTTGCCCTCCGCAGAAGCTTTGCCCGTCTCAACCAGGGCTCCATGTTAACCCTTTCATATTGCAGCAGAGCTGTGTGAGAGTGCAGTCTGAACGCACCATGAAAGAGCATTCTGAGGGTGAATCTCAGTTTGCCCTTTTGCCAATCTTCTCCATCTTCTCTACCTTTCTGTCTCTCTCTCTCCCACACAAACACACACACACACACACAGGCAAAAATATTTTTTCAATTCATGTACCAAACCAACACACCACTGTACATTACACATGACTTGGACAAAAACTATCCTCGCATTTGAAAGGTTTCTGTTAACAATTTAATCGATTTTCACTTTCACAACCACTAAAACGTGATGATGCTTGTGCGGCCTTTTTTAAGTGTCAGTTGATGGATGCCAGACTTTCTGCTATTACTTTTATAGCAGCTGGAAAGTATTTTTGTAATTGGTTCATGGTCTACTACTGTTTTGGAAGTGCAAACGTGTTAACTTATTAAAGCTGCTGTAAGAAAGAGGGCAGAACATGGCAGAGGGGACAAAGAAAACAACCTAAAAAAACTATCCCCTCCCTGTCAGCTGCCTCCCTATGTTTCTCAGCCATTGAGAAGCGCTGCATTCACACACCTGTGATTGACAGGAAAGATGGATTCCCCTGAATCAATCACGGAAGAGATGTCATGATTGGTCAGAAATGAGCTGGGAACAGCATTTGACTCACATTTGCATTTACTAGGGATGTCCGATATTGGCTTTTTTACCGATAACCGATAACCGATATTGTTCAACTCTTAATTTCCGATACCGATATCAACCGATACCGATATATGCGGAAACTTTGAAATAATTCCAAACTTTTAAATAATTCCAAACCACCGACATAACTACAGCTACAACTAGCGTCCCACTACACGGCCGCACATGCCCAGGCTTGTTATTGAGACGGGGCGGCGCGTTTGATGATGTCATCATACCACGTCCTCACTTGAAACATAACAGATGTCTGAAATTATTATTTATTTCACACTGTCTTTGTACTAACAGAAAATGGTCACTTGCATTCGACTCAGGACAATTAGAGCTTTCCAACAAGGTATAACATGCCATAGGCCACTTTAGTCATTTTGAGTTTTTTAAAAAACCGATACCAATATTTTCCGATATTGATTTTTTAATGCCAATATCGGCCGATAATATCGGTGGGCCGATAATATCGGACATCCCTAGCATTTACCATTCACCACAATTATGTTTGTCTTATGTTTGACTTTGCAGGGTTATACTGGCCTCGAGGCATCTACTAATTTTATTCACCCTTTGTAATTTTCATGTATTTTTCTCTATTCTAGATTGCCTTCTCCCAACACAACAGTATAATGGACCTTGTGCAGTTTTTTGTCACATTTTTCAGGTAAGCGTCACCTTCTTTAATGGTAAATGTATTATTAATTGCAGAGGTTTCCAAGGTCCAATCAACACAGGAGGCCTAGAGCTGAAACGCAGTATTTTCAAAAAGAATAGCTATTTCACAAGAAATAAATCACTAACTTTGAAGGGACAAAGTGAACAGTCCCTTTTCATAAACTATCTATAACAGTAGCGAATCATGACTCTTAAACCATGGCCCTCTGCCCCCCCCGTCCCCCATGGGAAAAAAGGAAACCACCAGCTTAGCTTACCGTGTCCTCTCTATAGTATTGGACCCTTTTCACAGGTGGTCAATAGCAGGGTAAAGTCACTTCTCTTCCGGTCTATTTATGTCTGTCACAACACCAGCATGGTTAATGTATATTTACTGGACTAGTTGTGTCTCTATCGGTGCACTGCTATACCTAAATGGAATGGACCCATAGTTAATGTTATGAGCTACACCAGTTTTTCCTTCTGTGAAAAGGGTCTAGACCAGCCTTAGCAATGCAATGAGCAAACAGCACGGAGAGAGTGAGCGTTATTACCAAAACTAAAAACAGCCATCTCTTCAGCAAAATGCAAATCCTCCTGACAAATAATCATCACATATTTTTATTAAAAGCTAACCTAGAAAACGGCGTAGATAATGCATCAGAAACAATGTCCTCCTCACGAGCGGTTACGTTACTCGCGGCAGCTGCCATCATGAAGTAAACCAAATCACGTCTCATTAGCTAGCTAGCTAGTTTATTAGCTTGTTATTCGTGTCCCTCACAGCCGGCGGAACTTGTCATAAAGTTAGCGATAACAAAGCCCACCCATTTAAAGGGAAGATATGATTGGTCAATTTTACTGTCATTTGAAATTAGTCTCGCATTGAATTACTATTACTCGACCCTCTGTGAAATTAAAGCGGGACCACCAATCATAGAGCTGCACAGCATTTTTTCCCCAAAAACTGCAGTCAGCAAAATTCTAATAGGCTGACAAAGGGGCTTATTTCATTTAACCCTTCACATTGACAGTGTTCCCAACACAAATTGAGTAGGCAGGTTTGAAGGGTTTATTTACTCAGAAACATTTTTGTTTAGATGTTGATTGTCAAATTATGAATTAATAAAATAAAATTAGAATATCTAAGATATCTTAATCGTCGGAAGTGCTTAAATCCATTAAATTAAATTCAACAGAAGTCCAACGTCATGCACCACGTGTTGGTCGCACCCAACACTAAGTCAACGGGGAACATCCATGGGGATGCGATGTCTGAACCCATAAATAACATTTATGCTAGCATCCCACATTATCAATCTTCAAGCATTTAGGGTATTGTTGCATCAGCCTACCAGGGAACTGTTTTTCAATTGAACTGTTTGATTGATTGATCCATTGGTTGATTATTTGGGTTTTTCTCCATCTGCATGTACAGTATATTACAATACTTTGTCAAACACTGCAAAACTTTGCCAACACCTAACCGTACCAAGTGAGGTGTATCGTCCTCTGCCCGGGACAATACTACGCTTATCATTTCCCATCCATAGCAAGCAAGCTCAGAGTTAGATTATTCAACCCGATTTCTCGATAGGATTTTTGGGATCCCACCTGGATTTTAAGAGTGAAGGGAAAGTGTCTTTTAGCGATGCGGCAGATATGCAGGAGTCCACCCCGGGATGGCTAATCCTCCTGTGAGCAAAAGGGATAAGGGACCCCATCCCCCGCATCCTAATTGAGTTTCCGACTCGCAGAGGCGGCAAATTGCATTTAAAGATGACATGGGATGGGAATTTACTTTTTCTTACCTTGTTAGTTCATTTCCCGCTGGCGTATTGAATACCTTTTCCAAAAAAGCTGGAATAACTATTAATAACTAAACTATTTATTTATTTTCATATTTATTTTACATTATGATCAAACCCCTTCAACTTGAGTGAGTACAGGTGATGGTCCTTTTCTAGCTGATAATAACAGCATGCTCAGATGACATTGACAGTCAGCAGTAGACAATCGGTGCCGACGCATCATCAATAAATGTGGACCATTCACTTCTTTCCTCCTTATTTTCCCTATTAACTAGTTTTACTATACATAATCAACAAATACAGATTCCTCATGTCTTGAGGAATTGAGGCGCGTGGTGTGCAAAACCACCCGTAGCCTGGAGAAATCACCTTAACTATCGCTATGTGTTAAATGACAGGCCTTGTCTGCAGCAGACATTCATCTCCTGCAGTCTCGTATTTTCTACCGGCTCAAATCACACCCCATCTGAATAGATCTTTCTCCTGGAGCCCTGCTGCGATGGTGGGGGGGGGCGGGGAGTTTTTCATTTCCAAATGCAAATAACTGCTATTAGTTTTGTCCACGTGGTAAAAAAAAACCCTGCATCTTGGCACAAGTGAGACCAAGCTGCATGTTTTACTACATTAATTATTGTATTGCAAATTCATTATTGTATACTGTGGTACCAGTATCTGTATACACAGTACTGGTACATGAATACACAATACTGCTCATTGCATACACAGTACTGGTACATAAATACACATTATTGGTGACTGTATACACAGAACTGGTACATGTATGCACAATACTGGTCACTGTTTACACAGTACTGGTGACTATATACACAGTACTAGTACATGAATACACATTACTGGTGACTGTATACACAGTACTGGTACATGAATATACATTACTGGTGACTGTATACACAGTACTGGTACATAAATACAGAGTACTGGTGACTGTATACACAGTACTGGTACATACATACACAGTACTGGTGACTGTATACACAGTACTGGAACATACATACGCAGTACTGTGACTGTATACACAGTACTGGTAAATGAATGTACTGGTACATGAATACACAGTACTGGTAAATTAATGTACTGGTACATGAATACACAGTACTGGTGACTGTATACACAGTACAGGTACATAAATACACAGTACTGGTGACTGTATACACAGTACTGGTAAATGAATGTACTGGTACATAAATACACAGTACTGGTGACTGTATACACAGTACTGGTGACATACACAGTACACACTCACACAGTATACAGTACTGGTACATACGTTTTGAAGTTGGAAGCACACTCAGTGAAAACTATCTCTTCTGATTTTAGAAAAAGGCCATTCTTTCTTTTAAATGTACACACACACACTGCACCAGCCTATGTAGGCATTTCTATATTAACAGTGTATTTAGATATGCAGAGAATACAATCACCAGGGAACTTCTCTTTCAGAAATAAAATACAATAAAATAAAAACATTGCTTTACATATTCCCTAATCTGCACAAACCATTTGTTCATTTCTTTCAAAAGCATTAGAGTTGCATGTTTTTTTAAACCCTTCCAACCATATTACCTTGTCCAAGCATATTATATATTGTAATTATTAGATATTCTCCTTAAAGGGGCACTTGGTAACTTTTTAAACTTAATAAACCCGTCTGGAAATCATTTGGATGGTTAAATGGTCTGTTCCGGTGTTAATGGTGACTATCCCCGCTCCCCCCAGCACCCCCAGGTGGAAAACCAGCCTTGCAAATTTGGGAAGTATCGCGAGAACGAGCGAGAACGAGCAAGAAACACAAACTGCTTTACGGCAATTCAACATAAACACACACGCCCCCCTCAATAACGGTTAATCACGCCGGCTATACATGTCAATGTTCTATGATACAGTGTATAATGTATTACCCACCTCGGTAGACATCGCGCCACATGAAAAAGCCCGGCAACAAATGCACATGAGCAGCGGTAGAAAGGGGGAGGAGGGTGCCGCAAGTGAGTTTTTTTACGACAGTGTTGTGTAATATACGTCCCAGACCTGTAGGGGGAGCTCGTTGAGAAAACATGCGACCACAAAAGTGAAAACCAGCGAAGAAATGGCTAGAGTTGCCAAGTTCTCCTTTAATGTTCCCTTTCCAGCTTCTGTTGTAGAATTTGTGAATTTAGTATATTGAATTAATTCATTTATTGGCCTACTTCTTCACATCTCTTGGTTTGCCTTCTTGGTATTCAACATTATCGCAACAACCTACACATTTATATTAAATATAAACTGAAAATGTAATGTAAACGGAACACAACCAACCACGGGGGGTTCCTGTCCTTGATGTGAGATGAAGTTAAAAGGAGATGGTCGACCAGGAAAAATGCTGTTGGTTTCTTCGGAATTTGCTTGTTTGTTTTGACTGTTTTCATTTGTCTTGATTGTACTGTTTCAACTGTCACTGGACACAAATCTAGTATTGTGCGTTTATTTGGCGGTTCTAAAGTGTCTCACTTTGTATTATGGCCTGCCATTATAGTTGCTTCTTTAATTATGTGACAGTTAAATATATACTGTATATAATATACTGTAAATTGCCAAATGCTTCATCTGCTGTGCTATTAAAGGTCCGGTGTGTAACATTTAGTGGTGTCTAGCGGAACAGACTTGGCAGAAATTGAATATAATATTCATAAGTGTTTTATTTAGTGTATAATCCCAAGAAAATAAGAATCGTTGTGTTTTCATGTTGGTCACCTTCCACGGAGCTCGTCATGTTGCACCGCCATGTTTGTATAGTAGCCCTGAACGGACAAACGCTCTAGAGAAATAAAGCCTTTGCCATTGCATATTGTCATTGAGACTGAAATAGGTTCGTTCGCCAACGTTTAGTAGTCCACCCGCCAGGAACCTCTCACTATCAAAACTGAATGTGACAATAACAGCACTGTGGTGGTGTATTCAGTTGGTTGTAATCTGCAACCTCACCGCTGGATGCCACTACAGTTTACACACTGCACCTTTAACTAGTATTATGCTCAAGTATTTTAGCAGTGTATAAATATATAGATTTAATCTGTGTACTTTTTAATAACCATGCTCTGTTTGTAGTTAAAACCAACTTCCTGTTTAGCTCCATGTTAGTCCACATAGGCTCCTGCTGCCAGCGGGGAAAAAAAGACATGAAATACTAATACCACTTGAAGAAGTTATGTTTTTGTTGTTGTCCCATGATGGCAACTTGTCGTCTAACAGTATTTTTTTTTCTTTGGTTCGATTCCCAGTTGCTTCCTGTCCTTGCTCTTGGTGGCCGCTGTGGTGTGGAAGATCAAGCAGACCTGCTGGGCATCGAGACGAAGAGAGGTAGGACTTCACTGCTCCTCACAATGCTTCTGTTCATTTTAAAAGACCCTCATCATGTGCTCACCCTAGACCTGTCAGACAGGTCCACTTACTGGTGGTGGATCACCTACTGGTACTGCAGGTGGTCCATGGGAAATGCAAACATATAAATGACAATAATAGAAAAACTAATATAGATACTTGAGGGTAAGACATGTGTTAATCAAATGTTTTACCGTCTGCATATGAGGTGGTCAGCAAAAGGTCTTGATGATAATCTAGTAGTTTTCCTAAAGTCAAAGGTTAGGAACCACTGCCCTAGACCAGGCATTCCCAAAGTGTGGTGCGCGCACCCCCAGGGGTGCGCAAGCTACGACCAGGGGGTGCGCGAGAGGAAAAATGTAATGGCGGTCTGGTGTAATACAATTACAGTGCTGTTTTTTAAGTGGGATTTTTCCATACAATAAAAAAACATGAACAGTAAACATTTCCTTTGTAATCCCTTTTATTTTAAATAAAAAAACTATAATTTCTTAGTTTTTGATAGAAACGTTCTTATTTTCCTCCGCGGCGCTGCGCCGCGACGGGCTCTGGGTCGGCTTGGAAGGGTTCGGGGGCTTCCCGGGGCCGCGGACGCAGTATCTCGCTGCGCCTTCCTCCCCCCTCACGGGGGTCGGGGACGGGGCCCCCTCGCCCCCGGCGTGACTGTCGACCGGGACGGACTGTCCTCAGTGCGTCCCAACCGCGTCGCGTCGTTCAGGGCGGGGATCCGGCTCACGTACAACTGGCGCAAGGGGTCGGCGGCGACTTGAAACACGGACCAAGGAGTCTAACGCACGCGTCAGAGGGTCCTACGAAACCCCGCGGCGCAATGAAAGTGAGGGCCGGCGCGTGCCGGCCGAGGTGGGATCAATTTTTCTTTTACGCGGCTGACTTTGAGGCCTACTTTCTGTCACTGAGCCGTGTCTGTCACTCATCCTCTTAAAAGTGGAAGCTTGTGCGTAGCTTTGTTGCATTATATTGAAACTTTGTTGATGTTGTTATTGTCATGCGTGTTCTGGTTATTTGCGCATGATTAAACATGTCTTTATATGGCGATAAAACAAAGCTTTGTTGCGTTTTTTGTTTTTTTTGCGGTGGGGATTGGGGGTGCGCCAACCCGGTTGGGATGTAGAAGGGGGTGCGCAGGAAAAAAAGTTTGGGAACCGCTGCCCTAGACAATCATAAGAGTCAAAGGAACAACTCCCTCAAACCCAGAGAAAAAACCTTGAGAAGGAACACATGGAAGGGATCCTTCCAGAGATGGCTAGGAGTTCAAGTTATGCATTACATCCCTTTCCCATTATATACCTTTATCCTCAACAACCTCATACACAGCTTGTATTCAATAGGAGGGTTTCACATGATGCATGCACATTCCAAGCTGCCATCTTGCTGCTTTCTCACCATTATAAAAATTAAAACAACTGGTGGCATTATTATTCTGGATTTTTTTGCTCAAGAAGTGCCAAGATGGCGAGCTTGAACTTATCCAATGGAACATCAGATGATTGAAACCCTCCTATACGGACACACAGAAACGCACAACCCACATGAACGCAAGGTATGTAGGCCCTTCATGCATCTTATTTTATTTTCCCATCTTAGGTAAAAAAGGCCATTAAGTGCCAAAATGCGAAAGCTAGTTGTGCGTTTCGCTTCTGGATAGTTGTACTTAACTTTTTGGATGAAGGCAAATTCATGAACTACATATTCAACTCACTACAACTTAACAACAAAGCAATATGAGAGTCGGTTATTGAAGCTAATTCTAAGAGCGAGTGTCTGGTATTTGTCTTGCATGGGCAGTGTAAGACAAGCAGGCAAGTGTGTTTGCCTGCTTGTCGATTCTCTACATTCGCCTGCGCTAAAATACGGTTGCGAGATCTGCCTCACAGGGACGTGTGGGATAGGAAATTGGAATTGAGCTCCGTATTGTCTAAGCTTTTTCTTGGAGAGACTTAGTATTCATGAGATTCTCACGCAATATGGTGGCATTGTACATGCCACACATTATTTGTGAAGACAGGAAATTTTCTAGACTTGCATTCTGAGTAATAGTGGGGTTTGTGTAATACTCCGAGAGCTTCTGAATCAACTGTGGTAGTCAACCTGATAGTTGTTTGCACAAAATTAAGATTCTTATGTGAAAATTGTAGTGTTTCGTAGTACAACCGCATTTCCAACATTCACTGACGACTTTCATTGCAATAAGCTTCTACTACTGCGTCTTTATCTGCTTTTGAAGAACAATAAAAAAATTGATATTGTGGTACTGTTAATGCAAACAGCTGACCAGATCACGTCACTGTTATTCTTTCTTTGTTGTAAATGTCATTCCATGGCATAAGTCACTCAGTCCGATTTTTTTTCTTCACAGAATCGAATCAGCCCTCCAGTTATTTAAAATCATTACACAGTAATTGCTCATTTTTCCCACCGATGGTCTGACTTGCTTGTGTTGATTGTTTTGTTAAAATAATTAAATTGAGATTGACTCCAGTGCGTAAAACACTAAGAAACTGAGAAGTAATTTACTATTGCTATTGTCATTTTGCGGGTGCTTTTTTTCAAAGCGACTTACAGTGAATTTCCTGTTGTATGCTATTCATGAGCACGTAGAGGTTAGGTATCTTGCTCAGGGATGCCTGCATGTAAACTGCCTGTAGGTGGACATTGGGTTTCAAACCCAGAACTGTTCATCTGGGAGTCAACACCATAACCTACTAAACTATCCTGCCCACTTCTTTCAAAGCAATCTTAAATAAAATGCAATGCATGCATATTGCCATGACGTCTGCTTATGTTTTATTTACAATGTGTTGCATGTATGGAAAATAAAACTGAATATGAAAAACATGATTGGCAATGGGAAAGAATCATGGATAATAAGATGGAAAGAATGATAGCAGGTGAAAAAGAAAATAAGTGAAAATGTATGCAAAACACCACCATAGACTACCAATCAGGATTGGGGCAGATTGTAAAAGAGACTATCTTTTACTAGCAAATTGAATCTTCCACTTCCACATAGAGAGGCTGTTGATCCCTCAATAGCTACAAACACTCCACGTTTGGTTATTATCTCTTAATGTATTGTGGCGACCTCGGGGAGGAGAAGAGGTGCCACCAAACCAGTATCGGATAACAATTCACTGTCCACACCAAATTCAAAAGTAATCCAATTTATTGGAGTTTCAGGAGAGGAGAAGAGGGGGGAAGACGCCGCCTCAGCGGAGGGGGGGTCGATCCTGAGGGGGCTCAGGCTCTGGAATCGTCGTCGGTGGTGGAGCGTGGGGTTCGGTACACGGGGGCGGGTTCGCAGACGATCCAGGGTTCGGCAGGAGAGAGGGTTGTCAGACAGGCGGGGTTCGGTACACGGGCGGGTTCTCATACGGATCAGGGCTCGGCGGGCGGGAGGGATGTCAGACAGGCGGGGGTCGGTACACGGGCGGGTTCTCATATGGTCCAAGGGTCGATCGGCCAACGGGGTTTTCCTGGGGAAAAGGGTCATACACAGTGCTTTGGGTTCTCTCTTGCTTCTCACTACCGCCATACTTCTCGTCTCCTACTCCTTCCCTGTTGGGTCCACTTCCTGCTGCTTTTATACCCTCTCCCCTCATTAGGGCGAGTGGCTGCAGCTGCTCCGCTTCTCCCAGGTGTCTCTCCTGGTCCCGTCGGAACTCCATATATGGGCAGGCTTCCTTTTAGACAGGGGCGAGAGTGAAAAGTGCTCCGCGGCCACCAGATGGCAGGGGGCAACATACTCCCCATCCACCACCTTCCCACATACCCTCCTCCTTACCTGTACCCGGCGGGCGCCACAGTATTTAAATTTAATTTGGCACACATCCAACCAAGGCTGGGCAAACAATAATGATCTATCAGATTTGAGTGGTATTGTACTGTCGTACAAAAATTGCCGTACAGCCTTTCCTGGTTTTGATGTCAAAATGAACTGTGATTTAAAAAGATATGTTCTTAATAGGATTAACATATCAGGTGAACGTAATTATATGTTAAATTACCAGATACTTCAATGTAATGACCTTCTTTCCTTATTAGGCGGGTGCTGCTAGGAAGCACTCAGCTTATGTTCATGCTTTATTATTACAAAAGTTTTGCATTAAACGTTGCATCGTTAGAAACCCAGTCATATTTTTGAATGGTCGTGCAACATTCACTCATTTTCCCCTGAGACGGGAGACATCCGTATTTACCGCTCACACTTCCTAGTTCAAATGACGTAAAACGACGATTTTTGCGTCATTTGTACTAGGAAGTGTTTTGGGGGGGGGGGGGGGGGGGGGTTCTAGTGAGACTACAAGCATGAGTTCCTCATTTTCAAACCTACAGATCAGTGCCAGTGGGTGGGACTTCACTTGCAGAAACCAGGGGAAACCAAACCTAAGCTGACAGACAGGGTTGGACTGGGAACAGAATTCGGCCCTGGCAATTTTCTCCTGGACCGACGGGTCGCAATTGTAACACACCCTGGACCGACGACCGACGGGGGGGGGGGGGGGCGCAATCGTAACACACCCAGGAACGACAACCGGCATGACGGGCCGCAGCATGGGCCGCGCTGGTCAAATAAATAACTTAAACATTTTGGCATTAAAAAAAAAATATATATATATATATATATATATATATATATGATTGGCCCACCGGACATTTGCCCGGTTGTACTGATTGCCAGTCCGAGCCTATCTCGTGGTAGCTATTAGTAGGTAGATTGATGAGCGATGTATCTTATAGGCGGAGTTCAACATCAGTGGGAGTGGCCTGCGGAGCTGAATCATTGCGGTGCATGATGGGAGTTGTTGTCTGCAATCCACAAGCCCTAAAAAGTCATTTTCTGCCTTTTCTCGGTCAAGAAGGCACCAAATTGGAAATTTATGCTACTATTCGACTACATATATGACCCACTTTCAATACATATTCATGTTTCAACCGGTGAAGTGGCCTTTTAAACATTTCGGATATCATTAAGCCTAAAAACTTCAGTATTTCACCTAGAAACACAAGGTGAAGCTAAAACTGTTACGGCTGGTTCTTGTTTCACTGTTATTAAAATAATGAATCAACTGGAATTATACTTTTTCAATGGGCTCCAATGGAGACTCTCCCCTTTCTTGACACAAGTCTTTTACACCATTTTGAAACTCGCAAATAAACTCACTTACTTGAAGGGACAGACCCATGTTTGACATCCACATGTTTGTCTACTTCTGAGCATGACCATGTCCAATTTATAGTAGTCCAAATTATAGTTTTTGAGAACGAGGCTATGTTTTGAGGCTTGGTTCTTCATACATTGCCGTTTGTCTGTTTCCACACACAATGAGGCAGACTAAGGCTATGTTATCTACACGTATCTAAGGCATATGAAAGCTGAGACTCCACAGATTCCAACAGTGTATGCCATTCTATGACTTAAACTCAAACTAGCCACAAAATAATACAATCAGCACACATAACTTTTCCAACAACAAATTATGTCTTACCTTTTGTTATTATCATACTACTTATCATAGCAATACCACTATGTATCATAATAATAATACTTCTACTACGTATACTAATAGACCATATACTATAGATATAGATATAGACCATATCGTGATACCAAAAAGTCTTCCCCATGAGTGTGGCGATAATATATCATACCATATTGCCCAGCCCGTCATTCAAGCCAACCCAATGAACTGCATATGATCAATATTTATAAATATCATCCAGAGAGCCGCTTCCCTTCCCTCCCCTTCTTCATAATCACAGGAAGGCGCTCTGTTTCCAAGCCTGCTAATTGTGACATAACAAAGGTAAATGAAGACCATATGTACCATGGCACAGAGCATGTCTACCCAGGAAAACCAGCAGCCAAGATCAGGATCCAAACAGATGAAGTCGCTGCATGAATATTCTGCACACATTTCCCTTACCGAGGTCCGGGTTCCCCTCTGTCAAACCCCACGCCATCCCCCTACAGCTTCCAGGTCGGAAGTAAAACTAGGCTAAAATGCATCTTTTGATGTTAAATGTTTTGCAAATACGACTAGATAAATATATTTGTTCTAATATGTTTATGTATCTGCCTTGTCTTAAATGGCTAAAATAAGTAATTTGTCAACTTTATTCATCTGACATTGCTAAAACCATTTTCGTCTCTGTCCCTTAAAAAGAAAATAACAATATACGCCATTTAGTGGCGCATATAGAGTACATATGTTCTTACTCTTGGAATATATTTGTTACATTTATTTGCCCAGTGGCAAATATATTAATCAAAAATGGATCAGAACTGTATATGAGGGTTTTTTTTATTTTTTTTTATTTTGTATACATTTTTTTGGGGCTTTTATTGCCTTTATTATAGGACAGCTGGAGATGGACAGGAAGGGGGGGCAGAGAGAGAGGGGATGACACGCAGCAAAGGGCCGCAGGTCGGATTCGAACCCGGGCCGCTGCAGCAAGGACTCAGCCTCGGTACATGGGTCGCCAGCTCTACCCACTGAGCTATCCGGGCGCCGGTATTTTGTTTTTTTACTAAACAATTTTGTCATTAAGTGTGGAACCCTGCAACTCTTTAAAGTGGGCATTATAGTCACAGTGGTGCCATGAAGTGTCCGGGACAGTCAATGCACGACCATGGCACTTATAGTCACTGTTTGGCCCCAACATTGGTGTGGAGGAGCAGTTTGTGCACTCTTCGTGCGCAACACGCAACAAATGTCATTGGCCGTGATGTCATTTTTGGTTTGCGCCGGCTCACGCAGTTCACTCAGGGTGACTACAAATTAAGTTTAAGAAAATTTGGTTGATATAAACCAGATTAGGACAATACCAATGTTGTTCAAATCCAACAGATTGAAAATATAAAACACAATTTAACTGTCTATTACTTTTGAGGGTGACTTACTTACAAGCTGACAAGCTTATATGCCTCTTTTATTTTCGATTACACAGTTTTTTGTTTTTTTTCTGTCTGTAGTTAAAAGCGGTTGAGAAGCATCTGCTAGGTTCATAAGTGTAATTCCTCTGGTGACAGTTGGTTTGAGCACTTAAACCAAATGGAGTTTGTTAACATAATGATTGTGTATGAGGCAAGAAGGCACCTCATGCAATAGCATGTGTTTAACCTATAGAGGGCAATTTGAGTCCATATTTACATCATATTCCTACACGTTGCATAAAACTTTGCATTTAAGTTGAGATTTGGACCAGGATCAATCCATAGCTAATATGTAACCCACTACATCACTTTTCACCTAAAATAAGTTGTTTTAGGGTTTGGTTTTCCTTTTAACACCTGAAAACCTTAAGGTTGTTATACGTGACAACAAAGGTCTTGGTGGTTTCATTTCCACATTAGCTGTTGGTTTTGATTTTGACATCATAGTCTTGCCTCCAAGCAAGACTAAGCCTTGCTTAGTTTCTCCGTTGAGCTAGTGGCTTCTTTTGGAGACAATGGTTCCTCCGCTGCGTTTCTTAGAATTTAAAGATAATGTCACGACCCTCTCTTGGATTGGTTGTGCCTGGTGCCTCTTTTTCTCTCTCTAAATTGCCAGGTGAACTGGCTAATTGGCTCCAGGTGTGGGGACCTGGAGCATAAAGGGACTTACTCCTGGAGTGTTTGGACTAGGGGTGGGAAAATGTATGATTTGTTTATTTATGGGTTTTTTTTTTGCGTATGTGTCATCGCACGGCAGACCTGTATGTCTAAAATGCGATAACAGAGCAAACATATAATGCTCTGGCTGCACTTCACAGCCCTATTAATGTCCATGTCCTAGTGCTTGTAATAATAATACTTCACAGCACTATTAATATCCATGTCCTAGCGCTTGTAATAAAAACAATACAAATCTAGTGTGGAATGATTTAATTTCCAAATTCCAAATGCGTTTCACTACTTTGACTCCTCACGGTTTGTTACTATCCAAAGTGTCAAAATAGCGTAACCATACAAGGCTTTTCTTTTTGCTTGGTTCTGCCATTGTCTTCATTTTGGTGTCAAAAGCTTTTTTGCGTGCGAGTATTATGAACGTTACCATGGTGATTATTGCAACAATGATTTAGTTACAGTATAATACTTTATTTAACATTTAATTTAGAATTTGGTAATAGGGATGTTAACTGTTAACCGACAATATCATTTTTGACCAATTAACACTATCAGTTAAATGGTAAAAAAATAAAAATAAATTAAATAAATCCTCACGTTCTGTTCGTTTTTGCTGAAGATGCACATGTAAAAATAAAGGGCTGGCCCCAAATATTTAAATAATCAAGTATCCTTCATCTGTTTTATTTATTAATGCTGGGTCGGCACATGACAAAACACAAATGCTGGATTTAAACAGGTTTAGGTGTTTAACTATTCCAATATACCTTCGGAAACTTAATGATTATCAGAAGTTTGAAAGTATGAATTTGGCCAGCCCTTCTTTTCCAATAAAAAAAAAAACATTTGTATTTTTTTTATGGGTCACAGACATTCGTCCATTTATTCTCATCGGTGAATGGTTAATGACCGGTTAATGAGTGTCAGTTATCGGTCATAAAAAAAGTCAGAATCAGCATCCCTCTATGGAGAAATAAAAACATTTCCGATTAGAATTTTTTTCTAATCGATTTTGACACTGCCAGCGAGTAATCGATTACTCGAGTACTAGTTTGGACTCTCTCCCCTTTCGTCTCCGGCAGCCGTTTTGTTGTTTTCTACAGCTTACCATTACACAGCCCATCCTGCACTATTCTTTACTTTAAGATTCCAACTATACTGATTCTTTATTTTTCTGTTAATCTAATCTGTTGTTCTGTTAATAAATTATTTAGTTTAATGTTCTCCCGTTACATTGCCTTGAACCGGGCAAGTGTAACACTAAGAAATTAATTAGGGTTGTTTTTTTTTCTTACTAAGATCTCTCTCCCCCCCCCCCCCCCCCCCCCATTTTTATCACTGAATAATTAGCTTAATTTAATTCATGGTTATATACACTCACCGGCCACTTTATTAGGTACACCTGTCCAACTGCTCGTTAACGCAAATTTCTAATCAGCCAATCACATGGCAGCAACTCAATGCATTTAGGCATGTAGACATGGTCAGGACGATCTGCTGCAGTTCAAACCGAGCATCAGAATGGGGAAGAAAGGTGATTTAAGTGACTTTGAACGTGGCATGGTTGTTGGTGCCAGACGGGCTGGTCTGAGTATTTCAGAGACTGCTGATCTACTGGGATTTTCACGCACAACCATCTCTAGGGTTTACAGAGAATGGTCCGAAAAAGAGAAAATATCCAGTGAGCGGCAGTTCTGTGGGCGCAAATGCCTTGTTGATGCTAGAGGTCAGAGGAGAATGGCCAGACTGGTTCGAGCTGATAGAAAGGCAACTGTAACTCAAATAACCACTCGTTACAACAGAGGTATGCAGAAGAGCATCTCTGAATGCACAACACGTCGAACCTTGAGGCGGATGGGCTACAGCAGCAGAAGACCACACCGGGTGCCACTCCTGTCAGCTGAGAACAGGAAACTGAGGCTACAATTCGCACAGGCTCACCAAAATTGGACAATCGAAGATTGGAAAAACGTTGCCTGGTCTGATGAGTCTCGATTTCTGCTGCGACATTCGGATGGTAGGGTCAGAATTTGGCGTCAACAACATGAAAGCATGGATCCATCCTGCCTTGTATCAACGGTTCAGGCTGGTGGTGGTGGTGTAATGGTGTGGGGGATATTTTCCTGGCACACTTTGGGCTTATTAGTACCAATTGAGCATCGTGTCAAAGCCACAGACTACCTGAGTATTGTTGCTGACCATGTCCATCCCTTTATGACCACAGTGTACCCATCTTCTGATGGCTACTTCCAGCAGGATAACGCGCCATGTCATAAAGCGCGAATCATCTCAGACTGGTTTCTTGAACATGACAATGAGTTCACTGTACTCAAATGGCCTCCACAGTCACCAGATCTCAATCCAATAGAGCACCTTTGGGATGTGGTGGAACGGGAGATTCGCATCATGGATGTGCAGCCGACAAATCTGCAGCAACTGCGTGATGCTATCATGTCAATATGGACCAAACTCTCTGAGGAATGTTTCCAGTACCTTGTTGAATCTGTGCCACGAAGGATTAAGGCAGTTCTGAAGGCAAAAGGGGGTCCAACCCGGTACTAGCAAGGTGTACCTAATAAAGTGGCCGGTGAGTGTACACTACAAAGCCGATGAAAAAGGGCATTGTATTGTATTATAATGGTAAAGCTCATGGCACTGGTATGTTTTAATTAAGTTCCACTACCTGTGTCTGTAAATATTAGCTCTCGCCTATAACTGCCACCTTGTAGTTCGGAAGAATAGCTAACTTAAGCGCTGGTTATACTTCTACAACTACGTATTGCGCTATCCAACTACGTAACCACGGAGACCCCTCGAGCCCTCATAGTTCTCCGTCGTGGTGCCAGATACGCAATGCAATTTCCCGCCCGCAAAACAAACGAGGTGCAAAGTAAACAAGATTTCACACATTTCACACAAGTAAACAAGTACAAAAGGGATAAATAGTTAAGAGGGGTAGTTGAAAGGGGATACATTATAATAAAAAATGAAATGCTTTAAAAGTAAAAAACGTAATTGCTAAAAACTATTTACAACCATGTAGTGCAATTTGCCACCGTCTCTTTTAAGTTATAGGTTCAAGTAGTAGTAAAGTAGTAAATTCTGGAGCTTTATGCGTCCATAGAGCATAGTGTATATGTCGTGCGTCGCGTCATCCTGGTCCTCGTCAGCCACTTTCCTTAACATGTCACCGATTGTCTTTGTGAAGCGGGTGATGGCGTTTTTAGAGGACCAATCGCAGCCCTTGCCGTCTCCGTTGTCCGTTGACGGAGTGACGGACACACAATTTCATGCAGCCGGAGACGACGGAGAGGCTCTCCGTCAGGCTCTCCGGCGACGTAGAGGGCTCTCCGTAACCGACGTACGGCACTTTACGCGGGAGTATAAATTAGGCTTTAGAGGTCTGTAACATGGGCCTCATGCAAGAACACGAATACAAGCATTTTAAGAGCACTTCTCCCATTCACTGAAATCCTCGTATTTGGAATTTTCTCTTGGGTACGCACAAAATCGAGGGTGGTCTAGACTTGTCGTGTGAGTCACATAATGTTGGCCAAAGCAAAAATACCAACGTTGTTTGGCCAAACGATTCCTATTACGTAGCTTTGACTGATTACCTTAACAATATCTTACATTACCAAATATGCTTGTATAATGATGATGGTAATATTATATCCTACTGTCCGACTTCACAGTTGGATTAACTGAATACTAATCACTGAGTGAGCATAATAATTCAGACACAGGTTGTGTTCCATCAAGTCCTCTTTATTCAAGATTGTGATGATTGTGTGTGTGCGCGGGTTTTTCTGAGGCTGGGTGTGTGGCTAGTGTGCATCTATGAATGCACACTAAACGCACAAAACAACTTCCTATTAAACATGACATGATTAATATTTATGGTGGACACCGTATTGACAGCAGTTTTTTCCCGCTCCTTTACCTAGTACGTGCTCTAATTTTACTACTGAGCACTTGGAGCTCTCTTTTGTTTTTGGTCCGGTACCTTTTTTATGAATGGTTCTTAAGCAGAAATTAAGCAGTACCCCTCCTTTTATATAGAATTTTTGGGGCATAAATGATGCCAAGTCACAGTCATGAACACAAGCACTCAGGTGGGATTAATCATGTTTAAGCATAATTTAGGACAATTTCCTGTACTAACGAGCATTTGCTGAATCTGACGTGGCACACTTGTACGAGTTGTATGTATGCACAAACGAAAAATATGCAAATGTTCTTGCAGGCCCATTGAGTTGATGAAGCTGGGTGTTATGTTTTAAGAATTGAATGTTTTCAACAAACAAGGCTATCAAGATGATGACATCCATTGCCTTACTTGATAACCAATATTTGAAGTGTTTTTTCGTTGTCACTCATCCGTGCGAGGGCTAAAACGTGCGAGAGTGTGACTACCAGTGCTTCGATGGCACGCATGCATGCACACACGCATGCGTTGTCTGTTCATAGCTCTGGAGCCCCAGAGCCGACACGAGAGCAGGAGATGAATGGGTCTTAATGAGCCCTCCATCGACGGGAGAGGGAATAACAAGACTGCAGTCTGTCAAAGGAACATAAAACCCCTGGGCATTTTTACTCTTCCGATGTCTCTATTCCTGCTCCTTATCCAGGCTATAGTGAGAACACACATAACCCCGGTTCTCTGAGATGCGCACATATGCGCTGCTCACTCAATTGAGGAAAGCTGCCGCTGAAGCATGGCTCTCTTGGTGCAAGCTGTGTGTAATGTCTACCTCATTTGGAGGTACATTGTGCTATGGTAATAGGATCATGTGGATTATTCTAAGAGCATTGTAATTAGAGCTTATGAGCAATGATGAGGGCAAAGCAGGCTTTTATTTTGTTGGGGATTCGTCAAGTGTCGGGGGGGGGGGGGGGGGATTTTAGTGTCTTTAGTTGGAAGGATGGATGGATGGATTAATGGATGCATGAATTAGGGTTTTCGTTTTGCATGCCACAACAAGGCTGTTTTAACATGAAATGGGGGTGATTCATTTGTACAGTCTAAGGGCGTGTTCACACCTAGCGGTTTTTTTTTTCTCCCAGCGCTCTTTTTACATTGTATTCCTATGTAGCAGAGCGCTTTTGAGCGCCCCTGGCGTTTTTTTAAACACCTCTCTCTGCGCTTTTTTCTCCCGCACAGAGCGTAAAAAAAGGTGAAAAAAGTTCAACTGTCAGAAAAAAAAGCACCTGACGTCAGGCGCTTTTTTGACAACTGACCAATCACAAGCGGAACATTGACACTTCGTCACGAAGGAAACTCAACTGTCAAAACAAGAAACAATGGCGGACAAATCAGTCGGGAAAGTGCCGGTGGAGCGATTGATAGTTTTAATTACGGAACATGTCGAGATCTACGACATGTCTAATAGGCTTTACCACACTTTAACACCCACCACAAAGAGTCCATATGGAAGCAGATCGGGTTGATCCTCCCGATCTGCCATTTTGTAGATACGTAGTAGGCGAGTAACGTCGGGGTCTAGAGTGGGTTCGTTGCTAGGCGATAGAAAAAACACTCTCGGCGCTTTTAGGACAAAAAGGGCTGCCAGCTTTTTTTTGGTTGAAAAAGCGGTCGGCTCAACTTTTCCCTATCACAAAAAACGCCAGGTGTGAACACGCCCTAAGGGTATTGATTACCACTGCAGCTAGAATGCTGATGCTGACCTGGGCCCCGGTGTCAGGGGCCAACAAGGCTATGGTTTTCAATTGCAAATTTAGACCCAATTTCAATTCAAAATACCTTAATTGCCATTCAAAGGATGGCCCTTTTGCTGTGGCCCCTTCCCCCCACCCGCCTAAGATGTCTGTGCCGGGCCCTGGATATACCTATCAGGGTCCAGATGTATGACTTTGTACGAAGGTAATTCATTAATATTCATGAATGTGCCGGTCCTTTGAGAAACCTGAGGTTTAGTTGAAAGTTGCTCTAATTAAGTAAACATGTTTGCGTGGTCAACGCCACACACATTTACTTGGATACATCCTTGGACAAATTCCATAATACTTACATCTTTCTCTGTAGAGGCGGCACAGGTCCCTGGCTCCTGTCATCTCTTGAGGAGCTAATTTAGTGGTTATTGATTGCTTTAATAGGATTATCCTGCGTTTAAATCCCTCGCCACCTTTATGTTGCTCTGTTTGAAGTTAGCTGCTCTAAAAATAGCCCTGTGGAAGAGCTGTTGTTTAACTGTTTCTGCTATCGGGAGAATCACTTTAATATGGCAACATATCGGCGTTAGCATTAGCGTATCATTTTCCGTTTTAAGCCATTTCAATAGAATGCTCCTTTTCGTTTTTGGTTCTTTAAATAAATGCACTAGAGAATGACCCTTCTTAAAGTACAATTGTAAACTTCCAAAAAATACATATTATCCCTGTTAGCTGAATTAGAGAAATAAAAAAAATAAAAAATAATACAACATGTAAACCTATTTCCCGAGATTACATTATGATTGCATAATCCGCTCTGGTTTCCCATTCACATTTGCCTGTACTTAAGCAGTTCCCGGATGGATAGTGGTATCAAACTACACAGCCACCGTATACCATTTATTCATTTAAATAATAAACTGTATATAGTTTCACTTTTGTTTCACTTTTGGAAATTGTGCAGTTCCTTAAGTTACAAACACATTAACGATGATGGCAGTTCAGAAGATGGTTATTTGTCTTTTGTTTATATGATGCACTCTTCATTGTGTAATTTAAAGTTTTGGTTTAATGAGCTAGAAACTTCTCAAAGAAACAACTTTCACTTTTCAAGAAAATCTTTGTGTAGTTTGTTTTATTGGGATGCATTAGATTGCCATACATAAGAGGACATGTAGCTCAAGATGATTGATCTTACTGTATCGATCTTTTCCATTTTAAATCCCTCATTATGATTGTAAATTTAAACATTTGGGGTAAAGTTTGAACCTTTGGTCAAGCAGTTCAACCACACACCCTTGAACTTATTTGTCATCCAATGGCAATCAAAACAATACTTAGTCTAACTGGATTGTCCATCACAACCAATGGACTCTGAGGTTTGTGGATGATCTTTATTTCAGAACCAGGGAAAGGATCAGCCACTGAATAGATTTGTCGGCAGTAAATATTGTAGACTCATATTCTTAAAACTGGCCTTTGGGTGTAATCTCAGTCTGGTGTTATGCTTATTTTTCAAGAGGAAAGTGGGGCCCCTGAAAAAGGTGACAATATCCGCAAAGACAAATAGACGACCTTCCCCCTTTTTTTAAGGACCCTCATTGAAGGGACTAAACAGAAAAGGCCATATTCGTAAGATAACACATTCATGCATGCACTCAACCAAATTAATCAACTAACCCGCACTGACTTTTATCTCCCCCACCCCCGTCCCTAGAATGGCTCCACGTCAGCTTGTGTATTTGTGGAAGTCAGACGTCCATTGGACCGATGTTAATTACTTCTGCAGAGTTAATTTGTGCCCATTGTCATTAACTTGGTATTCATGTCTGAGAGCTGCACTAGGATTGTACTCTGGTCTTTCAACGGTTGTATTCCCAGCACATTCTACGCAGTCTGTCCTGAGACCGAGCCCTCTCTCTCTGTCTCTCTTGGTCTCTTGTTCTCTCTCTCTCTACATCTGTCTTCTCTCTCTTGTCTCACTCTCTGCTTCTCTCTATCTATTTCTCTTTTTATGCCGCTATTTATTTCTCTCTCTCTCTCTCTCTCTCTCTCTCTCTCTCTCTCTCTCTCTCTCTCTCTCTCTCTCTGTATTGTCTCCTTGAGTGGCTTCGCAGCTCAAATGATAAATAACATTTCTGCTATCTGACATTTAGGATGGATGTTGTTGGGGTTTGAAGCCTTGCTGTTAGAAATCCCAATGAGCTTCAAGCTATTTTGAACAACCTTATGATGTCTTATCACTTAAAAAAAAAAAGAAAAGGGCAAGTGGTCTAATTGTGTTTCTTCATGGTGACAAACACCTTGGAAGTGTACAGCTTTGTTAAATGTTACCTCTCTGCGACGTACTCTCTGAACTCCAACATGTGTATCAGAGGCGAAGTTTCCATAAGAGAATGAAACGGAAAAAAGAAAATCGATCATCTGATCAATCTCAATCTCGCAGCGGTGATGGCTATTTTTTTTGGGCCGATTGAAACCCCCCGAGAGGGGGGAGGAGGATGTTTTGATAGCCGTTCAGGGTTGTGACAATTACACGGAAATTACCCGAACTTTCATCTGTCTCTCTCGGCTTGTTTTTTTGCCCCAACTCGGGACAGAGAGAGAACGGTGTAAACCAACTCTTGCACCCACTAAAATGTTGAGACAATCATTAGCAAGAAATGGTCACAGTATTGTTTTAATGTTTAATTATTCTACATTATCTAATATTATATTTATTAAAAAAATGTATTTAATAAACATAATTTACAATTTATATTTACAGTTGATCCATCCAGTTGGCCCATATTTATTTATTTATTTATAGTTTGTTTCTTCTGGCCCATATTTTACAACCAGATGTAAGGCTGGCTAGACATTACAAGCCATTTCTAAATCTATCCAGTGGTGACATCACAAGTGGGAGTGTCCACCCAGATGTATGATGGATAGATCCAACTCTAGCCTAAGAGGTGGTACAGTCCACCAGGGAGCTGATCTATCCCTCACACGTCTGGGTCCAGTAGTGTGCATCATTTCCTATAACCTGCCCCAGTTCATTGGGGAGGTGCAAATAGAATTGACACAAAATGTAATCCAGTTATTCACATTCATTCTTTCTACCCCAATGCCATTTAAACTGGAAATTATTTAATTATGTAGGATGTAAGGCCTTTTATTGAGGCCTTGTCATGGTTTAAATAAAACACATTTACAGTGCTGTGGTGGTCTACACTATGAGGGGGATTTAAAGCTGGAGCACAGAAGTCTCTCTCTGTCTGTCTGTGTCTCTCTCTCTCTCTCTCTCTCTCTCTTATACAAAATTGACAGAAAATAAGATGGAGACAAAGGTTCTAGGTTGTCCTCTGGTCTTATGTCACATGTAAGGCCTTAAGGCCTTAAATAAAATGGATTACACATCAAAAGTGTCCCTCACATTATAATATGGAAGCACAAAAGCCTCCACTCGGAAATGGTCTCCCATTCCTACCCTCCGTGTGTCTAACCCCAGACCCTTTTCACAGAGGTGTCATCGTAGGACAAATGCAGGTGTCGCTTATGGTACATAAAAGGAGCAGACCATAATTACTGTTCTGAGGGACACTTTTGTTAAACGGATCCATTACATGATCATTACAATGTGTGTTCAGTGTGTAGAGGTCCTATAAATGAATATCGCTCATGGCATTTTCCAGGGGCACGTGTATCTAGATGCTGCTTCTGCTGGACGATGGTCTGTTGCCAGGTCACTCCGAATGACGGCCAATTACAAGCCACTTTTAATGAAGGTCGATGAACACTTGATTGTGTCGGTAGAGGTGGAGAGGGGTTTGGGGGGGTTCACCAAAAATATATGGTGGTGCAACCTGCTAGCGCTCTAACCAAGTATGCAATACGTCTTTTAGCAACCCCAGGTTCGATTCCCACCTGGGATCCTACACATGTCAATCCCTCTTTCTTTCAACCCACTTTCCTGTCCATCTTCAATGTCCTGTCCACAAAGGCACAAATAAAATGTATATAATTAAAAATATATATATATATTATATGACTGAAATAGGCACATGCGAAAACAATGAAATAACAAGGGGGTGTATCATTTATTCCAATGAACAAGAAAGATTAATTCTTCAGATGGAGAAAATGAAGCGTAACAGTCTGTATGTGTCTTGCATTTAAATGGAACTTATGGGGAAATATGTTTTGGATTTAACTGTGTTAATAATCAGAATGTGTGACTTTTTCAATATAAAGTGCTTTAATTTCACGGTAGTTTGTTACTAATTTGCCAACAGTTCTCCCAAAATGAGTCAGCGTTGTAATATAAAAAGAAACTGACAACTGAAAAAAAAGAAACTGAAAACTGTTTTTGGAATGTTGTTTTTCGAAAAGTCATAATCAAAAATGATATAGCATTAATTACTAATTGAGAAGCACTAGTTTTGCTTATATAGAGGGAAATCTTGGTGAAGACAACACAGGTAATTAAAAATAATTACAAAACATAATGAAGGGAGGAAAAAAGCTGTTTTTAAATATACATATCCTAAACCCCAAGGTGTCACATAGGATATCAAAATACGGACGAAACTGCAACACAGAAAAATGGCTGCAGTATATATCCATAGCACGTTTTTGTTAATCAAACAATACATGCTCCCATTATTCTCTTTCTATGGTCTGTTCTGCAATATTATAGTCACAGCCATTATTGGATTTCTCCTTTTGTACAGATCTCTTGGGTGGTTTCTGTATCTCCCCTTGGAGCTTTTCATTGTAACTGCAATAAACTCCATAAGCAGCCTTTACTGCCTGTTTTTATAGCTGCCTGCACCGTCGAGAGCGAGGGAGAGAGAGGAGGAATTGGTATAACGGTATTTGAACCTTATATAGCGCTTGAATCATTGTACCCTTGGTGTGTCATTGTGGAGTGTGGGGGGAGGTTGAGAAAACAATACAGGCGAAGGAAAATAAGCTTAATGTGAAATTTTGTTTGTTTTATTCAAGTCCTGCTTGGAGAACTAAACTATAAATCTTGTCAGAGCAGCAGTTTTTATCATATACCCTCAGGAGTTTCCGTTACCATGGTCCTACCTGGCCAGAGATGTATCTGCTCTTTTATATAAATTCACTTATTCATGCAAGTGATTCTCCCCCTCACTGCTACCCGGCAATATATTTTCTCACTCTCTCGCACACTTTCACTCACTCACTCACTCACTCATCCAACACCAGTGAAGAAGTGTTGGTGAGGTGTATGGCTAAAGTGACTTCCTTGTCTATCTGTTCTTTGATTAAAAAAAAAAAAGTTTATGCACTCATCCTCTCAACTACCTTGGAATACATTCACTCACTCATCCAACATGAGTGAAGAAGTGTTGGTAAAGTGTTACTGCTACTGCTCAAATGTCTGCCTTGTCCGGGCTAATCTAGAGCACAATTATATCTTAATGTCGCTGACTCACAAATCCAATAGCAATCAGGCCTGTCCTTGGCTCCAAAATGGCAGCATGTTTAGCCATCGATCCGGCGCTGCGTCGCTGATGAAAGTGTGGCCCTCGTTGTTTTTACAGTATTGATCAGGCCGGCGGAACAAGAGAAGCCATTTTCTGCTCAATCCCAGCTAACAGGAATGTTTTTTTATTTGTATTTTATTTATGTTTTTGTGACCCCAAGCTCAACATTCGGTGAACTCAATCTTCACGGCTCATGTGGTTGGGACTTGTGTACTGTGGTGGGGGCGATTCTCAGCTTGGTGTTTTTTACATTGTTTCATTCTCCAACTGTCTAACCCTAACGGGTTAACCTCCATGTCTCGGCAGCAGTCCTCAGTATGGACATGTTCTCAGCCTCAATTGTATTGTAATGTCTTTGGGTAAAAGCGCGTCTACTCACTAAATAAATAAATAATAAAGCTAATATCCCCAACATTAGCGCACTAAATTCAATGAATGAATGAATAAAGAAAAATACAAAAATGTCAATGCTCCAATCTCCATCTCACAAAACAACAACAAAAACTGGCATAAATGGTAAACTCACACACACATCACATCACGCTAGAGAGAAATCATGTGAATCAATGGGTCCTCTCTGTGTGTGAGTAATGTGGGCCAGGGCAGCTCTCTCCCATGTCCTTGAGCCATGGGCGGCTATAGATCGCTCTGCACTGTTCCCATATTGATATCTACTGTTGATTTGTATTTTTTTTTTTTGCCTCGTGCCGAAATAGCCCTGGGGGTATAGATTACCGCATTCGTGGCCTACTGAGATTGTGCTCTTTTTTTAAAATGTGTTTTCCCTTCCCAGTGCCCCTTTAGAGCCCTTCTCGTTCTGTGTGTGTGTGTGTGTGTGTGTGTGTGTGTGTGTGTGTGTGTGTGTGGTACAGTTGTGGTTCTGTAAGTCCCCGGGGGGCCCCGGGTTTTAACGCGGTGTGACGGGGTGTTTTGAAGACGAGGTTGGCGTGGCGACGGGTGTTTAATATCCAGTCACCGCTGGAATACTGATGACAGTGGGATCAATGACTGAGTAATTGCTTGTCATACGCATAATGGCAGGCGCCGTTTCTTCTGTTCTCTTTTTTTCCCCTTTTTTTAATACAAGCTGACTTTTCGATTAGTTAAGTTCACCAAACCCGTGTTCACCCCGTCATGGATGCTGCTACACTGCAGCCGTAATCTTTTTTTTTTTTTTTTTTTTTGTCCAATGGCTGGTGGGTAAATACCGTCCCCGAAACCCAGATTCAAGTTTCGTCTCCCCGTTTTTTTATTTGAAGGGGTTAAAATGTAGGGACAATTAGACCCACCACATACGTCAGTGCAGCGTTGGGTTGAAGAGCAGAATGATAAGGGTGTGCGGATTCCCAAGAACCCTTAACCTGTGCTGAAACAAGTCCCATGTTCTTGGCATCACTATACCTAATGGCTTAGTGATATTCAGGGACTGCTATGGGCAATGTTGGCTGGAAGGGCAACATTGAAAGTATACGTCATCGTATGAATATTATGTTTAACTGCAGTTTGTGTCAAATAAATATGATAAATATGAAATATGAGAAGAAGAAACAACACTTATTTTAAAAGAAACCTGATTTTTGCATGCATAAACCACTATATAGGAACAGGTTGTAATTTAACGTAAAAAGGGAGACCTTCCCTGACTCTCACTGTTGAGTAGAACAGCCTGTGGGCTGATTTCTATTATATATAAACCGCAACAGTTTTGCCGGGAAACAGGAAGGAAGTGACGTCAAAGTGGATAATGTAAAAAAGGTATTTTCTTTCGGAACTTTTTAAATTGTACATTTTATGTGCATTATATCCACTCACGCCAGTCCATTGTCTGTCTATAACTAACGTTTACTTATGATTATAACTAACATTTGTTATGATTGTTATTGGCTAGGGGTGACCCCGAATAGTCGACTATTCGACGATTCGATCGAAGGAGCCTGATTCGACTGCCAATCATAGTTGAATCGTCGGCAAAACACAGGATCATTCCATTCGGGCTGTAGGCGGTGCTGAATGTCTGATTTTATATATAGTTTCTTTCTCCCAATAAATCATGATATATAGCCTATTTTTGTATAAAACACACCGCCACTGAACGGCGGCTGTTTTGACGCGCGCCGTTCAGTGGCGGTGTGTTTTGGACTGAAGTCCAAAACACACCGCCAATGTCGCAAATGAGAATATGGATCAATGAGCAAAAAAAAAGAAAAAACATGATTCGACGATCAGTCGACTATAGGCAAGACTTGACGAATCAGATTCGACTACGTAAATTCTTAGTCGGGGACACCCCTATTATTGGCTCAACCCACGGAGCTTACACTCAAGGGCTCACAATGAGCTCCAGCAGGCTGCGGTTCACTTACCGGCCAAAGGGGTCAGTAATGAGAATGCAGTTTTCTTCTTCTCATAGTTTAGTAGTAAACTGCAGTTAAACATTATATTCATATGATGTATAAACTACTTTGAATGTTGCCTTTTCCAGCCAAAATTGCCCATTCATCCCAGACAGTACTACATACTCACTCCTTATATATATATATATATATATATATATATATATATATATATATATATATATATATATATATCAAAGATAATAGAGCGGAGCAAGATGGATCAGTAGCGTTAGGGCGGTGAAGTACATTCTCAGCCTGAATGGACGCCATTTTAGTAAGCCACCTCAACATTCTAGGCTCGATTCAAGCCAATAAGGCCACATAGAATTAAACATAACTTGTATAAATAAATATAATTTCATGCAAAACCTCGAATGCCTGGGCACATCATATAATCCCAATTCAACCATATTCTTATCGACCACTAGATGGCCCTTTATTGTCTCGCTATCTGCTAACGTAGGCCACCGTTGTGCCTAAGCTGTGAGCCAACCTCAAAGTTACACTTCAGACATAATTCCATCCCACGAGTCCCCTCAAACAGCCAGATGTTTTACAGTTACAGCTGGCTGTCAACAACAATGGCCGCTACATCAAGAGCATTTTGCTCGGCTTTACATTGCCATAATCGGCAATGTAAAAAGCCAGATCTATCATTTTCCCACTCAATAAGGAGAGGTACTATTCTTAGATCATGATTAAGTTGCTGCTGTATAACTATGTATAGATTACAATTAAGATAGCATTAGCTAAGAAACAAACCAGTGTTAAATTAGCCTTTGCAATAGTCTTGTCCAACACTGATACTATTAGGCTACGTTTCTACTTGTCACTTACCTGTAATGTTAAAGGTACTTATGTCAACTGCATGGTTGGCTGAGGTCACTGCAGGTGCTTTGTAGCCTATTGATGTTTGTGCAACCAAATTTGATTTAAGTTTGAGATGAGCAAAAATTCATCCAATGACCATAAACACAGTTTAACAAGTAGCCTAAACATTCATTGCAATCATTGCCTTCATTTTGCAAGGTGTCAAATATGGGTGCAAAATAGTAGGAGACAAGACCTATTAAATCGGAGCCCACACCAACTCCACCAACTCCTGTTTTGAGAGTAAACAAATACAAAACACTATTAAAGAGAGAACGCCTGAGGACATTCAGGTTAAAAAGGCAAGTGCACCATCTTCAAAATGCCAAAAATCAAAAAAATCTCTCACCTGAAACATTGATCCAAGGCCAACTTCCTTGAGGAGCCAACTCTTTCCTTCTTCTAAACTTCCAGGAGAAGCCGTCCACACGGCAGATTTGTGGAGCTCATCTTTGATTCTTTCAATAGCCATTTTTACAAAGACAAAAAAGCCCTAAAGTGCCCACTAACCAAAACATCTACACATGCCGCATTTTTAAAAACATGCCTCCCCATTCTACACAATTTAGAAGTAATTGGATCTAAAAATGTGATGTTCACTAAAGGTTAGCTACTGGCCATAGCCTGTCTGACCCAGCTGTGGGACCACCTGCAACCTGAGCACAACATCTCTTACCTCTTCACGTCACATCTAAATCAAGACATAGTGGAACAACTTTTTGCCACTGTGAGATGGAAAGGTGGCTGTAGGAACAGTCCTAATGCAAAGGAGTTCAGATGTGCTCCAAGGATGGTTATGGTGGCAGACCTTATCCCGTCATTGGTACGAATTGTGCTCCAGATACAGACAAATTCATCACTACACTGAAGTCAATTGGAAAACCCCCAACAATTAGGCCTCCACAGTCTGTCTTGCCAGTAACAAAAAGCTACACAACAGTTTACATTGACATCCCAGAGCAAAACACATTGGCTTACATTGCCGGTTATTTGTGCCGCCGTTGCCTAAGTGTGAAAACTGTAAAGGTGTCTTACTATCACATGAAACACATCTGAGCGATCAATTACAATTATTCATTCACCACAAGGCCTACAACACAACTCAGTCTGACATTGGCTCACTTTTCCTACCACAAAAGATGGAAGAGTCTTACTGTCTACACATAAAGGTTTCAAAATACAACGAGCCACACATTCTGTAAACCAAATATACCGAGTTCAGAGCAATTCAGCCATTTATAACTGACACCGATTTGACAAAACAATTCCATATCAAACAGCTGATTCTTTAATGTTGCCGCCATTAGCCAGTTAGCTCCTTTGCTACATCGTCTTTTACTTCCATCTAAATGTTTCAAATCCTGCATTTCATCTCACCCATGTCCAATACAGACGACCTGATCTGCGTGTCACTATCACGACTCGTCAAAGTACCAACAAAATATAATTTTTAAAAGATACTGGGCATTTTCCCACGACGGTGAACGCCAGCCTCCGCCTGCTGCCTGCAGCACTCCTGTCAGACTTTCGGATTCCGGTAACACTTGAGCTTACTAAAATGGCGCCCATAGAGTTCGAGAGCGTACCTCATTGGTGTCAACGTATTCGCAGCCAGTGATCCATCTTGCTCCGCTCTATTATCTTTGATATATATATATATATATATATATATATATATATATATATATATATATATTTATCAGTGGCGGCTGGTGGTTTTTAAAGTGAGGGAGGAAGGACTGCGCGCTTGGTTGCCATTGGTCTGCTTGCACTGTTGGTGTATGGTGGCATAAGAATGTGAGACTCAAGTTGTTTCAGGGTTATCAGGGTTAGTTTTGGTGAACTACAAAATAGCAGGGAGGGATAGTTATGTGAATAAAATTGATACAAAGCCACCAGTGGCATCACTGTAATTTGAAAGCTGGTGGGCAGCATGTCTTTGAAATGGACTACAAGGGCAGAAGGAAAGGATGCAAAGCACATTAGTCAAATCAGGCCTACTCTTGATTTGTAAAAGTAAATAAAAAAATCTGGGCCTATCATTGGGCCTATTTTTGCCCTCACTGACTGAAGTTATTGGTTGTTATTTAGCTATGTTTATTTTCAGTTACAATTGTTTCAAGAAAAGATTCAAGAACCAAAGTGATGCCATTTAAAATGCATCATGCTCTGAATCATTCACTAACACCCTTTCCACAATATCAAACAGAGCGGTCAGAGTAACTAACTAGTAAAAGAACAACAAGAACATTATTTCAAAACTATTTACATGGGCTGTAAGCCTAACTATTCAGATTGAGGGACTTCATTTATAGATCAAGTCAATCCTCCTTGCTGTTTGCGTTGCGAAGTCATCAGTGACCTGGTCATACCAAACTGGATCTTTTTTAAGTGATTTCCGCATTTTCTTTTCAATCGAAATAATGGCCAGATTAACCTCTCCTGCCCCATCGCATTCCGTGTGTACGTTTTAATTCGTTTCAGGCAGGAAAAACATACTTTTTGTAATAAAACGTTAACAATGTCCTCCGTTTCCAATCTTTCCATTGTGCATTTAGGATCTTGCTATCGCAGATTTCACTTGCTCTGCGTCTCTTTAGACTGAGCACCGCGGCAATGCAGATCGGGTTTGTTAACAGCCAGGGATCCTGCTTATTGGTTCATAGCGCAGACGGATAGATGTTTGAGCGAATCAGACCCCTTAAGGTCCCGCCCACTCAGAGGAGGATTTTCCTCCTCTCTCCCATTGAAACCCCTGTTATCCACCGGCCGCCAGTACTTTTGGGGAAATGAATGGGTGTCAATGGAGACGGAGGGAGGACGTTCCTCCCTGAAGTAATTGTCAATAGGCGATAGGGGGTGCTAATGTCCCTTTACCCAGGGAAACAAACATTATATATTCAAAGGCAATAAAGTAGTCATATTTAAGGGCATTAATTAATTACAATAGTCTGGGCAATCTACATTTTTTATTCTCAACAATGTTAAGGAGGATCTTCCTCCCTCTCCTCAATGGAGAAGCCTCCACTGATATATATATATATATATATATATATATATATTAGAGATGGGCATAGATTAAAATATTTAATCTAGATTAATCTAATGGTAATCTTGAAATTAATCTAGGTTAATCTAGATTAAAGTGGCTCCTTTGAATGATGTCGAAGGTGTCCGTAATATGTGTTTGCTACCTAAATAATGACTTAAAAGTGGGTCTGCCCGATTGTTGAGCGGGGGGGGGGGGGGGGGGGGGTGCTACCGGAGGATTTCGGTTCGCGATAATATCGGCAATAAAAATATTATCGTCGATGAAGAATCTCGCGTTAATACCGCCGATAACGCTGTTATCGGCCCATCACTAGGTGTATATATATATATATATATATATATATATATATATATATATATATATACCATGGTCTGGGTGAATACTCGATTCTGATTGGCTGGCGGGTGTAGGTTAAAAAGTGTTGATGTACACCTAGGAAAGACGTTCGGGTCAAATTGCCTGATTACAGTTAGATTACTGCGCTGGCTCAAACGCTAGATGGTAACCATGGCAACGGAGAGGGAATACTCGATTCTGATTGGCTGCTGCAGGGTGGCCATTAATCCCTGCTATATGCAGAGCTAGCTCTGGCTATATGGACACCTACTAAGTAGTTCCAGTCAAATTGTCTGTTCAGCCTTCAAAACCGAGAGCTGGTAAATTGTGAAAAATGCATTAAACTGTAATCAGAAAACGCGGTTATATGCTATAGACCCTATAGTATCTGCGGTATAAAGGCTGGGACACATTTCAAATCATAAATATGTACACTTTATGTTGAAAGTATATAGACCGTCGCAATTCCCATTGAAACGAATGGCGCGGTGATTAGTCGTCAAAACGACAGCTGGTAAATTGTGAAAAATGCATTAAACTGTAATCAGAAAACGCGGTTATATGCTATAGACCCTATAGTATCTGTGGTATAAAGGCTGGGACAAATTTCAAGTTATAAATATGTACACTTTATGTTGAAAGTATAGGCCGTCGCGATTCCCGATGTACAATGCATTACGTCAGCTCTCTGGCTCATATGGTGCGTTCCATTTGTCCACCCGACTCGATCTGCGAGTTGGTTTTCCGAGTAACGAACCGGAAGTTGCAAATAGAACGCCCCCGAGGTCGTATATACGACTCGTCAACTCGTCTGAACTCAGAAGACCCCGAGTTCAGTAACAAAGATGGCTACTCCGAAATGGCTAGAGACGCTCCATGTTGCTAAGACAACAATGGCGATTCTTGAGCAGAAAGCAAAGCAGTATCCTAACGTTATCAAAACGGAATATTCAGATATCAAACTGTAATGAACATGTGAAATCCGCGGTGGGTGCACCGTAAACGAGATAATCACTATAAACGTTACGAAACGTCCAAACTGCCTATTGCAACCAAGCACATTGTGAAATCTTGGGTAATTTCTCTGTGATCAATGTGTCTATATTTAATTAACGTTTAAACACAGAATGATACTGTTTTTCAAGCATATTAAAGTCGCGTCCATCTTTTCTCCGACTCGTCTTGTTGTGTGCCAAATAGAATGCAAAAACCCGGGGTCACTCGTTTTCCGAGACGGATGTGACGTCACACCCGAGCTGCAAGTCGCGATTACGAGACAAATGGAACGTACCAATAGCTCAGCGGACTAGAATACCTCCCGTTGCCAAGTCGTATCTAAGGTCCGTCCTATTTACTGGAGGAGTGAACAACGTTTCCGTTGCATAAGAACCTTACGGGAGGGTAATGATTGTTCCAGGTATTAGTCAGACCCTCAGGCGTTACTAGGGAAACTAAATTATGGCTTGTGGAAAACTTTATATTTTGATTGTAAAACGCATGCAAATATTAATTAATGGTCTTAATTTATTTTCTTTGACAAGTGACCATGGTATAAGCGGGATAATGCCCTTCGAGGTGTCCATTAACATAAATTAATGGACTTCGCGGAAGCAACCGTCCTCCGCGTCGTCCATTAACTTCTGTTAATGGACACCTCGTCAGGCATTATCCCTTACATATATATATATATATATATATATATATATATACACTCACCGGCCACTTTATTAGGTACACCTTGCTAGTACCGGGTTGGACCCCCTTTTGCCTTCAGAACTGCCTTAATCCTTCGTGGCACAGATTCAACAAGGTACTGGAAACATTCCTCAGAGAGTTTGGTCCATATTGACATGATAGCATCACGCAGTTGCTGCAGATTTGTCGGCTGCACATCCATGATGCGAATCTCCCGTTCCACCACATCCCAAAGGTGCTCTATTGGATTGAGATCTGGTGACTGTGGAGGCCATTTGAGTACAGTGAACTCATTGTCATGTTCAAGAAACCAGTCTGAGATGATTCGCGCTTTATGACATGGCGCGTTATCCTGCTGGAAGTAGCCATCAGAAGATTGGTACACTGTGGTCATAAAGGGATGGACATGGTCAGCAACAATACTCAGGTAGTCTGTGGCTTTGACACGATGCTCAATTGGTACTAATAAGCCCAAAGTGTGCCAGGAAAATATCCCCCACACCATTACACCACCACCACCAGCCTGAACCGTTGATACAAGGCAGGATGGATCCATGCTTTCATGTTGTTGACGCCAAATTCTGACCCTACCATCCGAATGTCGCAGCAGAAATCGAGACTCATCAGACCAGGCAACGTTTTTCCAATCTTCGATTGTCCAATTTTGGTGAGCCTGTGCGAATTGTAGCCTCAGTTTCCTGTTCTTAGCTGACAGGAGTGGCACCCGGTGTGGTCTTCTGCTGCTGTAGCCCATCCGCCTCAAGGTTCGACGTGTTGTGCGTTCAGAGATGCTCTTCTGCATACCTCTGTTGTAACGAGTGGTTATTTGAGTTACAGTTGCCTTTCTATCAGCTCGAACCAGTCTGGCCATTCTCCTCTGACCTCTAGCATCAACAAGGCATTTGCGCCCACAGAACTGCCGCTCACTGGATATTTTCTCTTTTTCGGACCATTCTCTGTAAACCCTAGAGATGGTTGTGCGTGAAAATCCCAGTAGATCAGCAGTCTCTGAAATACTCAGACCAGCCCGTCTGGCACCAACAACCATGCCACGTTCAAAGTCACTTAAATCACCTTTCTTCCCCATTCTGATGCTCGGTTTGAACTGCAGCAGATCGTCCTGACCATGTCTACATGCCTAAATGCATTGAGTTGCTGCCATGTGATTGGCTGATTAGAAATTTGCGTTAACGAGCAGTTGGACAGGTGTACCTAATAAAGTGGCCGGTGAGTGTATATTACACTGCACTGCCTCATCCTGTTTTTTCACTTCCTGTTTTCTGTCTGGTCTCACAGCAACTGATGAGGGAACGTCAGCAAATGGCCAGCCGTCCGTTTGCCTCGGTTGCCGTGGCGCTGGGGATGGGGGCGGAGTATACCAAGGTGGTGCAGCCCCTGGTTGATGTAAGTAAAAATACACATGACACAGAAAATATATATATATTATGTACTTATTTTATTATTTTTATTTTATTACTTTATTATTATGTACATTTATTATTTTTGTTTATATATTCTTTATTTAATTTGTCTAGTGGTCAGGGTCAAAAGGTTCTGGGTTCTAACCACAGCATAACTGCATGCATCCTTGAGCAAGATGCCCCCTACCTGCTTCTTAATGACATGTATCTGAACATGTGTCTTCACTGTAAGTCGCTTTGGATGAAGCGTCTACTGAATGACTTAATAGTAAACAGTAACAACTTATCAACGGCCAGCTGTTTAAACGTAATTGCAGGAAATGTAGTGATTCTCAGGAAGGTATTACTATAAGCTTGCAGTTATTTTGATGTTCTAATAAGGAAGCAAGCAATGGTATTAAACAAAATCATTGTAAAGTATTCATATGTTTATGGGTTATCCATAATAAATAGATATTGTCTGTTATTCTTTATTTTACGTTTAATGGAGGCATTTTTCCTTGATGTAAATACATCATATCTTAATACCTATAATGGTATACCTGCTGTTGTTTAACCAAAGGCTTTGATAGACACAGGAAGATTATATCATGCCACGACAGCCCAGGTCATTAGGATAATGGACATTAGCAATCTGTCACGGTATTATGATAACTTTCCAAAAACATAATCACATCAATTTCCTAAATGAATTAGGATCATTAACCGGCTAAACTTTCCCCATCATACCATCTCTGTATCGTATTAACTGTCAGTATTCCTGCATAGTACTGTAGATATTCCTATAGTAATAATGATACACTTTATATATCATGGTATATTATATTTGTACAGCACCTTTAAAAACAAAGTTTACAAAGTGCTTTAACATGCACTATTAAAACCATTAAAACACAATGTTGGGAACAAGAGGACATATGTGGAGGGAGGGCAGAAATCCAGAAAAGTATATACAATATGCAATGAAATAAACTGTATACGATAAAATTAAAATTAAATGCAAGATCTCCCAGATGTACACTACTATACAACACGACTGCGACGCTGTGGTGCATTGACACTGTGCTGGTTTGGGATTGATTCAGTTAATTCAGTGGCGTGACATGCACATAATGGAGACAGGCTAGCTTCATTAGCATACTCCACAGCAGAACCACACCGTACTGTAGCCAGTGTAGCTTACTCATAGAGCACTTTCCATGCCCCCGGCCAGTACACCGCGTTTTCATAAACAAAGGCACAAGTCTCCCGTTTGTGGAGATATTATGAGCCTCAAACCTTATATCCTCAATGACAGGGCTTTGCTTTTTTTTTTTTACAGATGTATTTATTTTTTACCTCATTATAAAATCTGATGCTGAAATAACTTTTGCCAAATGGGTATAGTAAGCTTAAAAGCATTGACCGCTTCAATACAGCGATGCATTATTTATATTTTATTTCTCTCTTGGTTTCTCCCACAAACTTCTCTGGAGTGCTTAAGTACGTAAACGGGAACCTGAAGTCTCTAAATCACAGCCCAGTAGAAACAAAGCGTTATTCTCCAGCACTGAGAAGGGCTAACGCTTGTTGTGTCACACCAAGCTAGCCTCCGCCCGGGCGGGAACTGAACCCACGGTGACGGGAACCCACTGTGTTAGCTATTAGCACAGCGCTGAGCACCACTCCATGAGCATTATGTGATGCTGGAGGACGCCATGGAGAGGCTTAAGAGGTGAAAAGCAAAGTGGCAAAGTCACACCTGAAAGCACTTAGTTGTCGCTCTCATCAAGAAACCGCCTCCCATCTCGCCGGTAGACACAAAACCTTGCCGCATGAAGCCACCACCTTTTTACATAAATATTAGACCTGGGCTTTACTGTAAACAAGTTATCAGCAGGGGAATTATAACACACCTGCCCCATCGCAACGGTTAACGATTTTTGGTGGGAAATAAAGTATGTGAGAGTAGTTGGAGCATGGATGGATGGAAACTTCACATCCTTAAATTGATGCTGAAACAACAAACAAAGATTAACATCAACACACCGCAAACGTTATCGTCTCTGCTGGTTCCCAACTTGAAGAAGAAACAGTGAGGACAGGAAACCAATTTTTCTGTAAATATGTCTCTCGCAAGCTCTCGGGTAGTAGGATATAACTGGATTTGACACCTTCCGCACACATAGTCCTCAAATAATTATCTCGCTCAGCAACGTGAAATTAAAACAAATGAACTGAATAAACAACCTAGTAATTAAACTCTGAGGAGTCTGAGGACAATGTACTATAACTGACTTTTTTTCCCCTGAAATCACAGCGGTCTCTTTAAACTTTATTGTACCAAGTACTGGAACCCATTACAGTGAGAGCTTTGCGTTTGTTTTTATTGTTGTTTATCAGTTTGTTTGTTCTCCAGGCTTTTTTTTATTGAGGCATCGTAGGCCATTGTTAGCTTTCTGTGGTCTAGCGGTAAATGTGTATGTTGGACTCAGTACAGCGCAACATTTGCCCTGGCTCTAACTGAAGGTGACCATACGCTTTTATGGAGGTTAATTGGCCCGGCATCTGTTGTCGTTTAGTTGTTTAGAATGTCGGTTAATGACGAAGAGGACACTGCTGCCAAGCTAGCTTGCGGCACGGATTCCTCTGCTCCACTGGCGCGTAATGGCAGCAGTGTTGGCATTAGCGTTAACGCCAGCAGGCTTCAGTCGAAACCGGACGTCTTGAGAGTAAAGCAAGCTTACTAAGGTTTGGCTATCACTTTTGTTTGTATATTGGAGTGAACGGAATTAATGTGGGCGTGCGTGGTACGTGTGTAGGATACATTGTGCCATCAAAGAATTAGTATCCACAGAATGGAAGTCTTCACAAACTACAAATAAAACTGGCCAAGATGGCCGAAGCGCTGGCCCCCCTCCCCCAAATCTCCAACTGTGTCATTAACCCACAACTGATCCCACAATGCATCAGTTGGCTCTGTCCACTTCCTCTTTAGCCTGAGCAAACAAATCTGTGCCCAGAGAGAGAGAGACAGAGAGACAGAGATGGCTGCTGCTTCAGCCAATCAGGACGGCACTTTGCCTGACACAGATGTCTCTCCTGACTGTGGTCAGCGTCCAACATATGGAGTGGCTAACGAACGGCTAGCGTGATGGATGATACCTGTCAGACTCCGAGTTCTGTGTGTGTGTGTGTGCGTGTTCATATGTGATGTTGTCTTGGTGACCTCTGGATGATTCTAAAGTTGAAGAACCTAATCCCAGCATTCAAGAGCTGAGATGGTGGGGGGGGGGGGGGGGGGATGAAAGGTTCTGGGTTCAATCCCCAATGTCTGTAGGCATCCTTGAGCATGATACCCTAACCCCTACCTGCTCTTCAATGACCTGTCTCTGAATTCACTGCGAGTCACTTTGGATAAACTTGATTCATTACATGCACAATCATACAAGAACCATACCACTAATATCTAGATTCACCATACCAGGGGAGGCGGGGCGGCAATATAAAAGCCAGTGTAACATACATTTCAAAGCCATTCTATGACAGTCGTCGTACCTTCTACTTTCTGTGACGCACACACACTTATAACCATAAATAGCATGCGAGAGACAGGCCTGGAGATTTAAGTATAATTAACGTCAAAAAACGCAATTTTGCTGTCGTTGTGCTGCCAAGCTAAAATGGAGATGACGTAGCGTGTCGATTTTGGGGCCGGCGGTTTGCTCTTCTCTGCGCCTGGGCTAGCGCTAATGATGTTTCACTCGGCAACGCATGCAGGGCTGCGGCCGTGCGTTTCCATCCCCTCTCCTTGGCAGAGCATCCGCATGGCACTCGCACGAACACGGCCTACATTCAGATTCATTAGTGGGACCGCTCGGGTGGTCCTGAAATGGCGTGCAGTCAAATTGTCTTTCGCTTGTTAGCGGTAATTTGAAACGCGGGCATCTGGAGATGGAAAGTGTACCTTTCACAGATGCGTGAAAACAGACACAGTGCACAGGTCATGGGAATGAATTGGACTAAACAACAGCGGTATCACTCGCGTGCAGTCCCCCCCCCCCCCCCCCGCCTCGCCACCTCACCTCTACCACCAGCACCAAGTACTGTTCTCGTATAACCTCGAGCTTTGAGTGTTACCTTCTGATGGTGGTTGCATTTTTAATTATGGTTGTGTAAGAGACACGCCGTTTGTGTTTAGTTTTGCCTTTTTATTTCATCCAAAGTCATGTCAAAATTGAGCCGTGGCTTTAGTTTCCAGCTATCAAGTCGACTCTGTTGTATGTGTTGACATACAAAAGAGTGAAACCTCAAACTCCTAAAAACTTCTACCATACACTTGTTTTTCTGATTTTATGGAATATTTTGACATAACTGCCCAAAGTAAATTAATTCATGGGAATAAAGCCCTTTATTATGTCAATAAACAAAACAACAGTAAGAAAAATGGGCGTAAATTAATGAAAGGTCAGACTCATCCCGGTGGGTTTTGAAGATATATTTGCTATTCGGTTCGAACGACCGGACCAGGAGGATTGGTGATCTTTTGTTTTTGTTTTTCCTTTATTCGGCTACGCTTCGTTACCCTTCATTCTCTCACCTCCTCCCTCCTCCTCCCTCCCCGCTCCCTCTGCTCTCCTGGTGACTCCTCTTCACCCTGCCCCTGGTTTCCATTGATGTTCCTCCCTTCTGGTATGTGAATGAAAGCCAGGACTGTTTATCTGTATTGTCATAAGTGAATGTTTGGCCTCCATCACCCTTTTCTTTCTTTTTTTGGTATTTGAAAACCGTTCATCCAAACATGTTATTGGCTTTGTACGGCTCATATTGGTAATTCCCCTTGCGCTGTTAAATTTATGTTGATAAATGAAGCACCCCCTGCCATCTTTTGGTAAGTCATGTGCGTAGCTGTGTGCCTTAGCGGGTGTTTCAACCTTCTTCAACAGCGCCACTGAACCAAGGGTCCAGGCATTACAAAGCAGCTGCAGTCGACAGAGAGAGTACACTATGTGGCAAATGAGAATTCACTCACTGTTGATTAACGACTCCTCGGAGCAGAGAGTGGGTGGCGTGCAGCCTCTCAACCAAGAGTACTTCCACATATTGTTCGGTACTGAAGGAAATGCCACATGGGCATTGACTGAATGAATTCCTGGCTGCTTCTTCCACCTGTTGTTGCCATCAGTACTGTTTTGAAATACGATGCAGTAAATGCGTTTAGTCACTTAAGAGACGCTTTTAAACTAAGCGACTTGCAACGAATGGAGACATGGCCTTCTAATAGAGGTGCTACTTTGATTTTCAGAAACTACAAATGTTGTTGGTAGTTTGGTAACATAACAGTGAACACATTGTGTGTTTGTCAGAAGTCAGTGAACGTCAACTGTCAAAAGTTGACCAAAATGTGTACTTATTTATTTCTCAATTTATTTGTCAGTTTTATTATGCGACTCAAGTTTCCAAATCATGCTGGATGTTTTAGTTCTACTCTCACTATTGTATTGTAAAGAAAAGAAAAGAAATTGCCATCTTATAATGTAATACAGCTAAAAACCGCTCAGAACTAGTCGCTGTACATGCATTTCATTAGTGACTGTCGTTTAGCCGGCAGGGTAATTCTGACTTGATGAGGAGTGTAAAGTATGATGTTGTTTCTGACGATGAATAATGGATATTTCCACGTCAAGGTTTTAGCGCTCTCCGTTTGGTGCTTTATTTATGTCTCCTTGGCAACACACAGGGTCAGACACAGAGCGCTTGTCTATGTTTACCTGTCTGTTGAGTTATTACAACAAATTAGCTTTCTACACAGATATGCCTCCCACACACACACACACACATATCCACACACATTCGCTCACTTGCAGACATGCATGCACACATAGACACACACACACACAGACACAAATACCAACATAACAAAACACACGCAAAGACCACTCCTAAGACTTTATTAATTAATTGACTTGCTTTGTTCAGCATGTATGGTAAATGGATTGCATTTATAAAGTGCTTTCTCAGAGGTATGACCACTCCAAAGCGCTTTACAACTATTGCCTCACATTCACCCATTCATACAGACATTCATACTCCGACAGCGGGTCAGCCATGCAAGGCGACAGCCAGCTCGTCGGGAGCAGTTTGGGTTAGGTGTCTTGCTCAGGGAGCACACCACTTAGCTAGGAGAAGCCGGGAAGCTAACTAGCAACCTTCCGATTACTAGGCAACCCGCTCTACCTCCTGTGCCACTGTCGCCCCAGTATGTATCACTTAACTATAACTAACTTGACTACTATAAGTATAACTCTTTCTTCGTAAGTGTCTGATGATGCTACCATACTACAGTTAGTGGAGTTGACTTTGTTACTCAAACTGTTACTCAAAAAAAACATTGATAAAATTTGTTTGTTTTTGTGTTCCCAGGGCCCTCCGAAGCCCATAGCTGTGGAGCCGTGTCTGGGGGGGAAGGCTGCTGTCCTCACTGTCCTGGTGAAGCTCCCCGCAGGGCCCCTTGGCCTACCACCTCCTGGACAGTCTGGTGAGGAGAGGGTTACACACACACACACACACACACACACACACACACACACACACACACACACACACACACACACACACACACACACACACACACACACACACACACACACACACACACACACACACACACACACACACACAAACTTTTATGTGTCAAGTATGGCACCCATGGCACTCCTAACCATCCCTGAAAGGAGGGATCCCTCTTTCTGCATTGAAGGTTGTCAAAAAGTTACTGTGACTGTTTTTAACCTGAATAGAGACCTGAATAAAAGAAAAAAGTTTGTTTTATTTTTATTGTTGCGATTGTAATTGTTTGGGTTTACGTGACGTGTAATCCATTTTCCCACAATTTTTCTGTTACTTAACATCGACACAATGCTAGCGAGCCGTGTAGCGATTGGACATTGCAGATTGCAATGACTACTCTTTGTTCCCTCCCCGATCGAGGATACTTTACTTCCTCCAAGGTGCTAAAAGCACACTCAGCACTGGTGATAATCGGACAACCTTTCTGTTCGATGCCTGATACGAGTCTCTGACATAAATTAGTCATAAAACAAGCTGAAGAGAAAGATGGCAGCCCCTTAGTGTTCAGCTGCCTGTGCGGTCTGCTCCGTCGTTCACGGATAAAGCTAAAGATACAGCTCTCTTTTTCCCAGTCAAACAGAATAGTGTGGCTTGTTACACGTTTCTAAGGAAGTGTTTTAGCGGTTTGATGTAAAAAGGTAGCGGCAGCTGATTTCCTACCGGTAAAAGATCTCCATATGAACCTGAGTAATGTTCTGTCTGACTGGTGATTTCAATAAACAAACATGGTGGCAGTAGGAACTTAAGTAAACTGTGATGAGCTCACATAAAGTTATTCAAACAGTTCTAAAAAATAAAAACACTGTTAATAAAAAGAGACATGAGTAGATAAAAAAACGCAGAAACACATATGCACACACACACACACACACACACACACACACACACACACACAACTACACAAGCACACAACACACACAGTTTCCACTCCGTCTCTAGAACCGGACCAACACCAGAGCTAATCTGTCACGTCACCTTCCTACAATGAATCAGTTGGTTTCAATCAGGTCCTCAGGTAGTGTGTGTGTGCGTGTGTGTGTGTGTGTGTGGGCCCTCTAATCTTTTCTAAGTGTAATGTGTGACTGGTTGTCCCTCTGATGATGCGTTATCGCTCTCCGTCAGCAACTCTGACGATGATCCTGCGGGGAAAAATTTATTCAGGGGTTTATTCCCTAGAGCGCAAGCCCCGCCCACTTCACTTCAGCAGCCAATGACACGCTCTGGTTCAGACAGTTTGTCTGAGAGGCCCTTCACTGGGAGCAGGGCCAGAGTTACCAGAGCATAATGCAGTCTCTTGCGGAGACACACACACACACACACACACACACACACACACACACACACACACACACACACACACACACACGGAAACACACACACACACACGGAAACACACACACACACGGAAACACACTTATGCTTATAGAGAATACACAGACACTCTCTCAAACACACACACACACATTTCCCTGAACCAATGATTTCCAGTGACCATTATGATGGGGTTTATTTAACCATGCTATAGACAGCCAGCACTTCTAGCTCCAGACAGCTAGCACTACATGGCTACAAACAGCCAGTGCTGCTAGCTAAAGACAGCTAGCGCTACTAGCTCCAGAAAGCTAGCAATGCGTAGCTACAGGTCTCCTCGCCAGCATACGTCTGCAAGGGGAACGGTCTGCTCCCGCCTGCTTGTAGCCCTGCTAGCGCGAGCTAACGCTCTCGAAGAAGTTCTGATGCGTTTACGACCGTAGAAGAGGTGGCGGAACCAGAGAAACTGCTGCTGTTCCTCTGCTGACAGCTGCTGCCACCAATTCACTAACTAAACAAACCCTGGGCTAAACACACGCAACACACAATGCCTTAGCCACAAGTTTGCGTGTAATTTTACGGTTAGCCTTTCCGTTTGAAATTGTTTATGCCGCCACTGGATTTGAAATCCTTTGGGCCAAATCTGTGAACGGTCGGTTGGTTCTTTGTCGAATTGCTTTGACTGCTACTTCGTGTCTGGTGTCAAAAAACAAAATTATAATAAACAACGATAAGCTCTCTTTTTATTGTTTGAATCCGTTTGACTGTTTTGTGACTAGTGTCGAATTTTATTAAATAAATACACTTTTTTTTTTGGTTCTGTTTGACTGCTGCTTTGTGTCTGGTGTCAAGGAAAATAAATAAATAGTCTTTGTGGATTTGTTTGGTCTCTGCCCAGGGGTGACGGTGGCTAGCGCGTTGATCGACATCTCCCAGCAGAAGACATCGGACTTCAAGGACAAGACCCTGGGCTTGAAGAGCCGCAAGGCCCACCCGCCAGCCCACCAGGGCACCTGCGTCTGAGACCCCCACCCCCGAGGGGTGTGGGGGGGGGGCGTTCGGCTCCAAGCTGAATATATCCTAGTTGAGCGCAGCAGGGAGGTAGAACGGATTATAAGACTCCATTCACCTGCACTCCCCACCTCCCCATTTAAGCTTTTCACCATTTAAACAAAACCTGTCCTTGATCCTCACACACGCACACACACACATACATACACACACACAGCCCCATCGATCTCACCATAACTAGAGGTCAAAAGCAAGTACCTGGACCCCACAATTTCTTCTATTGTGTCGTGCACGTGACTTCAAGGATCATTCGATGTATCGCCAAACATCTTTGGTCAAGCCCATATGAAGGAGTGAGTGAGTGTGAGAGAAAGAGAAAGTTCAAAGGTTAAAGAACAAATCCAATCACAGCAGATCGATTGCTGGAAGCTGAATCATGTTATTATTTCATTTGTTTGCTACGGTGCTATTGCCTTTTATAATTTGCGTGACACGGCTGGTCATGTGGTCAGGTCAAGTCCGTCCCTCTGTCGGTTGGTGAACCAAACTGCTTGCTTATTTCTTCCCCCTGCTAGACGCACGGGAAGGGGTGTGTGTGTGTGTGTGTGTGTGTGTGTGTGTGTGTGTGTGTGTGTGTGTGTGTGTGTGTGTGTGTGTGTGTGTGTGTGTGTGTGTGTGTGTGTGTGTGTGTGTGTGTGTGTGTGTGTGTGTGTCCACAAACCTTTCGACGCTACCCTCCCAGTGACCCCCTCCCTCTGTTCCAGCCCAAGTCTGCATTTTCAGTGAAATCCATTTTAAAATAAACTATACCATGAAAGAGTTGTGATGAGACTTGGAGGCAAGGTTAGGCTCCTGGGGTTTTTTAGAGGCATACTCACATTTGTTTGTCTTCAGTTTTTATGTCCGTTTTGTTTTTGTCTTCACATGACAACTGGACGATGCAGCTGTTCGAAAAGAATCATGTATATAACAGAGAAACTGCGCGCTATGTTTTTTTTTAGGGTCTTCTCTCCACTACAAAGTGTCAAGTGTCGCTTCGCGGCAACAGAAACTGTCTACAATGGAGGACACATCAGAAGTGTGCAAATGTTGGACATATAGCGGGACAAATACGACGTACGTTTTCCTGGATGCTCACAATATCGGCCCACATAAATGTGTATATTGTTGTTTTTTTATTATTGTTTTTGAAAAGGCATATGTGGGGTGGGGGTTAACATGCCTTTGAAAACGCCTGTGTTGCCTGTGAAACAGTTTTTAACTCCTGAGGAGGGTGTGTTTTGCAGCTTTTAATTTGGGATGATGTTGACTATTTGACACTTCCGGTTGTTCTGCTCCCTCCCGGTTGTGTAACCTGTCTTTTATGAACAAATGTGAGTCTTTTTTTTTTTTTTTTACTCTTATGTCGGATGGTTGTTTTTTTTTTATTACAGAAGGACGAAGAGAAATGTTTTACTTTAGCCCTCGACTACGTGTATGACTAAGCATAAGTCTGTTACTATTCTAGTGGAGAGAGAGCAGTTTGTCTTGTATTGTTTTCATATTAAACTGATTCACGTGTAATGGCATATTTAACTTAATATTATTGTTGACTTTGAAAAGAAAATTGGATGTTCCTTGTTCCAGATTCTTTATTTTATTTCTTCCAAGGACTTGCGTGGGCATTGTTGTGCAGATTTATCGTAGCAAAGTGGTAAATATGGCGCATTTTGTTGCTGTATGCCAGCTAATGTGTTTGTTTTAAAGTTTGTTTTAAATGTTTTTTTAGTATTGCTTTCCAATGCCATTAGACAGGAATCATGGTCCCTCACTTTTAAGATGGAAAGAGATGAGCGTAACAAACTGCATATCAGAAATCTTTAATGTATTACAAAGATGGACATCATGCCAGAAAATAAAAAAAATCACTACTTCTAAAATCTATGCGCAAGTCATTTTAAAATTTCACACTCTCACTTCCATGTGTCATATTCTGTCCTTGTTTATTTAAAGCCTGTGTCGTTCATTTCAAAATAACAGCTTGTGATGTAATGGCACACAGCACTTTTATTTTGGGATAGATTGACTAATATATCGGATGAACTTCAAAGTAAAAGCCTCCCCACAAATTCAAGTTCATTTTACAAATTTGTATTGATGTTGACATAGGAAGGCTTTTATATGAGTTATACAGTTATTTAGCCATGTATGTGAAGCAGTTAAATCTCAACATGGGAATTCTGTATCTCTCTTTGTATGAACAAACTGCACAGATCTCAAGCTTTGACAATTATATCATTCGAGGTTCTCAATTTTCGACTGTTGACCGGCAATTCAACTCATGACTTGTGTTCACACAGGAATGTTCGTTTGCCAATCCCCATCTGTGTTGATACTCAAACTCTCAAACTGAAGGAAGAGATTGGGAACATATTTGAAGGTGGCAGTAGTTTGTTTTTTACACTGCATTAGCAAACCAGTAAACTAAATCTTCCTCTCTTTAGTGTCTGCTAAACTAAAATAACTAAATTTAATTCCTAAGAATCGACGTATACAGTTTGCCTTGAGTTGGGTCCTGGCAGGAGAAAAGTGAGGTGATCTTTATAAATCTGACGGCTGACAGGAAGTCCACGGTATATCAGAGCTGACATGTCTCGTAGTATTTAGGAGAAGAAAACATGGGGAGGATGAATCGCTGGGAAATGTCTGTTTTGTCGAGGACCATGGCCGCTACTGACTGACTGGTGCTGTAGTTGGATTGAATGAACACATCAACATCTGAGAGTAATCACATCGTCGTAAATGTTTTGAGATGTGCTAAAAAAAAAGAAAATGTTTTAGACAGCTTAACAAATTGTTCATCTTTATACATCTGTCTCTGTCTCCATCTCCCTGTCTGTCTTTTCTGTCTCCATCGCCCTGTATCTGTCTCTGTCTCCATCTCCCTGTATCTGTCTGTCTCCATCTCCCTGTATCTGTCTGTCTCTCCTTGTCTGTCTCCATCTCATTGTCGCTCTCCATCCCTCTGTGTCTGTCTGGCTCTTCCTGTAGCTGTCAATCTGTCCATGTCTGTCTATTTCTGTCTATTTCTGTATCTTTCTGTCGCTCCTTGTCTGTCTGTCTCCCTGTCTCTATCCGTCTCTACTTGTATCTGTCCCTGTATGTATCTCCCTGCATCTGTATTTGTCTTTCTATCTCCTTGCATCTGTATCTGTCTCTGTCCCTCTCGCTATGTATCTTTCTGTCTCTCCTTGTCTGTCTCTCTCCCTGTATATGTCTATCTCCCTGTATCTCTCTATCTGTCCCTGTCTTTCTCTCTATATAGCTGTATCTGTCTGTCTGTTCCTGTAACTGTCAATATGGGCCCTGTCTGTCTCTATCTCTTTCTGTCTCCCTGCATCTGTCCATCTATTCCCATCTTGTCTATCTCACCTGTCCGTCTCACAGACAAGGACATTACACACTACTTGTCAACCGTCCGATCAACGGCGTTAAACACGCACGTTAACACTGATATTTACACAGGACAGCAATAACACTTTTCTCTACTATCTACGTGTGACCGTGTATGCGTGCGCACGATCACAAGAAGCCCACGGTGACTTTCCAGTCTCAAGCGTGCTCCTGTAGGCCTGCGCCGCGACACTGATTTAGATTTATTACGACAGCCCCCGGGAGATGATCAACCAGCTGGTTCGTGTCCAGCGGGGCTGCTCTGATAGAGATAGAATCAGACATGTCTGGATAGAGCAACTTGTAAATACTCGGGTTCCACAAAGGCGTGAACATGGCCAGCTGCTAATGGTCTGAGCAAAGTTAATGGCTCAAGCAAAGCGAGATTGATTGGGCAGAAGTGTTAATGACAGCCGGGGTTACAGGGACAAGGAATGATGTGGCGTGAGTTTTACACACTGTACCGAAGCTAGTTTATTAGGTATCGTTGGAGGATTCTGTATTTTGGACAATAAATTCATTTTTTGTAGTGTCAGCCACATTTTAAACAGAAGGCCATTCTTTTAAAAGTTCATAAAGCACATGAAAGAATGCCCTTTCAGATTATCGCTTTGTCATGCACCTTAACTTTTTTTTATACTTAAGACGCAGTTCCAAAAATACACTAATTTTAAATTACATATTTTGAAGGAGGAAAGTTTTGAAGGAGGATGCTCTGCATCATGACACATAATTTCCTGCAACTGTCCAATTGTAGCTGAAGTACCTGCTAGGACTTCTGGAAACTGTAGTTGCAACCAGACTGGTCCTTTGGATCTGACCTTGTCTCTCCTGGTGTGGAAGCGCTAAGGTGACATTTACACGGTGTTTCCTTACCTTGGAGTCAGGATCCCACTTGGGGTCGCTGATATGCATATGGTATCACGGGAGATTGCTGACTTATAAACTATAGATATCTGAAATAAAACAAAGGTTTGAAATATGTCATACAGGTCCTCTAAATCCAAACAGACTGCTGTAAGATTTATAGCCACACGCAAGCCACTACTAATTACTAGTGTGGTGTGATGTTGATGGAGTTGCAATCATTTTCTGAACTGAAAATGGGTTAATGGGCCAAAAAAGGTTCTGAACCATAGGATTAGCAAGATAGGTAAAAGGTAGTTTAGTTTAGGTATGAAGTTTGAAATGGATACGTATGGGTTATGTTTACAAATTACTGTATGTAAGAAATGGAAGGTAAGGGATTGATGTGGTAAAGGACAGGTGAAAGTCAAATAGCTGCCATAGGTACACCAGTGCTTGTATTCATGTTTCTGCCCCAAGAGTGCCAAGAGTCACCAAAAGTCCCAAATTCAGTGAAATCTGGCGATCTTTATAATGGTAAGATGATACAAATGAACATATATACAAACCTTCTCAACTAGTCTTTTATAAATGAACCAGAAAACGGAGCAGGAAAGATTACATTTTTTTGGGGGGTGCGCGTAATCTACAGTGGCGGCCTCTATGGGCTCATAGGCCTAGAGACCTATGATGTACCTACGGCTATGGCAAGCGTTTTAACATTTAAACGAACCAGACTCCTATCTGTAATTTGATTTTAGATATCCATAATAGCATTCCTCCTAGTCAAAATTGTATTCTCACTTGTAATTAAAGATACCCTGGCCTTAATAATATTCTTACTAGTAGAAATTGTATTTCAAGATATCTACAACTTTGATTGTACTATTCAAAACTAAATTTAAGATATCTAAAAATCCTTAAAGAGTATAAGTGGCCGTTTTAACATTTAATAGCTAGACTAGATATGTGTAGCAGATATCAATAAATGATCAAGGTAATTCAATTCTTCCTAGTCAAAAAGAACGTTTCAGATATCCACAACGTCATTCTTTCTAGGACAAATGACGTCACTTTTGCCATTTATGTGTATTGGGCTTTCAATTTCAGATATCTATCAATTTCATTTTTGATATCCATAATAAACATTCTGGATATCTGAATTCTTACTAGGAAAAACTCCCATTTCAGATATCTACAATCCAATTGTTATTAGTCATAACTGAAGTGAGCCATTTTGGCATTTATTATCTTTTTGCAACAGATAGCCACAATACATTTGTGGATATCTGCAATTGCATTGTTTCTATTGTGTTCTAGTCAGAATTCTAATTGTAAATTTGTACTAGTCACAATGTATTCTGGATATTAAAAATCTGGAATGTTTTTTCATTTTGCATATCTGAAATTAAATGATTATTATGATTAGTAAAAATTGGATTAATTATATTATCCAGAATATAATATAAGATGTCCAGATTGCTCATTCTGGATATCAAAAACGCAATTGTGGATATCTGAAATTGAAAGCCCAATTCACAAGAATGGCAAAAGTGACGTCATTTGTCCTAGGAAGAATGATGTTGTGAATACCTGAAATGACTTGAAAAATTGAATTACAGATATCTGCAACACTTATCCTGTCTAGATATTAAATGTTAAAATGGCTTGCCATATACGGTGGCTATTCGAGTATAGGATGAGGGGAAATGCAGTGCATCATGGGCCAATTATGAGCCAATCAGGATGGAGAACATAAACACCTGTGGCATAGTCTGGGGCTATTCCAACTTTGCAATTTGTGATTTGGTCTAGAGTGGATACAGAAAAGGTCTGCTCCAAAAACAATCCCACTCAGAAACCAGGGGCGTCATAGTAGGGCCTACCCATAAACGCGTGATGCTACAAGAAAATGAAGTAAAACAATTTGGAGCTAAAATCAAGCTGCTAAAGCTATTTCTGATTTTAATAATGTAAAGATAACACTGCAGCATAAACCGGATACAGTATTGGATACAGTTTCGGAGTAGGTGGGCTCTAGACCGGATCACAAATTCAACAGTAAATAGACACCAGGCTCCCTGCAGAGAGAACCTGGGGACGTGAGGTTACCTGGGGCATGTTAAATCTGAAAACGGTGTGCACAGATTTGCTACCGTTTCCTGGTTGAACGACATGTTTCCTCGAAACTGTGCGCAACAGGTTTTGAGGTACATTTTCTCTCGATTGGTAGGCGTGTCAGAGGTGTTACCCAATCAGCTGCAATGTGTATATAAACCCCCACCTTATTAAAAAGGCAGTGGTATTGGAGCCAACTAATGTTATAAATGATCCTGTCATCCTGAAATGCCAGGCAAATGTATAATTATGTATAATCTATAATTAGCAACCACAGTTTCCCCATGTACCCTTTACTCGATTGGGATGTTCTCTGCTGTATTCTTGGCGGCAAGGGCAGTGACTGTAAGCTGTACCATTGAGCGGTTTAAACACATTTAAACCGCTTTCATCAGGCTCCAAAAAGTATTCGCAAAGAACGGCCTTCTCAGACGCCATTGTTGCAACGCTTGCATACCACCGTTTCCTTTTAAATCAACGTTTCGCTACATTTTGTCGGGGCTAAACATCAAAAAGGGGGCACGTTAATTAGCGAATGGTGAGCTCTCCAATACACGGTTATGAATCTGAATCTCCTGTCCAGTTACCCCAGACACGCATTGTCTAACTGTTCTGTGTCTGTCTGGCTTCGACCCCTTATCCAAAGGGTCCAACGGCAGAGTATCTCCAAAGTCTTACATGAGCACAGAGCCCGCCACAACTCCCCTTAGCCAATCAGGGACCGGGATTAGTCTTATCTTGCGCTCTCTCCACCAAAAGGAGTGTTTTGGTGGCGGCATGGAGACAATCGCTCTCTGACATTTAGCACTCACAATACGTTAAAAGGCAAAGCAATAACATCCCCCCAAACTGTCTGCCATGACTCTCCAACTTAATGAAAGGGGTGAAATCCAAAGCGTTTGTTTGTGTCGGTGAGGCGGTGAAGCAAAGTGAAGGTACTTAGGCAGGAGTGGTCGAAAGGGCGACACTGAACTCTGTTATCTGTAGTCACCTTAATCCTAGCTGGGGGCGGGGGTGATTATTTTGATCAGAAAGACCAACGGAGCCTTTGCAGTAAAACTTTTAACCCCTCAAAGATGATTGTCTAGTTTCTTCAATCTTCTTTTAAACCGCAAAGCAACATGTCCCCATGTGTCCGCAGCATAAATATTTGCAATGGATTTACCCCCCCAAAAAAAAATTCTGCCCAGAGGGTAGTAATTATACTACGCGTGGTGGTTTACATTTAAAACTAGATATTCTATATATACAAATGTATTGGTCATGTCCACAGAAAGAGATTTGTTTCTAAACACATTACACATTACAATGTAATTGCTGAAACCGGTGAAAAGACTGTATAACCAATGTAGTGCTGAATTGTGGAGTTAGACCGTTTTTCTATTTTTCACCATTTTTGTGTTCAGGATTTTCTGGGCAGGGCTAAAGGGGTACCTGATGCACCATGGCCCCCCTTAGATTTGCCCCTAACAACCAGAGTGCATTAGCATTGCTGGTGCAATGAAATCGGTCCGACAAATCGGAACACACAGATTGCACATTGATTTAATGTACTCACAGGCTCAACCTGCTGCCTGGTGTTGTATCACAAACACAAACAGACTTAGTTAGTCACACCTCGCTCTGTCGCCAGCCAACAGAGAGTGCATGTGTTGATCGAAACTTGGAAATATCTTTTCTTTATTCTGGCTCTGGTGGCTCAAACATGTACAGCTGCTCAAGTCCAATAACACTGCTAGAAGGAGTAGGGATGCAAGAAATATCCAAAAATTATAATCGAATACACGGTCCAAATCTCAACAGTACTCTTCTTTTTTACTCACTTGTTTTTTAATGTCCACATTAGTTTCAGAAATGTTTAACATGACGTGTCCAGTTGAATTGCGTTTTAGTTAGGCTATTGTTTAGGGCAGGGTACTTTAATTCTCCTATTGTGAAGAAATGTTGACCAAATGATGGCTCTATAAAGGAATGCTGCTGCCCGACGGTTATGCATTTGTCAGGTCGTAGTGGTATTTAACACTTGAGAGGCTTGTAACAGTCCGGGTCCGTGTTCAGGTTAGCTTTTCCTCCAAATTAACATAATTATTTTTCTTTGCCTCTTTGTTGACTATTACGGTAATTGGTACGTTTAGGTTAATTGATTACTTTTTTTGTTAATGGTTAAAAAGAGTATATTTTGTTGAAACAAATTATAAGTGAAGTGTTTTCATGCTTATTCCAGCAGAGTGTGCCACCTCTAGAAACAAGCAGGTGTTCTGCTGATTGCTAGGGAGCCCTGGCTCTAAGTATTGTTTGTACCTGAAATAGAAAGCCTGTCCTCAGTAAAGCAGTGGCGCATGCGCACTGCAAAAAGTGAAAATATAGACAAGTGTAATTTACTTGACTTCAGTGTATTTATCTAATCACACCATTTTTTTGACTTATTTACTCATTCAGGCTGAAGATATTTAAGATACTATTACTTGTTTCAAGAAAATTAATTTTGCGCCAACCAACTTAGATAATAGAAGTAATTCTAAGCAGATTTATCTTAAATTGTTGAGGAGGTAGCCTTTATACATGTTAACAACTCAGCTTAAGGATATGTTTTACTTGTTTCAAGACTCACTTCAACCTGTTTTAAGAATGGAGCCCAACTCATTAAGATAATGTAAGAATTGATTGTGTGCATCATTAATGTACTCTTGGACAATGCAGTGTTCCACCTCAGTAAATTGAATATAATCTAATCTAATCAATGGGAGCATCCTGGACCATTAACAATAACAAAACATGAACTTTTATCAAAACACTGAGGAGTACCTCAACTACCTTTATTCATGGTTAGGGTTAGGTATTTGGCAGATGCTTTTATCCAAAGCGACACTCATAAAAACACCAATATAATGTAACAAATCAGGAGATTTGTAGAAGTCATTTTCAGTAGTTTTATTGGCTTGTAGGCACAACAATTAACACTCCTACCCAGTCCAGAGTTGGCTAGGCCTAGCTCATTACACAGCCCCCACGAGGCTTAGTCCAAATATCTAATATATTTAGTATTCATGTCAATTTAAGCACAATAATTAACAACAAACAATACATTTCAAAAACAAAAATCAATGGTAACCCTTCCTTTTACAGTACGGTAATTACCAGCTAATTACCTGGTAATAAGATGTATTTACTAAGTAATAACCAGGTAATTAAATGTAATTACCTTCTAATTACCAAGTACTTACCAGGTAATTACCAAGTATTTACATTACATATTTACCTGGTAACTACCACTTATTTACCTGGTAGTTACCTGATATTTACCTGGTAACTACCACTTATTTACCTGGTAGTTACCTGATATTTACCTGGTAACTACCACTTATTTACCTGGTAGTTACCTGATATTTAACTGGTAACTACCACTTATTTACCTGGTAGTTACTTGATATTTACCTGGTAACAACCACTTATTTACCTGGTAGTTACCTGATATTTACCTGGTAACTACCACTTATTTACCTGGTAGTTACCTGATATGGTAAAAACATAAACAAAAACTTGTTGGTATTTACCTGGTAAATACCAACAAGTTACCCAGTATTTACTAGATATATACTGAAAACTACCAGGTATTTATCCAGGAATTATAGATTATGTATTACCAATCAACCTGTGTAGTGACAGTGAGGGTAGTAATGACTCTGATATTTACCTGGTAATTACCCAGTATTTACTTGATAACTTGCAACTATTTACTAAGTAATTACTTTCTAATTACCCAGTAGTTACAATTTACCCAATAACCCCCATGTATGTATGCAGATATTAACTGGTATTTACCCAGTAATTACAAATGTAATTCCAAAACATTATCAGGTAAAACCCTGTGAATTACCCTGTAAGGAAGGTGGAACTGTACTGTAAAAGGAAGCGTGGTTTGTTTCAATGATATTACCATATACTTTCCTGGTAACTGTAGATTATAATCCTCTAGTTTTGAACATGGTATCTGGCAAAAACTCCCATATCTCCCTGATAATTATCGGGGTGATATCAGAGTTTTACAGAGTAGTTACCTGTAAGAAAGGTGGAACTGTACTGTAAAAGGAAGCGTGGTTTGTTTCAATGATATTACTGTAGCTCCCAAGTAGTACACACGAGGCCAGAGGTCTTTGTTAGAAAACAGGTTTATTTTCCAGGTCGAACCAACCCGTGAGAAATGGGTTTAAAGAGAACAATAATTCAAATCAATAAATACAATTGACAATATGCAAATGTACGTTTTTTCAGCAGCACAACAGGTGTTACATTTACACCAAAAACCACTACACACACCTCACATACAGTCAACAACTCAATATTAACTTGTAAATGTACAAACTTAACTTACATATACATATTCACCACTTTACATCGTATGCAAATCCCCATCACGCACCAACCATGCAATGGAATGCAACACAATCGTTCACGTTCTTCATAGACGTAAATAAAAGATAAACATGCCTCGTCCACTGCTAACTACTTAAGGAGGGAATGTTCTAGTATGCGTCTTCCTTGTCCTTTATAGTTGTTCTACTTTAAGTGCCTTTAGCTTTTAACTTTAACTTATAGCTTATAGAACGTGCTGCCTCTTTCGCGCTGTTTGGCTAGGTGCGTTGCTAAAAGGTGTCGTATTCCGGCGGCAATTAGTTCCGCCCCAATGCCATTCTAAACAGTAGGAACAAAAAAAACGGGAGGTTAACAAATTAAACAAACTATACCAGGAAAGTATAGTTTTCCTGGTATAGTTTGTTTAATTTGTTAACCTCCCGGTTAGAGTGTTTAGAATGGCATTGGGGCGGAACTAATTGCCGCCGGAACACGACACCTTTTAGCAACGCACCTAGCCAAACAGCGCGAAAGAGGCAGCACGTTCTATAAGCTATAAGTTAAAGTTAAAAGCTAAAGGCACTTAAAGTAGAACAACTATAAAGGACAAGGAAGACGCATACTAGAACATTCCCTCCTTAAGTAGTTAGCAGTGGACGAGGCATGTTTATCTTTTATTTACGTCTATGAAGAACGTGAACGATTGTGTTGCATTCCATTGCATGGTTGGTGCGTGATGGGGATTTGCATACGACGTAAAGTGGTGAATATGTATATGTAAGTTAAGTTTGTACATTTACAAGTTAATATTGAGTTGTGGACTGTATGTGAGGTGTGTGTAGTGGTTTTTGGTGTAAATGTAACACCTGTTGTGCTGCTGAAAAAACGGACATTTGCATATTGTCAATTGTATTTATTGATTTGAATTATTTTTCTAAATTTAAAAAAATTGTTAAATTACAACCGCTGTTGTGTTACATTTTGTATTTAAATTGCATTAAATCTATTAATGTGTTTGTATACCTAAAACTAGACAATTTCTTAAAACAAGACATCCTAATCTAAGATTTGTTTTACTTATTATGAGATTTTTAATGCACTTGATACAAGCAAATCCATCTTATTTTTGACCTATTTCTGACTTGTTAAGAAATATTTACTTATTCCGAGATGTTTTAAAAGAACTTAATACAAGAAAATTCATCTTGTTTTAATCTTGTTGCTGACTAGTTTTGAGCAAGCCTGACTCTAACCCAGTTGGTTTCTAAGCAATAATTCTCCAAAACAAGCACAAATATCTTAAAATAAGACAAAAATATCTTGACAAGAGCACTAAATATAAGTAATTTATGCTTATAATAAGATTTGTAGTTTTCTTATTTCTCCGATTTTTTTTTTCTTGTTTCAAGGAAACTTAACAAGTAGAATTTTCATGATCCACTGACAGAAAATTCAGCTTGAAAAAAGTAAATTTCCTCTAATAGTGGCTGTATTTTCTTATTTTTTTAGAGCCATTTTTTGCAGTGTGTACACTGCAGTCTTGTGTTGGATGAGTCATTGACCTGCACCCACGATGCCACATATTGAGGAAATAAGAAAATTAAGCCATAAAGAAGAAGCTTGTTTTGAGTGGAAAAAGCCATGTTTAATTCAAAGATTACTGTCAGAAACACCATTGACATTTGATAAAGCACTGACTACTGCACAATGGAAACTTCTAATAAGGATATTCAAGGTCTGCAGGGCCGGTACACAGATGAAGCTGGAGCATCTGGACAGACTACTAGAGTGAGGTGCATAAGATGGACCACAAACCCAGGGGTCCGCACTCCACACAGCAATTGTGCTACAGGTGCAGAGATCATCATGCTTCAGCCAAATGCAGGTTTGTCAATGAACATTGCCATGACTGTGGTAAGAAAGGACACATTAAGTGGGCATGCTGTGCTAAAGTAAGAAATCCACAATCAAATTCAACTGACAACGGGGCCTAAAATGAAATGGAACAATGCTAGAAGAGCTCACAGGGTGCAATATTAGGAGAGTCGTGACTCAGAAAGGCACATTAAAATACTCATGCTCTACACTGTGTGGGGCTAAAGGTTCCTAATGTGCCTCCTATTAAGCGGAGGGTGAATAGGAATGGCACCAAAGTAGATACTGGCTGTGGGCTGTGACATCATAAGCAGCCCGCAGCCCAGGCTTGTTAAAAGTCAAGTGCAGCTGCAAACTTACAATGGGGGAGACTGAGAGTTAAAGCCATGGCTCAGGTAAAGGTAATCAACAAAGACAAAACCAAAATGTTATATGTGAAAGTTGTGTCTAGGGCAGGTCCAAACCTCAAGGGTCGTCACTGGATCCGGGAACTGGCCATGGTAGTGCAAGGATGAGGTGGTATTCAAGGGTTGGCTAGGCACACTACAAGGAATAAAAGCGGGAACTATGTTGCTCCCCAGGCAAGGCTCAGATTCTACAAACCCAGGTCAGTCCCCTACACTGTTAAACCACTTGTAGATGCAAAATTACATAGGCACCTTTCTTCCAGTTAAATATTCAGAGTGGGCTGTTCCAATCAAACCAGTGCTAAAGCCAATGGAATTAAATGAATCCAGTCACCGAGAGAATCAGAATGTGTGGCAATGTATAAACTGAAAGTCAATCAGGCCTACAAGCTAGAACAATAACCAATTCCAAAGGTATTGGATATTGGATAATGTTTCAAAACCCTTTGTCACTGTTAACACACACAAAGGATTGTACCCCTGCATTCAATTGTCTTTTGGGCCCAGTATTTCAAAAGGGATTGACAGGATTATCCTGGTCGGATTGGATTAAATCTAGATCTGATCTGAAAACTGGGTATTTCAACACAGATCCAGATAATCCTGATCCTGAAGATCAGGATTCTGCTTTGGTATTCCAATCCTCCCCTGAATCCAGATTAAAGGCTGGATTTGGGTATTTCAAAAGTTAAGGCAGATCTCTGGATCAACTTGATACCAAAATGTCAGGATCATTTGGATCCCACCTCAGAGGTGGATTTCACTTGGATTAAATCATTTAGATTAAGTCTCAGCTCCACTTCTCCTAGATATTGTTACTCAAGATGTTCATTACACTTAATCTAAAGTGTTAGTGTTTTACTTTTAACAAATAAATTTAAAAAAATGTATATTTAAAAATAATAAAGCAGCCTAATTGTAAGAAATGTAAAGTATAGTAAAATATTTTACCTCACTTTCTGAAACTGCTGTAAATAAGAGTAACAATTACTTACAGACCTATTTCTCAAATTCTAGTTTCAAGCATTGTAACTTGCACGTACCAAAACATCAGAGAAAGACAACAGGAATGCGGGGTCCAACAACTTTAATTCCAACAAAACCGACATTTCAAATAATGTGTCCACTAACTAAAACAGGACCTAACCCACTCAGAGGTCAGAAGTGAGCTGCTTTTCTAACAGCTTTATTTTCAGTTCTGTTTCTTTGCGTCAGCTTTATTAGTTCATTGGCCTGTTCAATTTGGTTGACTGCCCTCTCGGGTCTCCATTTTGAGGAGCTTTTGATAAGCGTCCTCATCACCGGCATGCCTCCTCCGTCTCCGAACGCTCTGGCCCACGAACCTCTTGTGGTGGATCGGGTGGAGCAATGCTGGTGCTGGTTGAAGGTTCACCCTCTGAGCCTCCACAGGTGTGAGGAACACACATTCAGACGAGAGGTTGAGCGGCTCGTCAGCTGGCTCCCCAACACTGGATAAACTATGACATGTATGCACTTGCATTTTTTCAGCTGTCACAGTTTATATCATGCTGCACATTGAAGCACTTTCCAAGCATTTTCAAGGTATATTTTCATGCTTCTGATTAAATGAAGACACATTTGACTTCAGTCAGAAGCTTAAAAATGCACTTTTAAAATGTTTGGAAATGGCTAGAATGTGATTTTAAAACCTGCAGCAATGTAATTCAGTGTTTGTGTACAAACTGATTTACTTAATCAAAACAGACGCTATTTTGCTATAAATGACCATAATTATGTTTAGTGAGAGCCTTCTATATAAGGGAGACAAATTAGGATGAAAAACTGTTTAGTTGTGTCACTGACCAAGCTATATACCATGAAAGTAATGCAATTACAGTTTCAAGCACTTTATTCAGAATCCAATAACTTGAAAACCTTGAATGTATCAATATACAATTAAAGCGTTTCCAAGGATGGCTGTGAGTGGACTCTGAAAGTAGAAGAAAGAGATTCAGGTGTATGAGTATATCTTTGTTTATGTACACAAACGCATGATATCATCCCCAGCATTACTATAGCATCCTGACACTTCTGAATGAACCGTATAGTTAATACTCGTACCGTGTAACGTTTCCAAAGTACTGCAGCAGTCTGTACACATGTAGCCTATTTTCCTAAGTCTGCTGTGTTGCCAATGACGTAACGCTAATAAACTCTGAACAGGTTGGCGTTAGTTTAAAAAGTTACGGTATGATGTACGTCCAATTAATTCCCTTTTAAGTTAAACCATAGACCGCAAAATTCATCAACAAAGCAGCTTCCTCGCTATCCCGCTAGCTGCTTAACACACAAGTCAATGGAGCCAAGTTAGCTCCCGTTAGCGCGGCCGCGGCTCAATTAGGGATCGCTGCGGTCTGGTTTTAATTAGGGGACGATTCAAGAAGTTGGCTTGCATGACATGTTGGTTGGAATTCGTATGGTCTTCAAACCGCTACACATTATACAACGGTAAACTTACATTTTTGACGTGGATGTCGCGTTTCCAGCTGCTCCTTTCGTGAGGTAGTCCGCCATGTTTCGATCCGGAGGCGACGTCACGAGATTTGGAAATCCGTCTCCGCCCAGATTGGGATCGCGGTGATCCACCCTGCCGGTGTTTTGAAATACTCGGATAAAGTCAGCAGGATCACCTTGATCCAGGTCTGAGAAAAGGAGGATTTCATTATCCGGATTATCCTGATCCGGATTACAAGTTTTGAAATACTGGGCCCTGGTGTATCATCCAGTCCTGCTAGATGAGGCATTCCCCATGTGATGGTGTATTTAAATGATATCATAGTAACGGGGCCTACAGAGGAAGCACATCTGAAGTCCCTAAAAGATGTGCTGCGGTGCTTGGTAGACCATGGACTAAGACTAAAAAGGAGTAAGTGCACCTTAGTTAAAAAATAATTAAATCTACTTTCGGTATCTTAACAAGATTATCCCAACTCTGGGGAGATTGGATGTTCTGCAGCTGTTACATCAGTCACACCTTGGTATGAACAGAACGAAGGGGCTCACCAGGACTTATGACTGGTGGCCTAAACTGGATGCAGATACTGAGGAAGTCGTCGGCACCTGCTTAAAGTGCCAGGAGAACCGGGAGTTGCCAACCGCCTCCCTTTTACATCCATGGGAAGGTTGCATGTGGACAATGTAGGTCCATTTCTGGGATGATGTTATTTATCATCGTCGATGCCCACTCCGGTTGAATAGAGACCTACCCAGTAATGGTGCTCTCGAATAATGGAACTTGCTTCACCAGTGGAGAATTCAAGGCCTTCATGGTGAAGAATGGTGTGAACCAGGTCCCCACCGCCTCCTGGCGTGCAGCATCCAAAGACTTGCAGAGTGCACTGTCCAAACACTCAAAGGTCTGCTGAAGAAAAGTTTGGTGGGGTCTGTGGAGGCTAAGCTGGCTCGAACACTTTTCAGCTACAGGATCACCCCAGTCAACCACTGGGAGATCCATCAGCAGACGGATGCTGATGGATCATAAGTTGAGTTAAAATCTGGATCCCCTGCATCCCTATTTTCAAGTCTAAGGTGGAGGAGAAACAACAGTAGCAAAAAAAATTAATCATGACCTACATGTGAAAGCCAGTAGTTTCCAGGTGGGCGATCTTCACCAACAACTTCACATGGGCCTCCATTGATCCCGGGAAGTGTTGCTTGGCAGTAGCCAGAAAGTCAGACGGCACATTGACCATGTTCTTGGCAGGGAAGTTCCACATCCATCTGTAATGGAGCCTGAGAATCCGGTAGATCCAGTCCCAGTCTCTGGAATCTCCACCTAGATGTGTTAAACACTCTTATCTATCATTGTCATTAGAATCCTGAACCAAGTCCAACCCAGTCACCATCTGAAGAAGTGCCTAAAGAGTTACTTTTTACTTTGTTCATTTGTTAAAAGGAAAATGATTTTACATTAACTGATGCTAAATATAGGTTGCTGCTTATTAACAATTGGTCTTATTTGTTTTTGAGCTGTTATTATCAGAGGGAGGGGGGTGAAGTGTATTCATGTTTATTCTAGCCGTGTGCCACCTCTAGAAACAAGCAGGTGTTTGTTTTCATTGTTATCACCTGTTTGTATTGTTTGTACCTGAAATAGAAAGCCTGTTATCAGTAAAACATTGGACATGTACACTGCAATCTTGTGTTTAATTATGTTAACTTCGCCAACTTGTTTCGCTGTGTTGTAAAACATTTCTCGACGCACTGTCTGTCACACAGAAGAGCGGCCTGCTACATGCATAATTTAGAGTGGCCATTTTGTTCCTTCCAGTACGCTGACACCTCTACTAAATCTTTAGCTCTCCCTCTAGGTCAAGTATTCCATCACTGTGCCAAAAAAAGATGGGTCATCTTCAACGATGCCCCTCCCCCTCTGTCCTGTCCAATGAGCAGCCTGTCCTCTAAAGACAGTGTGTGTCCTTGTCACTGGATGCCACTACTCGGGGGGGGAATGATGTGATTCGACTGTCAATAAACTAAAGGAGAAAATAAGCTAACATGGCATTGAAGGCATGGATATGAGCCAATATAGTGAATACTTCATATCATTTGTCTTTGAGCTACTTATCTTTATTTTTTTACGGTAGAATTTTAATGACAGAATTATTTTTTAGTATTGCAGTTGGTCCAACTGAAACTTTTAGCATAATGGAACTCTTGGATTTGCATTGTAAATTTGCGGGCAAGAAATGACAGGAAGTAACCTATTATCAAAAATACCAGGAGAGAGTCAAAAGCTAAGCTTAGAAGTTGCTTTCAAAACTACTAAGTCATTGTTGGTGCCTTTTGACCAATTGTGGAGCTGAAAGATATTTGGGACTTGTAGTTCAACAAAGAACTGCTGCATCTCCCAGCATAAGGGGCTGTCAACTTGCTTATTTAGTATGAAAAAAAGTTAGCCATTTTTTTAAACATTTAAACAGCACATCAGTACAGTCATGTTAATTCAGAAGGTGACAGGAAGTGTTCACAGATGGTGAATTTATTGGACACATTGTTTACACTTTCAGAAGCCAAAACCTCCGGTATTCAGACAGTTTAATGTTTTATCCTTCTAGTTTTCTACATTCCTCTGAGTTTCTATAACACAGAAAATATGGTGACACACACACAATTCAGAATGTATTAGCGCAATTCTTCACGTCATTTTAAACCCTGGTTCATTTTTCAGAGAATTCAAGATATTTTGACAATGTTCTGTTTCACTTGCTACTTAATTGGCAGAAGTAAGGAACCACGCACACACACCCACACACACCCACACACACAGTTGTACAAATCGTATCGTTATACTGAATCAAGTTGACAAGCCATCTGTCACCAGATACTTCTACACTCGCAAAAACACAATCGACGGTAACGTGCCCGGGGCAGAATAGCTCAAGCTAATAGTATTATATGTACAAAATGTTACGAGAGGTAATGCGAGAAGCAACGTGATCAAACCACCACGACACTCCAATCAATGCAGCGACTGAAACAAACAAATAACTTTTACTTAACTTCATTATCTAAAGGAGAAAGAAATGGCGGCTTTGAAAGACAAGTCTTTCAAAAAAATACCTGTGTCAAATGTCTGTTCTCCACTGCGTGTTATCCATATTTTGGTAAGACTCTCAAGAAAAGACCTTTTACTGAACATTTTTTAGCTCTCTCCACTGCAAGTTTTATCTTCTGGAGATGCCGTGCTTGGATATAATGGACTTTTAAGAGACAAAGTCTGAAATCAAGGTGTTAAATCTTCACTACAACAGGAGTGTCCAAGAAATTAGAAGCGTAATTCTTCCGTTTTCACATGATGAATCAACTTTTTAATGTACACAATGAACAAAATGAGGCAGTCAGAATCCATTTTTATCCATTTGAAGTGTATTCTTTGACGTCAAGAACCAAGTCTGTCTGCTGTGTATTGCTTCCACACCAGAGAATTGAGTGTATTCACTGGTGTACCACTTCACGTTGTAATCTTAAAACCAAGAGACGAGCGACATTTTTTAAATTTAGTTTTGTTTGTTTTTTTCATTTGGCCCGACAAGTCCACACACACAGAATGGAGGGCAAGATAAGTTGTACTTTTCCACTGTAGCTGTGAAAGGTCCCCCCTTTTTTTCTTTCTTTCATAAAGTTCTGCTGAAGATTAATGTGTTGTCCCCACACCACAACAACACATACAAGACCTCAAACCTCAGCAAGAACAAAAATAGGGTCCACAACCGACTCCCGCTTGCTTTCCGTCCTTGAGACGAGCCGATACAACGGAAAACTTTGTCCATCTGTCCGTCCATCCAGAGTCCAGACTGTCATCTTAGGGGATGAGTTGGAGACCTGGTGGAGGGTACAGGAAGTGCATGAAGGTGAGGACCACGGTAGGCAGCAAGATGGGGAGGCGTAGGAGTCGGACAGACGAAGAACTTCTCGGAATGGTGTGCGAATCCACTGACTCATCCTGCTGAGAATTCTGGCCACAAAAGTACAGAAGAGCAAATCTATTATAACATGAACAATACAGAGGTAGAGAGCTTCAGTCAGTAAGTTTTGGAATTTATTGCAAGTTTTCATCCATTGTTCAATCAGTGACGGATGTCATAGCAACACGGTCTTTGAAAGCATCGCCTTGAAATATTCTTGAATTTTTTTTTTGAAGAAGCTTTTTTTTTTTTTATCATCATTTGAGTTGTATGAACAAAACAAGATGGTAAAGCAAAGGGCAGTCTGTTCATCATCCCACCTCACTGTATTTTTTTTAGTTGTCATGAATGCATTACATAATTCTATATACAAATTGAAGTCGCAATCAATCAGCAGAAAAACCAAACCACCCCTAGACAAACAGAAGTGATTGCTATTATTGTTCCTGGTTAGGCTTACACTCTATGGTGACATCATCACCTCGCACCAATTTGAGCCAATCAGGAACAGGAATGGCAAAGACCAGCGTTTCAACCTGAGATGGTGAATGTCTTTCAAGTTTGGGTTTGGTGTTGGTGATAATGGAGGAGCAATAGCGACAAAGTCGAGGGATTATAAAAAAAAGAAAACTAAATAAATATTCTCACCACACACAGAGCAGTGTCTATGGTCGCATTTGACTCCAGTTTTTGAGCCTGAAAGAAAGACAGACAGAATTTAAACAGGCTGTTTAAATATGAATGAATATTTAGCTGGCACTGACCCTTGCTTAGATCTGTTGAATCCTAATTGTGACTCGCTTTGTGCTTGAGGAGGACATATTTGTGGTTCAGGTGATATAGGGGGCAGGATAGTGTCGTTTGGGTGTTCCACTCACAGTTAAACAGTACTGGGATCCATCCACAATGTCCACAGACGACCTGACCATAACCCCTACCTGCTCCTTAATGATCAGTCTCTGTATTCACTGTCTAACCCCTACCTGCTCCTTAATGATCAGTCTCTGTATTCACTGTCTAACCCCTACCTGCTCCTTAGTGACCTGTCTCTGTATTCACTGTCTAACCCCTACCTGCTCCTTAATGACCTGTCTCTGTATTCACTGTCTAACCCCTACCTGCTCCTTAATGACCTCTCTCTGTACTCACTGTAAGTTGCTTTGGCTATTACAACCCGTCAAGTAAAGTCCATTATGTGTTTACTGATCAGTGGTTCCCAACGTATTTTGGGCCGTGATCCCAACGTCTTATGTTGTTACATTGTTGTGACCCACAGGTTGGGAAACACTGCTGAAGGGAGTGTAAAACTTAAAGGTAAATCGTGAGGTGGTCACTCCTGCTCTCATGTGGACCTTTTTCTGGGCTTTCTGTGTGTCTTTGTGTTTTGTTTGTTTGTTTTTGTTGTTTGCGAGAAAGAGAGAGAGAGAGCTAGAGAGAGAGAGAGAGAGATTATGACAGCTTCATAAATTAAAACCTTTTTTTTCATAGACAAAACACACATGGACACACACACACGGCACACAGATAGTGAGATGGAAGGGGTGTATGATGAAGTGGTAGCTGGGTAATGTAGTAAACACACCTCATATTGAAGGGGGTGGGGAGGAGGAGAGGAAACAAATGATGAATGGCTTTGTGGGAGGTCTTCTCCACGGAGGGAACCTTCACACTGTGATAAATCATATTATCACTATTAAAAAACCCATATGATAAATCACTTCACTTAAGAAAACCCTGATATCATCTAATTTATTTATAATAATAAAGTGCTGTGGTTCTTATCACAGGGGAATATCACACATTGCCTGGGAATGGAGGGTGAAGCCCAGAAACGTTGCTAAGAAGTGAGGGGTTATTTTAATGTATTGTATCTGTTTACAAATAAGGTAAAGAAGTATTTGTAGACTTTAACAACTGGGATGCAACTCATTTGTTTGATTTTAAGAATATCTATTTTTTTTGTTCAAATTTTGTTGGCATCTTGACATTTTACATTAAAGGTTTGAAAAATACCTTATTAGGGCAACCCTCTGAAATCTTTGTACTTGAATTTTGGGATTTGCTAGTTGAACATGTACATTACATGTACAACAAACATGTACTGTATGTGTGTGTGCGTGTCTGTGCATGTGTATGTATGTATGCACACACATACAAGAGACCCTGTGGCACTCCTACACCTTTACAAAGCTTTACGTTTGTTTATAATACATATTTTGTTCCATAAACATGTTTGTTATACATGTTAAAGGGTCCCGATTCCACCACCAGGTGTGGCCATTGCAAGCCCTTTAAAAATCCACCCTTTAGTGACATCACAAGTGCGAGTGTCCACCTGAGATGTATGATGGATAGATCAACTATATCCCATGATGCATAGTGGTTTTCATTTTCATCAGATTCATCTCATGACCTTATCTAACATGCGTCGGCTTATTTATGCGACCCATACATGTCACGCATATAGCTTGTCCAAATTCCCCCTATTACCTCCCTTGCTTTTTCCCTAAATGTCTGTACTATATAGTGGTCACTATTTAGGGATTAGGGTATGAGTGAACAAGCAGTGAGTGCATGAGAGTGTGTATGGTGGTGGATTTGGGTGGATTGGTGGATAGGTTGCATTCCTCCACTAGCTACGCCTATAGCGCTAATGCGGTGGTTGCTGTCAATTAGCTTTGACATGACAGCTTTAGCGACACAGACTCCCAACTAAGGTATCGTCTTCCTGCCCCGGAGCGGAGAAGCTGGGTATCAAACAGGCGTCAACTGGAACTGTCAGAAAACCAGACTGGGGCTGTAGACGTCTACTGTCTCTGATCTGAACTGATCTCTAAACCTTTGGAATGGCTTTTTGACACTTTCATGACTTACAGGTGAGGCTGAGAACAATCAAGAAATACAACTAATATTGTCTCTGTTTGGCTACAAAAGATAATCCAAGTGCTCTACAAACTACTAAAAAAACAAGTGGACAGAGTAGAGACAGAGACAAAGTAGCATTAGGAATCACAACACAGGGTTTGTAGGAGTCAATTTAACCTAAACTCAACATTAATCTCAACTTTACAATCCATCCGCCTAATTTCACTCTAACCTCCACCACCTAATTTAGTTTAACCATACGCTCTCGAAACACCGTAACTTCAATTGAATCTAACCTTCTTTTCACCTAAACCAAAGTCTTATCTCAATCAGATCTAACCATCACCAACTCAAACGTAAAATCTTACATAACCCTAATCCAAACTTTAAACCCTTACACAACCCTAACCTTAAAATCCACCTCATCTTACCATACCAACTCCTCCCTTTCCTTCCTTCATATAGCTATTCTTGTCATTAAGGCACTTCTCCCCTTCCTTCCTTTGTATAGCTCTTCATGTCATTGGGGAACTTCTTTCCTTCCTTCCTTTGTATAGCTCTTCATGTCATTAGGGAACTTCTTTCCTTCCTTCCTTTGTATAGCTCTTCATGTCATTAGGGAACTTCTCTCCTTCCTTCCTTTGTATAGCTCGCCTAATGGTTTCCACCTGTTGTACTGCTAGATAAGTAGCTAAGCTTGTTCACCTTGGCTCTTCCCCCATGGAGAGGGGAGCTGCCCACTTGCCTTGTGCTTGTGCACTGAAGAACACACTGATACTTTGTTAATACGCTGCAAAACAAACATTTAAATCCACTTCCACTGCCAATCCATTCAGTGAGTGCAGGCCATGTTGGAAGTACTGCGCTTAAACCATGGACGTAAACAACCAAGTATTTATAAAACCAACATTGCCACACAAGAGGGGATTTAAATGTTTGTTTCGCAGTGTATTAACAAAGTATCTGTGCCTTTTTCAAAGATGAATGCGTGAGTACAGTGGATACTTTCAAATAACCAACTGGACATTGGAAAGTGGTTAAAAAGACCAGTGTAGTTTTGTCCCCAGCCATCCGCGTTGCTATGGTGACTCCATAGCAACACCAGTTCATTCATGGTTCCTATGGAGGGGGGTACATACAGGGCTAGGAAGATGGTATTTACTCTGGATTATATCTTAAAGTATTCAGAAAGATTATCACTGCAGTAATGACTATCAGCATCCCTGAATAATATTATTTTCTGAAGTGAAAAATTCAGCACAAAGATGCTAATGTTGATGATGTGGTTTTAATATTTTTTATGGTCTTATATGGTCCATGCTTGTACATACAAACACAAACCCAGACACCTACACACATCTATGCACACACCTAAAAACAAATCTATGCAAACACACACACACACACACACACACACACCAACACACATACGCACACACAACCAGTAGGCTGGTCCTGTTACTGTTACCTCTAACCAGTAGGCCTGTCCTGTTGCTACGTCTAACCTGTAGGCTTTTCTTTTTACTGCTACCTCTAACCTGCAAGCTTGTCCTGTTGCTACCTCTAACCTGTAGGCTTTTCTTTTTACTGCTACCTCTAACCTGTAGGCTTTTCTTTTTACTGCTACCTCTAACCTGCAAGCTTGTCCTGTTGCTACCTCTAACCTGTAGGGATCCACAGAAGCTGTAGAGTGCGTCAGGCTCCAGGCCCAGGGTGTTGCCATTGGTCAGGGCATCCAGGGCGTTGCCAGACGGGTCCTTGCCCTGCCGCGAGGTGCCGGGTTGGGCCGTGGAGGAGCGGAGAGGAGGCTGGGGCTGCCACACGCCCACATCAGTGCCGTTGCCGAATGCCTGGATGGCGTTTCCTGAACAACGTGAGAAAACAGGCTGGATCAGGAGACGACTAGCAGTAACAAGAACAATTTCAATAGCACCTTTCAAAAGCAGGTTACATTGTTTTGCCAAGACAATACAAATAAAAGTCAAACGGAATAAGTATATATATATATATATATATATATATATATATATATATATATATATATATATATATATATATATAAATATATAAATGATAAAATATACAAATAGTACAAAATATACAAATAGTACAACATATTTAAAAAAATGGAGGGATGCAGGATATATTGGTAACCCTTCCTTTTACAGTCGGTAATTACCAGGTAATTTACCTGGTAATAAGATGTATTTACTAAGTAATAACCAGGTAATTGTAACTACTGGGTAATTAGAAAGTAATTACTTAGTAAATAGTTGCAAGTTATCAAGTAAATACTGGGTAATTACCAGATAAATATCAGAGTCATTACTACCCTCACTGTCACTACACAGGTTGATTGGTAATACATAATCTATAATTCCTGGATAAATACCTGGTAGTTTTCAGTATATATCTTGTAAATACTGGGTAACTTGTTGGTATTTACCAGGTAAATATCAGGTAACTACCAGGTAAATAAGTGGTAGTTACCAGGTAAATATCAGGTAACTACCAGGTAAATAAGTGGTAGTTACCAGGTAAATATCAGGTAACTACCAGGTAAATAAGTGGTAGTTACCAGGTAAATATGCGATCATTTTTGAGTAAATACCTGGTAAGTACCAGGTAAATATATAAGTTATTATCACCCTAACAAAGTCACATATAGACACATTCAGTGGGTTTAATGTCTACAATATGCAATTGCAGGATATCTACCAGGTAATTATTGGGTAAATACCTGGTAGATGTCAGGAAAATATCTAGTAAATATCAGGTAACTTGTTGGTATTTACCAGATAAATATGTAATGTAAATACTTGGTAATTACCTGGTAAGTACTTGGTAATTACAAGGTAATTGCATTTAATTACCTGTTATTACTTAGTAAATACATCTTATTACCAGGTAATTAGCTGGTAATTACCGGACTGTAAAAGGAAGGGTTACCGATATATTTGTTTTGCGTGTCATGGTTCTCATGTATTTGTTTGAATACTGGCTGTTACTATAGATCTCAATGCATGAGAACCATAACACTCAATCAAACACAATTTAATAAAAACAAAATGGGGCATGCAAAGATTGCAGCTTTAATATGACCAGATGAGAGAGAGAGATTTGCAAGATGTCTGAAGGAGCACAGAATGTGAGATGAAAAGGTTTAAAAGCAGGCAGCAAAATAACTTTTCCCATCATCTGTCGTTAATGGACCTTATTCCCCAGCTTTGAGACCATTGTAAAGTCTCTTATAATCAAACATAATGACTGCCATGGATAAAGGAATTCCTTACTTTTTTTTCTTCTATGATGGGACTCATTTTCTCAACATTGATTTGATAAATGTTAGACACAGACATCTCTTCGGTGGGGCGATGTGGGTGGAGGGGATCAAATTGTGACCTTTTTGTGAGTCAAACAATTACTCTTTATAAGCGAATTGGATTCTCCAATCGGCAGCTATCTACTCTCTGGCTATGTTCAGTCAGTCGGACAAAATATTGAGATTTGAAAGACTAAGGTAGAAAGACATTTTATTTTTGTTCCCTCGTTGTCCATTCCTGCGCTTGGAGCAACAGCTAAAATCGCTAAATTAGTGATTTGTGTGATCAACCAAGCAAATGTAATTCTTCCAGTTGCCCTGCTCTACTGCGAATGCATCAATGTTTTACATTACAGAGACGGATGGCTGAAGCCAATCAATAGTAATCCAACACAACCAGCCATTTCATGAACCGTAAATGTTTACAACTGTATTGTATTGTATGTACTACAAAACATTGTACCTATGAACTACACACTTTAAAGACAGCTACTAATGAACCAACAACTGACCCTTCTAAAATTGAAACTATCACATTATTATAGGTCCTTTTATACAGTATACCAGGGCACGGGTAGTAGACTTATCTGCACTAGTTCAGTCTACTACCCGTGCCCTGGCTCATAAAAAGAGCAGACCCATAATTAGTTTTGTGAGTGACACCTGTGTTTGTCCTATGACTACGCCTCTGTGAAAAGGGTGTATTAAAAGACATTGTGGCCTGAGGACAACGAGCAGTCGTGAAAGAGAAGGACTTAAGACTTACGGAGGCATCGGTTGGTGGTAAACAGGTCTGAGAACTTGTCGCACTCTGCCTGGTTGTTTCCGCTGCTGGAGCAGTCGCACCAGGGGGAGGGGCTAATGCCCTGGGACCACTGGTAGTTGGGGGTCATCACCGTACCTGTGGGGGGTGGGGGGGGGGGGGTGTAGCTTGATGAATAAGAGGGTTAGGGGTTTGATACCCACTGCGGAAACCCATGTTAAGAATGTATATACAGGGCGTCCACCTTAATTCAATGCAAAAAAGGAGCTCTTTTCTCTTTAGCTAAGGCATGCATTCTCTGTAGAATCTTACAAATGTTTGTCAAATGCAGCCCAATGATGGACTTATTATTTTCTTAACTGGAGACTATGGCCTGCCCTACAGCAAGTACTGCGACCAACAGAATAGGCCAGGGCTATTCAACTACTTTCTTAGGGCTAGATTATTGAAATGGAAAATTAAGGGGGGAAGAGTAATTATCCCATTCAAGCACTTACATGTGAACATAAAAAACAACACTATACACTTAATACTGTGCATAAAGAGTGTTTATTCACTATTTGTTTATCTAACACAAAATAGGGCAGTCAGTTCATACATTTCTACATAGACCTGTGTATTATTTGTTTCAATAAATCACTTCACCTCAAAGGATAAATTCAAAACTGAGTTATCTTATTATTCATTTCATTCATATTATTCAAATGAACAATCAAAATAAATGGCCTCAGCCATAAATCAATCTAGCAACAACTGTTGCTAGATGATGTTCTTCTTCACCTCATCATCGGTCACTACATCTTCAAGGACAGCTAGCGTGCAGTCTTTCACTGTTTCACAATCTGTGAAGGGTTTCTTTTTTTTTTTGTTACCAAGAGTCCATGCAACACAGAGGGAAGCTATGGTTCTCCTCTATTGTTCCCAACCGGACCGGGCCGTTACAGCTACCCTCTATTGGTAATTCACAGAGAGGCTTTGCACTTTGATTCAACGCGCATCTGAACCCATCAGATATGTTCCATTGAAGTTCGAGTGATACGTGATGCCGTGCCTTCTCAGATTGTATTCTCTTGTTACTGCGATAGCCTCGTTGCAGATCAAACATATGGGCTTTGGTCCCACATTACTAAATAGATATTTCACAGTCCACTCCTCATTGAATTGCCAATTTTCACTTTGGCCTTTTCAATGTGGACAACGACATTTCAGCTCTCAAAATGTATTTTTAAAACTTTTTTCAACAATTCAGTATTACCGATGAGGCCGGAGTAGGACAGTAGACAGTCTGCGTAGTTCTCCCTCAAACACCCCGACACCGAGTGGGCCTCTGGCTGGCAGTTACTGATGAAGTCAGCTAGTCTGGACCTGGAGCATACACACACACACACACACACACACACACACAAACATCTTTTTTCAACAATCTGGATGGTAGAGAAGATATTGATATTTGAACATTTTGTTCAACTATAATGCCTAAGCCTGTGAAATACAAAATAAGAGTTTAATATTTGTATGATCAGACAGTATTGATTACATGTTGGGTATAATTCAGGCAAATTAACACCGTAAATGCAGCAGTATAGTCTGGTAGCATAGTCTAATGTTGGATATGAGCAGCATACTCTATTTTGGAAAGTTCCCTCATTAAAATAGAGCAGGGGTTTGTGTGAGACAGTGGGTCCCCCTTCAGAAAACACTAAGTCTATGTATGTATGTATGTGTATGTATGTATGTATGTATGTATGTATGTATGTATGTATTGTTCTCACATTGAGTATGTATGTACGTAATGTACAAACTATTGTTCTCACATTGAGTATGTATGTGTGTATGTATGTTAACAATATTCCCTCAGATGTGCTCTAGGCTTGAGCTTTGGTGTGTTTGGCAGTAAAGCAGGAGTGCTCTGCAATTTACAGTATGCACACACAAAGCAAGACATGGATGTTTTGTTCACACCTCATACCTAAAACGCATCTCTGAATCACAGTATTCGCTTTCGGAAACATGCAGAATTGCCAATACTTAGCCTAATAATTAGCAATACGGTTCCAAAACATTAAAGTCCATGTAATGCAAAAGTAAATGAAAGATGAAAAGATGTTATTAAAGGTGTTATTAACCACCCAGCCGATTTGAATGATACAAAAAAAGTACATCAAATTATGTTTCAAAATCGTGAATAAAAATAAGCAGTATTCTCTGCTCTGAACTGCGGAGGGTGTGTCCGCTGAAGGCGCTGAAACCACGTGTGTGGGGGGGGGGGGGGGGAAGCCTGGAACAGTGGAAATTGTGTGGTGTACTTTTAAGACGTACTGTACCTTTAAGACGTACTGTACCTTAGTACAGTACAGCCATTAGTTTTTGGATGCATGTTGTTACGCTCCTCTTTGATCCTTTTGCCCCTCAACTCAACAGTGACATTTTGGTTACATGTGGCCTCTGTTTTGTTCATGTGTGATAAAATAGTAGCCTTACAACCAGGCTTGTTAAGGTTGATGTAATAACAATAAATAACGAGCATTGTGGAAATCTCAGTACCAGCGTGACTGTGTCACGTTTGTAGTCACTTTCCGCCATGGAGAGAATATCCATTTATTGGAAATGGCAAGATGGTACAAGCCGAGGAGCTGTAACACTCTTCCATGACAGTGGCTCTGTCCTGAGGGTGTTTGTGTGGTGATAGCTGGTTTATCCTGGGTGCCATAATTTCTCATGCACCACAGGTGTGCAGCCCCACCCGGCCCCAGAGTCTAATCTGGTGAGGCTGAAGAATCCTTATCATATATTACACAATTCATCCATCATACAATTGAAAGAGTAACACATTTTTAACATCATTGTTTACATTTCTGCTTTCCTCTCACGCACCCCCTTGAGGTTGGCGCCCCTAGGGGGAGCGTGCCTCACTCTATGAAAACCTCTGAAATAGAGTAATCAACCTATCAATCTATAATCAACCTGCAGAGGGTATGTGTGTGTTTGTGTGTGTGCGTTTGTGTGTGTGTGTGTGTGTGTGTGTGTGTTTACCGGCAGATGTAGTTGGTCTTGCAGGCGTTCTGCAGGGACATACAGTTGGGTTTGTCGCGGTCCTCGTAGGAGCATATGGGGACGATGGTCTGGCGCCGGCGCTCCTCACATGCTGATTGGTCGCCTGCCGGGCACGAGCAGAACAACATGCCATAGCTGTGCTTGGCCGGTACCTGGGGGGAGCGGGAGAGAGAGAGAGAGGACAGAGGGAGGAAGGAAGAGGGGTGAGATACAATGGAATGGGGGTGTAGATGGAGGGGGAGATAGGAGGAAGTAGAGGGGAGGGCGAAGGAAGGATAGAGAAAGAGGGAGGGATGGATGAATAAGAGGAGTGAAGGGGGGGGAGAGGGATGGCGAGAGTGAGGGGGGATAGAGGGGGAGATGTAAGGATAGTCACAGGGGAAGGAAATTGAGAGAAAGGAAAGGGGATGAGATTGTTAAAGGGAGAGAGGACAAAAAAAGGAGAGAGGGGACGAGGTAGGAGAGGGAGGGTGAGAAAGAGAAAGTAGGTTAATGGGAGATTCTGGACAGCACATAAGTTAAGTTTTGGATTGGCGATGTGTTGTAATGTTTTGTGTTGCAGTACAATATATTAGCCAGAACATACCGAATGAAGAAGTCTGATTTAAACCTACCTATCTACACCATGTGTCATTTTTATTCATGGCATAAGTGTTCCATGGTGTTTGGTCATGTGGTCTGGTACAACCAATGGCAGGAGATCTTACAGTGTGAACAGGAAGTCATTTAAAGCTCTGTTCTAAATTCAGCTTACATTTGATTTATTCTGCTAAATGACTTGCAATGCAATCAGGATGAAAAACAAATGCATGCTCTTGCTTTGAAAGGTTTTGAGTTGAGAGAGGAGTGGGTCAAAGAGAGAGTTTAAAGCCATTTCAATAAGTTATGATATACTAATATTTCCCTTATTTACAAGATACTTTTGTGCTTTGTCACTGAGCTGGCATGCCAAAGTTTGTTTTGAGGAGAAAATGAGACGTAGTGATCTGTGTGAAAATCCGTTAGCAAGACAAGCTATCAATATCTGGGAAAATTGTAGCTCTTTTGTCAACTTTGGCATAAATTGTCAGTGATGACACGTGTTGGAATGATATAAAACAAGTGTTTATTCACAACATGGTCTTATTTATTCACGTCACATGAAATAAAATCCATCAGTGACATTGATTCATATGGGTGAACAGTCTTAAACGCTGTGGTTGCTTTAAGTGGCGGATAACTAAAAAAAAAAAAAAAGGTTTCCATATTTATCAGAAAGGTGACATCTATCAAAGCTGGGCCACACTTTTTAAAATCATTCATATTTTTTAAGCTTCAAAACATATTTACCCTAATGCGAAATAATTTGGTAAATCTCATCCATCATATTTGTAAATGTCTCTGAAGATCGCTGTCACATCGACCTGAGCTTCTTCCGAGTTATGCTATTTGTCAAGGAGTCACGACAACGAACAGGGGATATTATGGGATGGCTGTGAGGTGTCTTGCTTCTGTGATATGAGGCATTGCCCAATAAAACAGAAATAACAAAAAAGACAACTATCGGCAACTATCAAATATTTAGCATCAACATGAACTAACAAAAATTTGAATGGTAAATTCTGTTATTGTCAAATGTTTCTATAATGTAGCCTATTAAATAACTTTAATTATACTAAGGCCCAGGATAAGTACTCGATTCTGATTGGCTGGAGGGGTGCTACGTTGCTACTACGTTTAGAAAGCTTCCCCGTTGCCATGTCATTACTAAAATCGTCTCTATTTACCGGAGTAATAAGGTAGCGTTGCCATGTCGTTACTAAGGTCGTCTCTATTTACCGGAGTAATAAGGTAACGTTGCCATGTCGTTACTAAGGTCGTCTCTATTTACCGGAGTAATAAGGTAACGTTGCCATGTCATTACTAAGATCGTCTCTATTTACAGAGTAATAAGGTAACGTTGCCATGCCGTTACTAAGATCGTCTCTATTTACTGGAGTAATAAGGTAATGTTGCCATGTCGTTACTAAGGTCGTCTCTATTTACTGGAGTAATAAGGTAACGTTGCCATGTCGTTACTAAGGTCGTCTCTATTTACTGGAGTAATAAGGTAACGTTGCCATGTCGTTACTAAGGTCGTCTCTATTTACTGGAGTAATAAGGTAACGTTGCCATGTCGTTACTAAGGTCGTCTCTATTTACTGGAGTAATAAGGTAATGTTGCCATGTCGTTACTAAGATCGTCTCTATTTACTGGAGTAATAAGGTAACGTTGCCATGTCGTTACTAAGGTCGTCTCTATTTACTGGAGTAATAAGGTAACGTTGCCATGTCGTTACTAAGATCGTCTCTATTTACTGGAGTAATAAGGTAACGTTGCCATGTCGTTACTAAAATTGTCTCTATTTACCGGAGTAATAAGGTAACGTTGCCATGTCGTTACTAAGATCATCTCAATTTACTGGAGTAATAAGGTAACGTTGCCATGTCGTTACTAAGATCTGTCTCTATTTACTGGAGTAATAAGGTAACGTTGCCATGTCGTTACTAAGATCGTCTCTATTTACTGGAGTAATAAGGTAACGTTGCCATGTCGTTACTAAGATCGTCTCTATTTACAGAGTAATAAGGTAACGTTGCCATGTCGTTACTAAGATCATCTCTATTTACCGGAGTAATAAGGTAACGTTGCCATGTCGTTACTAAGGTCGTCTCTATTTACTGGAGTAATAAGGTAACGTTACCATGTCGTTACTAAGATCATCTCTATTTACCGGAGTAATAAGGTAACGTTGCCATGTCGTTACTAAGGTCGTCTCTATTTACTGGAGTAATTAGTTAACGTTGCCATGTCGTTACTAAGATCATCTCAATTTACCGGAGTAATAAGGTAACGTTGCCATGTCGTTACTAAGATCGTCTCTATTTACTGGAGTAATAAGGTAACGTTACCATGTCGTTACTAAGATCATCTCTATTTACTGGAGTAATAAGGTAACGTTGCCATGTCGTTACTAAGGTCGTCTCTATTTACTGGAGTAATTAGTTAACGTTGCCATGTCGTTACTAAGGTCGTCTCTATTTACTGGAGTAATAAGGTAACGTTACCATGTCGTTACTAAGATCATCTCTATTTACCGGAGTAATAAGGTAACGTTGCCATGTCGTTACTAAGGTCGTCTCTATTTACTGGAGTAATAAGGTAACGTTGCCATGTCGTTACTAAGATCATCTCAATTTACTGGAGTAATAAGGTAACGTTGCCATGTTGTTACTAAGATCGTCTCTATTTACCGGAGTAATAAGGTAACGTTGCCATGTCGTTACTAAGATCGTCTCTATTTACTGGAGTAATAAGGATAACGTTGCCATGGCGTTACTAAGATCGTCTCTATTTACAGAGTAATAAGGTAACGTTGCCATGTCGTTACTAAGATCGTCTCTATTTACTGGAGTAATAAGGTAACGTTGCCATGTCGTTACTAAATTCGTCTCTATTTACTGGAGTAATAAGGTAACGTTGCCATGTCGTTACTAAGATCGTCTCTATTTACGGAGTAATAAGGTAACGTTGCCATGTCGTTACTAAGATCGTCTCTATTTACTGGAGTAATAAGGTAACGTTGCCATGTCGTTACTAAGATCGTCTCTATTTACCGGAGTAATAAGGTAACGTTGTCCATGTCGTTACTAAGATCGTCTCTATTTACTGGAGTAATAAGGTAACGTTGCCATGTCGTTACTAAGATCGTCTCTATTTACCGGAGTAATAAGGTAACGTTGTCCATGTCGTTACTAAGATCGTCTCTATTTACTGGAGTAATAAGGTAACGTTGCCATGTCGTTACTAAGATCGTCTCTATTTACTGGAGTAATAAGGTAACGTTACCATGTCGTTACTAAGATCGTCTCTATTTACCGGAGTAATAAGGTAACGTTGCCACCATGTCGTTACTAAGATCGGCTCTAGTTACTGGAGTAATAAGGTAACGTTGCCAGTCGTTACTAAGATCGTCTCTATTTACTGGAGTAATAAGGTAAAGATTGCCATGTCCCGTTACCTAAGGTCGTCTAATATCAGGAGTAATAAGGTAACGTTGCCATGTCATTACTAAGATCGTCTCTATTTACTGGGAGTAATAAGGTAACGTTGCCATGGCGTTACTAAGATCGTCTCTATTTACAGAGTAATAAGGTAACGTTGCCATGTCGTTACTAAGATCGTCTCTATTTACTGGAGTAATAAGGTAACGTTGCCATGTCGTTACTAAAATTGTCTCTATTTACCGGAGTAATAAGGTAACGTTGCCATGTCGTTACTAAGATCGTCTCTATTTACTGGAGTAATAAGGTAACGTTGCCATGTTGTTACTAAGATCGTCTCTATTTACCGGAGGAATAAGGTAACGTTGTCATGTCGTTACTAAGATCGTCTCTATTTACTGGAGTAATAAGGTAACGTTGCCATGTTGTTACTAAGATCGTCTCTATTTACCGGAGTAATAAGGTAACGTTGCCATGTCGTTACTAAGATCGTCTCTATTTACTGGAGTAATAAGGTAACGTTGCCATGTCGTTACTAAGATCGTCTCTATTTACTGGAGTAATAAGGTAACGTTGCCATGTCGTTACTAAGATCGTCTCTATTTACCGGAGTAATAAGGTAACGTTGCCATGTCGTTACTAAGATCGTCTCTATTTACTGGAGTAATAAGGTAACGTTGCCATGTCGTTACTAAGATCGTCTCTATTTACTGGAGTAATAAGGTAACGTCTACATTACATATGGACCTCATGTTAACAGATTGCGTTCCGGGTATTAGTCCGATATATTTCTCCGGTCATTTGTCGTTTGTATCCAGGAACACAAAAATAGTGCAAGGTAAAAGTAATTTTGAGACAGTATTACCCCAAAATATGAATCAACACCCTTATATTTTAATGATTCGCAAGTGACCAATGGTATATGCGGGATAATCCACTCCGAGGTGTGCATGTATCAAAAAATGCACTTCTTGGAGGCATGCATGCATTATTTTTCCATACATGCCCACCTCGTCGTGGACTATCCCTTACATGACGACAAGATACAGACATAGGCGTATTTCGTGGGGGGGACGGGGGGGGACATGTCCTCCTCAAGGTTCGGATAGGTGGTGATTGTCCCCCCCCAATATCCCCCCGCAACCTAAATGTTCCGCCAGCACCCCCCCCCCCCCCCCCCCCCCGCTCAACAATCGCGCAACCGAAATGTTCCGCCAGCACCCCCCCCCCCGCTCAACAATCGCGCAACCGAAATGTTCCGCCTGCACCCCCCCCCCCCCCCGGTCAACAATCAACGTCCCCCTCAATATTAAAGAGATGATAACGCCCTTGGATACAGAACCCAAACTGGTGTTCTATATTCACTGTCTCTATCTGTAGAGAAAGCATAGGTTCCTTAAGGGATCTGGAACCAAATTAAAAACCCTTAAACCCTAAACATACTCTTTAGGGTCTTTAGGACTTACTCTTACTAGTCTTACTTACCTATAGTTTTTTTTTGTACTGTATGTTTGTGTGTTATATTGTGTTGTGTATATGTTTGACTATTGATTTCAAGAGGGAGAGAGAGAGACAGAGACAGAGACAGAGACAGACACAGAAAATATCTGGGGTGGGACAGTGAACTTTATATGTAATTGTATAATTTTTCTTCTTCCATAAGATTCAAAAATGTTAATTTCTATGTAACTTAGAGTTAAACTTCTCACTGTTGGCTAGAGACTCTTACTGTCACCTGCATGTGAGGAGCCACCCCAGCCACAAGTAATCCCCCGTGAACTAGCAGCAGCGGCGGCAGGCACCGTGGTTACCTTGTCAAAGAACTGTCGCAGGGCCTTGTGGCACTTGCGCTTGTTGCAGAGCTCGGAGGTAGAGACGCGGCTGGTGCAGGGGTTTATATATGCCGAGCGGTATCGCTTGCACGTGTCGTTCAGATTGCAGGCCTTCGCCGCACTCAGGCAGCTGTTCTCCTTGGTGGAGGCCGGCTCGCCTGGTGGGGGGGAGAGTGGTGGGGGGGGGGGGGGATAGAGGAAGAGGGGTGGGAATGGATGGGGAGATGGAGGGAGGGGAGTGAGGGGGGGGGGGGGGGGGGTGGAGGGTGGAGATAGGTAGGGATGGAAGGAGGGATGGAGGGGAAGGAGGTTGAGGCAGGCAGGGGAGAAAGAGGTAGAGTGAGAGATAGACAGAAGGATGATGAGAGATAAGAAGGAGGGAGCAAGAAGGGGAGGGCAATGGAGAGTAATTAGAGGGAAGAGAGAGGTTGGGAGATGGATGAGGAGAGGGATGGCGGGAGATATGAGAGATGGGGAGGGAAGAAAGAGGTGGGGAGGGCGATGGAAAGAGGGATAAGAGGGAGATGAGAAGAGTAAAGTGACTTGAAGTGTCACTTTGGACAGCTGCACTATTGCTGTTTTTTCATATCTTCAAGGTGCAAAGAGGGTTGTTACTATAAACCAGTGTCCATACAACACAACCTAAAAGTATCGGCTGACAGACTGAAATGCTTGTTTACTCTAAAAAACGTAACAATTTTCAGATATTGTTTACTGCCTGTGGACACACACACGCCCACACACACACACAGTTGACACACAGAATTTCTATTTTTTTCAGACCTTTCGCTTCACTTCAGTTTTGTCTGGTTAGATTGTGTTTTGTGAGCTTTGTCTCAGTGTTTCAACCAACGGGTTAGATTGTGTTTTGTGAGCTTTGTCTCAGTGTTTCAACCAACGGGTTAGATTGTGTTTTGTGAGCTTTGTCTCAGTGTTTAAACCAACAGGTTAGATTGTGTTTTGTGAGCTTTGTCTCAGTGTTTAAAGCAACGGGTTAGATTGTGTTTTGTGAGCTATGTCTCAATGTTTAAACCAACCGGTTAGATTGTGGAGATGTGAGCTATGTCTCAGTGCTTAAACCAATGGGACACATTTCTTTGTTTTTATCTTTTCCCTAATAGCCCCAGCTGTTCTTGAAAGACACAAAGTCCCATTTTCGAGCTTTATTGACGTTTCTTGAGGCGACAAAATCCGACAAAAAAAACCACCAGCTGTTTTCAGCGGTGTCAAAAGAATATACTCTCCACTAAAACCAAGTGTTTTTTTATTTCTCATACTAGTGTTTATTTAGTGACAAAACAGATGGGTGTTCAGAACAGCACTGGAAGGTGATCTCAGAAGACATAGCGAGTGGTCAACCATGTGTGAAGAATTTAAATAGAAGATTGCACTGGTATTCATAAGACTAGAGAACTACCCTTGTGGGCAACGAGATCCTGTCCTCTGTTCATTATGACGACGCATTTCATTCATTTTTCTCCCTCAAAAAAGTAATTTTTGGCACCTGAGTGCAGCCAGGTGTCTTGCTAATACTTTGCGATATTCAGCAGGGAAAACAGTGCTATCTTTTTCATAATTTAAGGTCACCTGACATTGTGTGCATTTAAATACTGCACCCTCGACTGCTCAGTTCCAGGACTTGGAGAACAGTTGCTTAGTGATGAATTGCTGTGATCGAGATTAACGGTAGCTCGTCAATGCTAACACTAATTGATGCTTACGCTAATCGATGCTAACGCTAAACGGCACTATAATGTGACTGATTCCTATATAGTTATGTGTTATACAGACAACAACCCTGTATCACATTCCCAACATAAGGTGTGTGCTTTGTTATCAAATGTAGTTGTAGTGTGTGCGTATGTCTTATAGTGTCTGTTGCTAGTGATCGCTGTTTTCTAACAAAAAAATGGCCAATATATGAAAAGGTTGTAATTTAACTCCCCGCTAGCAGTCCTATCTTATAGCAGAACTTCTGGGGGGAGACAGTACAGAGCTTGGGCTGTACACCAGGACGGCAAGGGGCAGAGTTACGCCTTGTTTCCTGTTTCATTACGGAGTTATTGTTCCCAAGTGTGTGTGTGTGTGTGTGTGTGCTATGCGTTTTCACTTGTGTCTTTATGTATGTGTATGATTGTTCTTGTCTGTGTGTGCATTATGTGCATGTGTTTCTGTCTGTGTGTGTGTAACCAAGGCTTGAACACACATGCTGTCGACCAATCAGCCTAGAGCTAAAATACCTAAAAGCCTTTTCACATCCTCATGCGCTAATTTCAAGTTAACATTTTGTTAAGACCTATAGTTTCTATAGTGCAATTTAATCTACAACTACAGCCAACACATTTACACTTAGTAACATTTGCATCTCCTTTCCTTCACTGCACCAAATTATCAGAAATCATTCGACAATAGTATCAAAGTATACATAAAAATAGCTGCTTATGGCAAAGTTTTTAAAAGAAAACATGCTAACCTTATTATATATATATATATATATATATATATATATATATATATATATATATATATATATATATATATATATATAGTTAACATGTTAACTGTATACCTTATATCGCTTTTAGCTTAGGGAAAAAAAAGATAATTACACTGATATTGAGCCAGGGACAGGCCAACAGCGCAATCTATGGAATTTCACCTAATGACCTCTAATAGGTGCAGACAAAAGACTGGTTCACAATAAAACGCCCACTGTGTAGGAGTTTAACAGTAATCCCAAACGGGACCCTTCTTATGTCTTGCTTGAGGTCTTCAAAAGCAGAGAAAACGAGAATGTGTGTAAAGTATCTGGTGTGTGCCGCTAGCGTCATGCTGTGATGTCATCTTAGGTGTTTTAGAACTAATTGTTTTACTACACCTTACTTTGTGGTTTAGAAATATGCCTCACATTGGTTGAAAATCCTTGAAATAAGTCACATGATCACACACACCTGTGTTGGAACACACACTACACACAATACGGGTTGTGTAAACCAAATGCAGTTATTTTCCCGATGCTAGCAAATATACTCTAGACTGCTGCATTCCAAGTGCTTCATTTGGTACCAAGAGTACAGAACGTTACACACGTCAAACACGCCATCAGGATGGGATCATTCTGTTATAAGACTTAAAATCAAGAGCAGAAACAAACACTGACGTTCAATAGGCCAGCCAAGACGTACTGGGTTCGATCCCCAATGTCCCCATTGTACCTGTAGGCATCCTTCAGTAAGGTATTTACCCTCTAGCTGCTCCCTAATGATACACGTCTACTAATTCAATGTAAGTCGCATTGGATAAAAGTGTCTGCTAAATGACACAAAGCTATTATTAAATGTTATTTTCTTAATTTAACTGGAATAAGAATTAAAATCAATCTAATAATATCCCATAATTCCCTCAGATAGTTGAGTTCAGTTCAGTAAGTCCAGTAGCCACCTGGCCGAGTAATTTTAATTGTATATAAACCTAGCTAGCACATACATGTACGGGAGCATATCCAGATGTTACTGTTGAAGCTCAACACTCAATAGCATATTGAGGTTCCAGCAAGCGTGTAGCTTTGACACGTGGAGGTAGTGCAGTTTCACTTTGGCAGACTAATCTCATGGAAACCAACTGTTCTTAAGCCTCAATCCACTTAGAAACCCCCTGCTTCCACTCTTGAATGAGCTCTGACTCATTCTGCTCACATTTTCCTCTACTTCTGTCACTTATGACATTTCCAACTGGTAGTTTTGTAAGTGGCCCTCTAACTATAAAGCAAGGAATCTATGTATGTACGCATATCTTAAGAACCGCTCATCTGAACGACTTCACACTTGGCAGGTGTATTGCTAAGGAACCAAAGAAAGTGCAGTGTTGAGTATAAGGTCGTTGGATGAGCGGTTGTCGAGAAAGCTATAATCTGCCCATTCCAAACTGGCACAGAACAGGCAATGCACTGGCGGGTGTATTGCTGAGGACCCAAGGAAGCGCAATGTCGAGTGTGAAGTTGTTGGATGAGCGGTTCTTAAGTAAGCTTCAAGCAGCAATACCGGAGGCCAAGCAATCAGCCCGTTTCAAATAGTCACGTTTTGAACTAGTATTGATAAAGGTTGCCTTTGGCCAAACTGTAAAACACAATATAATGTAAATTGGTGTAATAATAAAACTATAAATGTATCATAGGAGCTTAGCTTTGCTAACTGCTGCTTTGCTAAGTTATGCTAGGCTAACTGGTTAGGCTAAATATAGGCTAGTAAAGAGGCTCTTGTTGCTGGCTTCATGTAGCCACCCTTTTTCTTTTTTTTTATGACCGAGCATCAACTACAGTTCAATTTGAAACCACTAACAAAAGCAAAACTCCAAACCACCTAAAATAGTGAAATACTGACAATTTACCTGTTTACAAATAGTCTAATGAATGCCATTTTTCTACTCCTGCCATGAAGCATGCCATTACAAGTCACCCTGCCTCCACAGTGCAACCTTAACAACGCGTGCTATGTTGTCGAGTTCGGAAACACAACTGAGCAGTTCCTCAAAAAGGGAACTTGAGTGAATGAGACTGGCTTGATCTTCCTCTCGGCCTGATCCAAGGGGTGGTTGACATCAAAGGGCAAAAGACAAAGACACTTTCATGACTTGAAACGGCCGGGGTTGTGTAGACTGAACGAGCAATACATTTAGCAGCAGCTATACAGATCTATTCATCTGAGACACATCAGGCCCAACCCCCTTGTCTCTCTGCTTTTTCTCGCTCACTCAAATATCTCCATTTCTCAATCTGAGTCCGACCCCCCCCCCCTTCAGGAGCCATAAGGGGTGGGCAGGAGTGACATCTCCTGGGACTACATAGTAAGAAAGAGAAAGCGGCGGGGGGGGGGCTCTTTGTCATGTCCCTTCTAGAGTTACCCTTTTGTTAGAGTTGCCGCTTTACTGCTTCAGATGGAGGACTGACAGATGAGATGGGTGGGGGTAGGGTGAGGTGGAGAGTGTGTGGGTGGTTCCTGCTTGGATTCATTAATCCGAAACCGGAGAACCTCGGGATACGGAGCGGGGAATGTGCTTTGAGTTGGTCATGTGACATCCTTGTGATGTCACAGCGCATCCTGTGGGGGGAGGGGGCGGGGGTAACACGAAAACAAGCAGGTGCCATCTTTGGCACCTGCACAACCAGTCGTCGCTCGACTGGTCGAGCGACGACCAGTTGGAACGCAGCCGGGAAAAGCACAAACACAAACCATTTTGTTCTCTTCTCTATGCATACTCACTGTTCGCACTTCACACACCTACTAGATTGCACACCTTCTGGTTCATTGACATCTCATGTGTACGGCTCTTCCGGCTCATTACGTTGCACGGCGTTCATCGCTCGACTGGTCGTGACTGTTTTCCAAAGATGGCGCCCGCTTGTTTTCGTGAAGGCACTGGCTTTCTAAACTTTCTTTTTAATAAACTGTCTGTACACTTACAAAGTTCTCAATGCTTCGTTTTACATGTAGGGACCCTCATTATGCTACCGTGGAAGTGTTGTGCGTTGTTATTGGTATAGAATTGCGATTTATTTTACATAAATTTGCTGCCTGGTTTTCAAGAACTTTGGTTACATTCGACTAGAATGAAAACTGATCCCAGAGAACGGTCCAACTCGGTGGACATGTGTTATGATCATATGGTCTTATTTTGCGCCGGAATTGTCCTTTAATGACCTGACCTATCTGAATTTACTGTAAGTCACTTTGGATAAGTGTCTGCGAAACGACTAAATAGTTGAATAGTTGTACAAGTTTGAGTAAAGGAGGCAGCAGCCAGTTGTTTTCCCTTCATAACAAATGGTGGCATTGTTCAGTTTGACATGACCAGAAAAACCTCGGCAACATGAACGTGTCTCTTTGAAGTTTGATGGGTGCTACCCTACACCTTCTCAGTGGGTTTGCGTTTGATATCAGTATGTGATGCCTGAACTCCACGTGCTGAATCATCATACGCTGGTACTCCACAGAGTACAAGTGGATTGTTTGTTTTTGTGTGCGTTTGATAATCTGAGAAGGGAGGAACAAGTCGACTCCCAAGCTGGACCATTCACTCGCGTCCTGTGGTTTGTTTGTTGGTTTTGGATGCAACAGTTGTCGGGGGTTATGCCGCTTGCGTTTTCCTGACCATCTCTCTTCTCCTTTGAAGAGCCCAGCTTTATCTTCTCTCTTTTAAACCTACCAGACACTGGTAGAAACCAGTTTTTCCAGTCAAGGCAGAAAATGGACTGAAAATCGATTCCTATTGGCTATTATTGACTTACAATATTCACATCTCTTCCATGATTGGCAAATATTGATAGGCTATCAACTATCATTTTCTCTTTTTCTATCGATAATTTTCTCCATACATCCTAGTATGAAAGTAACATGCTCTACTTCTTAAAATATAACAAAATAAAAATGTATTACGCGATACCATAAAAGCCATTTGCTTGTAAGCTACGAAGAGTTGAACTGTTGTGTGCTGTCTTGATGACCACTCAACATGGCCCAGGATTAACTTTTTAAAAATGAAATAATTATCAAATGAAATTGAAACCATGGCACATCTCCCCAGAAATCCCAGAATAATATTGTTATAAATGAGAATGGAATGCATTATGTTGCTGCTGCTGAACTATCAATCCATGTACCTACATGATTAGTTCATAAGTTTATTGAACCACATCTGTATGTTACACACAGGATTTGGTGACAGTAAGCATGGCATTCTAGTTTTACAGGAATCATATATTAAATGGAATTCTTGGACGCTTATAAAGGCCCAGTTCTAGTGTTACAGATCGATCCAATTCTTCTCGGGTTCTCCTCAACTCTGATCGAATCTGCGGCGCATTCTGCAAATACATACGTCTGCATTCGGGCGAGTACTAACCACAAGATAATACACCTTGTCACGCCCCCGATTCGATTCCAACCTGTGGCCTATGCAACGTCATTCCTCTCTTTCAACACTGTCCTGTCTTTTCACTGTCATGTCAATAAAACTACAAAGCCCCAAATACATCTAAATTGACCTTCACATTTCTTTATTTAACACTATATACAAACTTTACATTGTATTCTGACTTGGCAGTTGTTTAAGAGGCACAAGCCACATACTTAAAAATCTGCTACAGAGTCCAAGGTGTAAACTCAGACTCAGCCGATACATTTGTAATATGTTTGGTTAGAATCTCAGTGGCTAGTTCATCTTCATATAAATTATTTTCCGAGGTCCCAGTTGACAATTATATTTATTTAAAAAGTTAGTGGTTAGTGGTTTTAGCCATAGACTGGTGCAAGGCGAGTTCTGCAAGTCCTGCCTTCAATGTGCCAAATATGGATTGTTTCCATTGCTGGTTGCAAAGACGACGCTCTGTCGAAGGCACATCTAAATCTAAATGACTCAATGTAAATGTCTGCAGGGTACCTTTAGCAATCCTAGAGCAAGAAGCCTACCTGTATCCAAATTCCATGTATCAAAAAAAATGTCACTTTGGATAAAAGCATTTGTAAATGACTGAACAGTAAAATAAATAAGAAAAAAAAACAACCTTGTTTATTGTTAACAAAAACCTTTTATGTTTAACCCGCATGGAAGGCTGTGACTTTGTGTTTTTATTTCAGCAGGACGTAGAGTGCCTCTCTGTGCCCGGGTGTCTGACTTGTGTCTGTAGATTTTTACAATCTGAAATGCCAGACGTAAATTGAATCGAATCAGTCACATATGCTAATATATGCAAATGAGCCGGCAGGTTAACCTCAAGAGGGAAGAGGAGGTCAGGAACAGTGGGAGGAGGGGTTTAGATTCTGAGATCCTGGTATTATCATTTTTTGCAGAAGCAATTGAAACTATCATTTAAAGGGTTCATTATATTTATTTTGTGAATCCTTTATAACTTAAAGTGTGCAGATGGAACATTAGTGTTTAAAGCAGAGGAGTAGTCATTAAATTAAATGCTTTAACTAAATGGTATATTACGTCTTTATTTACTTTACTATTTATCTATTCTTTATCCACCCCCCCCCCCCCCCCCCCAGTTGTATGTCTATATTATTTTACCATTGCCTATAATCGTGTGCTGTGACACCTAATCAATAGTGTCATCTAATATAATGCAATGTAGTCTCTTCTACAGTAGTATATGTAGTATTTTCAATGCTCAACAGTCAAATCAAACATCGCTAGAAAGAAGAGAGCACTGGAGATCTTCTGTGAGTGGACGCGCTAGGATATAAATTAAAAACAAACTAAAACATGCTGGGGCAATTGCTCTGTCGCTAGCTTAGCCACTTTTTAGAGTTTAACACGGTTTTAAACTCGTCGGTGACGCAAGAAGTCACGTGACGTCTTAAGCTCCATTGCTGTGTCATATGTACCTGTGGTTTAACCTGCAGCTGTGTTTTACCTTGATCTCAATTGCTGTGTCTTCAGAGAAATTCGCATCAGACACTAGAGGGCGTATTTTGTGCGTGTTAGTCTAATCTCAAAACTGACATGGTTTTAGAGGAGACTAAACCAGTTTGCAGGATGAAACAAGGCTCCATTATAACCGACACACACAGAATTAGTTTTATGAATTATTATTATTATTAGTATTAATAATAATGTATGATACATTTACACTTATTACGCCAGATAGGCCTTCAGTACAATAACAATATTGGACATAGTCGATTTGGAATGAGCAGTGATATTTCACGGCTCACGGGGCCCAGGTCTTGGTCGTGCGTCCGCTCAGCAATAGCTTTACGCGCTTCAACTTTCAAGCGCTTCCATAAATTCTTTAAATGTGCCGGGCTGCTCGGTCTTCTGCTGGAAAATCTACTGTTAAATGTGTTTGAGAGATCATCCCAAACAGACTTTCTTCGGAGCGTGGTGGTGGTGGTGTCTTTCCTAGCATCTTCCACCGTGTCCACAACACCTCGAATGCAGTACAATAAATTAGGGCCGGGACTCGATTAAAAAAATTAATCTAATTAATTAGAGGCTTTGTAATTAATTAATCGAAATTAATCGCATTTTAATCGCATATAAATATTTGACCTGAGAACAGTAAGAAGTAATTTTTTTGGGGGGGGGGTGGGGGGGGGGGTGGGGGGGGTTGCGCGCCTCGGACCTACAGCCGACGGGGGGGGGGGGGGGGGGGGGGGGGGGGGCACAATAACAACACACCCCGGACCTACGACCGGCGGGGGAGGGGGGGGGGGGGTGCGCGTGCGATCGTAACACACCACGGACCTATGACCGGTGGGCGGACCTATGACCGGCGGGGGGGTCTCAAAAAGGAGGACAAATACGCGTCCGGCTTGATGCTGCGCCGGACGCCGGACAGGGCATTGAAAAACCGGACAGTCTGGCCTAAAGCCGGACGAATGGCCACCCTATACTTCAGGCTCGATGTGCTGCAGTGATATGCAAATTCCTTGTTGCATAGCTTGCACACAACCATGCTCTTATCGACGCTTCCATCCGTTCGTTTTTTGTAACAAAATTTCCCATCCAAGGGGCCAACCAAAACGGTCTCATCAGCTACTTCGTTCATGTTCACTGTGGTTTGTTGTTGTCTGAACGCTAGTTGGTGCTCCAGTATAATCGGTCTGCCTGAAACTCATCCAGTGTTTCCACGTTCCGCGGTGCAAAAGTAAGTGTGATTAAAATGCGTAAATTTTTTTAACGCGTTAATTATTGTGTAATTAATTAATCTTAATTAACGCGTTAAAGTCCCGGCCCTACAATAAATATAACTTCTGCTCCTCGTTATAGTTCTCTATCCGAGACATGTTCATCCTAACTACCCTCTCCTTCTCCGAGAATTTATAGGCGTGGAATTACCCTAATTACTCGCATATTAATTCGTCTTCAATTAATTAATTAATCACGTTTGCATGCACACCAAAAGAAAACAATGACAAGTAATTGATTGATTGATTGACGTAGGTGAGGGCAGATTCAGATTCCAGACACAGATTTCCACAAAAAGTAGCCTAGACTATTTCATAATATATTTCAACATTATTTGCATTTTATTATATTAAAGTTCACTTTACATTCCCATTAAGTTTTTGTTGGTAATTATAGCACAAAATGCATCCAACATTAAGTTGAGACTGCATCTGCTGGGGTATAACTAGAAATCAGAGTACTTCCAGTTTCCAAGCAGTTTAACCCGAGTTTAACTAGGAATCAGCTGATCCTGTGTAGGTCATTACACAGCAATCACGTTCAACTTTGTGCGCAGCTGCGTGTTAAACTCCAAAACCTCCGTTTTAAGGAGTTTTAAGGAGGTTTTAAAGCGCAGCACAGCTAGCGCAATGCTAACTGACAGAGCAATTGGCCCGCTCACACTAACACAAGGCTAAGGTCCATATGTGAACCTAATCTGGGCCTGCAGTTATATGGAAGTAGAAACATAGAAGGTCTGCAATGTATTTAAAGCCTGGAAACCCAATATCAGTGTAGAGATCAGTGTAGAGGTCAATCATCGACTAGATGCACAAAACAATGACAGATCTTTATATATAGAGCCCATGGCTGGTTTATGGAAACCATGGCAATGACTCAATGGCCATTTGAACGTAATGGTGTAAACGTAAAATGGCCACATGTAAAACTACAAGTTAAACTAACTAACAAACTACAGGCTAAACTGTGAGGTTTATAAAACTACAACCTAAACTGTCAGGTATACAGAACTACAAGCTCAACTGACAAGTTTAAAAAGTCCAGGCTAAGCTGTGTGAGGTTTATAAAACTACAACCTAAACTGTCAGGTACACAAAACTACAAGCTAAACCGTCACCCATACACCAACAGGCTAAACTGTTTTGAGGGTAAACGGCAAAAAGTAAAAGCAAACTGAAATCAAAAGAGGTAACCTAACTTGCGGTTGAGCTTAACAAAATGAAAACGCAGTTGTTCGAAAAGTCAAATTAAGAATCACTCAATTTTTTCTTTTAAATGAAGAAAACTCAACTAAATTGACCTTCCATGGCAATTTACAAGAATCCATGACCAAATGAGCCTTAAACAGAGGGAAGTGGCAGTTTGAATGTCAAGGAGTATCACAGCACATCTTTAGTTTTGTAAACATTGGTGTGAGTGGGTTGCATCAGTAAGCTCTCTGGAGTATTGTAAAATTTAATGAGTTTGTCAAATTATGTTATTTGTCAGATACAAGGAGATTGAAGAGTTATTTGCATGTGCAGACCAGGAAACAATTATTGGTCAGGATTTGTCACAGCTATAGCGAAAGGCTCTAGTTTCTTTCAGCAATTTTCACTGATTTTTTGGCAGTGAAATCATCCAATCCAAAAAAATTAAAAGTCACAAATGTCACATATTTGGACTACTAAGCATGATTTGACATATTGAGGGTCTCCAACTACCAATCTACCTGTAGGTATCCTTGAGCAAGATGCTCTAACCCTAACCACTTACTGACCTGTATCTGGATTTACTGTAAGTCTTAATTACTTGGTAGTTAATAGTAATAATTAATTCTCCCTCTCAACCCCCCTCTGTAGCCCCGCCCCTGCCCATATCAGCCCTGCCCCCGCCCATATCATGCATGGTTTAACTCCATCTATCATTGCTGTTGATTGACATGTGAGGCTTCTCATGCAGTTATAGATACAGATATATTGTGTGGGGACGTACTGAATCCATGTCTACCACAAGAAAAATTAAAACTAGGAGAACTTTAAAGAAGCATTTATGACTTGGCGTTTTTTGTGTGTTTCTTTTTTTTGTTACAGGGGGGCGAGGGGCAAGTGTTTGTTGGCCTGTTTTGTTAATGGATTTCTACGTGACACAGCGTTTAATTTGGGCTCCTAGATGAATGTATTCTATCGGTTATTGGTCCGGCTGTTAGTCGCCTCTCCACTTGGATTAATGATGATATAAATGCACTGTGGAAGATCTTCCAGGAGACCAGAGAGCAGGTCCTCCTATACGACTACTGCTGTAGGTGTGTGTTCTCAGCTTTTTTTCAGTCCATCGATCCAACTAGACTAATCTGGTGTTATTTATTTCCCATTTAATCCACACATACTATTATAGAGGAAAGAAGGGAAATGGAAAGGTAGGGAAAATGGGTAAAAGGTGAACTGATCATTTTGCTAAATGGAGATTCACACACCATCAAACATACGACTACTAGTGAACTACTGCACTATAATTAACAGTTAGCACACAGCCCTGGCTAAAATGTGTTTTTTATAATAACAATAATAATAATAACGTTGACGGCCTGAGAGTATTTACCAGAAAACAACATGGCAGCCACACTGACAGCTCCCACGCACATTAATTTCCAGCACCGGCTAGCCTCAGGCTTGGCTTAGTTACAGTCCCTGAATGAGGTCACCTTATGGCGAATGGATCAGTGATATCCATCCCGTTAAGTGGATTTATATCTCTACACCCAGGGCTGTTTAGACCGCTGTAACATAAATTGGCAACACCTCCTCCACCCCTCCTCTTCTCTTTCCCCATCGCAATCCCCATCCCCATCCCCCTCCCTCCCTTTATACCAATTCTACATTCAGCAGAAAGCTGATTGGTCTACCAATCAGTCGGGCCGGGGGGGGGGGGGGGGGGGGGGGGGGGGGGGGGGGGGAGTCAAGAGTATCACTGACTGGACGGGGATGACTTTGATAGAATGGCACGTTGGCGGCGAGCGGCGGCCCTCTGAATAATTGGCTTGATTATCGGGAGTTTGAACGTCTGCCACGGGTGGGCGAGACACGGACGGACGGTGATTTGGCGAAGCTTTAAGCACACTCTGGGATCGTTGAGTCATGTCTGCAGTGCCAGCAAAGCATTAGGATTATTAAAGGACTGTGTTTTGGTTAACCTTGAGGAGGTACGTAACGTACTGGAATGGTACTGGACTATCATCTCATAAACCCTTCTTTGGCTCTCCTCCTGAACAACACTGAGGTTGTCTTGGGGTTTAAAACCAGTTTTACCTTCTCAGACTCAAAGTTTCTTCTAGAAAGATATATTATTTTTTTGTTTTGTTTCACTTTTGTTTTCCAGCATTGCCATCCTGGCAGCGTCTTGCTCCGTTATTGCCATTTGAATAACAATAATCTGTAATCTTAAACCGATCTCCTTTCCCAGAGACGGAATGTAGAGGCTAAGATTAGGAGGTTATCTGGTTTTATTGTGGTCTGACTCGAGTAAAAGATTAAAGTTTTACTTTCTTTACTCTTTTAAAACATTTTAAAGCCAGGGTCTGAAGAGGATTTTTTTTAAATCAATAATTTGTCATTTCATAAACTTTGTTAAGTTTCCATCACTTTTTTTGTTGCATATTTAGCTTTCCAAAGATATGTTATATTTAGTAGGGTAAGAGTAAGGTCATTAATGAGAAGGTAGGGGTTAGACAGTGAACACAGAGACAGTTCATTAAGGGGCAGGTAGGGGTTAGACAGTGAATACAGAGACAGGTAATTTAGGAGAAGGTAGGGGTTAGACAGTGAATACAGAGACAGGTCATTAAGGAGCAGGTAGGGGTTAGAAAGTGAATACAGAAACAGGTCATTAAGGAGCAGGTAGGGGCTAGACAGTGAATACAGAGACAGGTCATTAAGGAGCAGGTAGGGGTTAGACAGTGAATACAGAGACAGGTCATTGAGTGGCAGGTAGAGGTTAGAAAGTGAATACAGAGACAGGCCATTAAGGAGCAGGTAGGGGGAAGACAGTGAATACAGAGACAGGTCACTAAGGAGCAGGTAGGGGGTTAGATAGTAAATACAGAGACAGGTCATTAAGGAGCAGGTAGGGGTTAGACAGTGAATACAGAGACAGGTCATTAAGGAGCAGGTAGGGGTTAGACAGTGAATACAGAGACAGGTCATTGAGTGGCAGGTAGGGGTTAGAAAGTGAATAAAGAGACAGGTCATTAAGGAGCAGGTAGGGGTTAGACAGTGAATACAGAGACAGGTCACTAAGGAGCAGGTAGGGGTTAGACAGTGAATACAGAGACAGGTCATTAAGGAGCGGGTAGGGGTTAGACAGTGAATATAGAGACAGGTTATTAAGGAGCAGGTAGGAGTTAGACAGTGAATAAAGAGACAGGTCATTAAGGAGCAGGTAGGGGTTAGACAGTGAATACAGAGACAGGTCATTAAGGAGCAGGTAGGAGTTAGACAGTGAATACAGAGACATGTCATTAAGGAGCAGGTAGGGGTTAGACAGTGAATACAGAGACAGGTCATTAAGGAGCAGGTAGGGGTTAGACAGTGAATACAGAGACAGGTCATTAAGGAGCATGTAGGAGTTAGACAGTGAATAAAGAGACAGGTCATTAAGGAGCAGGTAGGGGGTAGACAGTGAATACAGAGACAGGTCATTAAGGAGCAGGTAGGGGTTAGACAGTGAATACAGAGATAGGTCATTGAGGAGCATGTAGGAGTTAGACAGTGAATAAAGAGACAGGTCATTAAGGAGCAGGTAGGGGTTAGACGGTGAATACAGAGATAGGTCATTGAGGAGCAGGTAGGGGTTAGATATCTTGAGCAAGACCCTAGCCATGACAATATTCTTACTGTTGTTTGGCTTATATCTGTTTAGATTACGTGAAATCTGATGTTTGAAAGAATTTACACAGTATTTGCACAGTGTAGTGCAGTGTCGTGAGGTGTCCAGTCATTCCTGCGACACAGTGCCAGTAACTGCTGATACAAGTTGAGATGAGGTGATGATGACAAACCACCACCCAGCACCCAGTCCGTCAGTCACACCCCCAGACAGATGGGCACTCACGGTGACACAAGGTGATCTCAGCGCATCTGACCACCACAGATTGGAGATGATAATATGATCATACGCTATTGATCTCCAGGGGGGGGGGGGGGGGGGGGGGGGGTCTGAGGTGGATGGTCATTTTTTTCTCTCTCAGTACTATCTTGGTTGTATTTTAGCCATGGTTGCATGGCTGAGTGGATGAGACAAGAGATCAGGTTGGGGGTTATTGTGAAACAAATTTAACTTCAGGTTACTGTTTTCTGAACTTCTATCCAGCTGCATTATTATGGGATGCCCCCACAGTCTGACGTGTAGTCAGTGATACCTAAAACACGTGTCATTTCAAATTCCAAGGCTACCCTTCACTCTTAAAAAAACACAGAGTGAGGTATTCAGGCAAATATAGCAATTACAAACCCTGTTTCCAAAGAAGCCAGTCCCACCACAAACAAACACTTGCAGCAGAGGAGAAATAACAAACGTCAAAGGTATAATGGCTTTCAAGCTCTGAGACACATTAGGTTTCGACTGCGCTTTGTTTGTCTGTCAGCAGGGTCGTAGCCGCGGTTAAAAGCTGCTGTCGTGCTTTAATGGCCATTTAAAAGCGAGGGCATCAAAGCAAGATGGCGGAAGGGGAACAGCTGTCGTCAAATGAAGATGGACCCGCCGCAATGAGCCCAGTGACATTGTTGTCTAGATCACATGTGAAGTACACACACACACACACACACACACACAAATGACGGGGTGTCCTTACCTGATATGATTGGAGCCAGACGGAAGATGTCTGACAAACGACTGTTCACTGGCTCGTACGGGGAGTCTTCCAGCAAATCATTGCCTGCATATAAATAAAGCACAAACATAATGAGAGCGTTTTCGTGTGTGTGTGTTCATTATGAGCAGAGGTGGAGGTGTGTGTGTGTGTGTGTGTCTGCATGCACTTCATCATGCATGCATTTTCTAATTAGTGTTGGAAATTTGCTTTTGCCAAATATTTGTTCACCCTATAATTAGAATTGTAATGTAGGCCTATGAAATATGCCACAGCACTAGACACGGTGTGTTGACCTTCATAGTGAAATGATCTTGTTTTTCCTGGTCATTCTAGTTGGTTTGACATTGATTAGAGGAACACTGATTTTTTTGTTCACTTCCTTTCTGATCTCTTACTGGCCGGTTACAACATTTAATATTGATGTGGGATTTGCGATTTTTTTTTAGCCTAGATGTGAGTAGCTGGTAGATGAGCTACGTCGACAAACCAAAGGGATGTTTATGTTTATTATTGCGTAATATAGACATCCTCATGGTCGATGATCATGATCATGATCGTGATCATACCCTGTAAACTCTCGAAGATGCTCCAGAAGATCCGCAGGCAGTTCTTCTCCTTCTTCATGCCCCGTCTGCACCTGCAGTTGTACAGTGGGCTCTGCTTCATGGCGTCTATGGCGCTCCGGCACTCGCCCTGCGCCTCGGTGCCGGTGACCGCGCTGAAGTTGCTCTCCCTGCCCGCCACGCACTGCCTCATGGTGCGGTACTTGGTGCTGCAGGTATACTCCTTCAGACACTGCTCGCTGGCTCTCACGCAGTCCAGGTGGCCGGCGGGGCGGGACGGCGTGGTGTCGCCCTTGTTTAGGCTGGATATCGTATCTGGAGTTGGGGAGTCAACAAAAAAACAAAACAACAAAACAACAATTCAACTTCAACGTCTGCTCATCGTTAGCCATGTGTGCGTTTGAGGGTCATCGTTTTCACTGCATGGGATTTATGTTCAAAACATGTGCATGGAATCAGACGACATTCCTCAACAGTTCATCATCACCAAAACCCCAACCCCCCCCCCCCCCCCCCCCCAACATGGGTAGCAGGGGAAACAAATCCACACGAATAAGCTCAACATTTCCACCCAACTATAAAGTTATTATTATTATTTATTATTATTATTATTATTATACATGTAGGAGCGCGCCCGCTGCGCGCGCCTCCTTCTCCGCCGCGCGGAGAGAGAGAGCGCGCCGGCTTTTGGACGACCCCTAATAAACATTTTTTTCTATTTTCTTCTTTGAAATATCGCGGTTTTACATTTTGTACGTGTCAAAAATGTATCAACAACGGCGCGTCCAGCGGTGCCGGTACTATACTCACCCAAGAGGGAAAATGCGACCAGAAAAGTTGGCAGCAGCATCATCGCGAGGTCTCCAGGTGTGCGACCCGTTCAGGCGGCTGAGGTGGGGCTGCAAGGAGTCCGCGCGCGGCGCTCACGTCTCGTCACATCGTCCTCCGGGCGGCGCGAGAGGTGAAGCATGCTCTGCTCAGGTCCCCGCCGCCGCGCGCGCAACAATTAGTAGGCGTCCTCCTGTAACTGCCGCGCTCTGGCTGGCGCGAGACCCCACGCATTCACACTTTTCTCACACGTGCGTAAAAGCATGCGCGGGAGCAACAAAAACAACAGCGACAACAGCAACAACAACAAACAAACAAACAACAAAAAAAGCCCCGCTAGTTTAGAAGGCGGTGACCAGGACTGACCACATCCACCACGTTAGTCGTGGTCCCGTCGACGCTCCCGCTGCAGCAGCAGCAGCCAGACCGGACGGAGGACAGTAGCCTATCTGGTTCCGAAGCAGGAGATGTCCGTTAAGAGTCTTGCTGCAGGTCAATGACACGCGGGCTTTTCACGTGCCCCCCCCCCCCTCACTTAGTAGCCTAATCAATAACTTGATATTAATGCACACTACACTCTGGTTGTTGTTGTTTTTTTTGTTGTGTTAAGAGATAATAGGCAATAGTTCCTCGTGTTGGAAGTGGGCCATGGGTTGCGGCGTGGTGATGCAAAATGCCGTTTTGATCCTCAGCTGAGGCTGCGCTTCATTCTGATGAAGTGGACCTTTCGACGCGTGACGTACGTGCCGTTACGTGACGTTTCTGCGGTGGTGCAAAAAAAGCAATGGCTTCATGGCATGATTTGATGGCAAACGTCAAAACATTAATAACAAAATGTGTGATGTCCCTCTTAGGGTAGAAGACTTTTGATTCATTAGCCTACCTACTTAAGTAGGCCTACCTAGGCTTAATTAAAATAGGTTGTAGTTGATTTATATTTTATGTTCAATTATTTTGCATTTGTTTCTGTACATTATTGAAACAACACAACATTGTTAATTAAAAAAAAATTCAGCAGGATAGTGAAAAGGATACTATTATATATATATATATATATATATATATATATATATATATATATATATATATATATATATATATATATATAACTATAATCTCTCTCTCTCTCTACACATATTGTATGTCTGTTGGAAAGCAAATGAGTTTAATGTAAATTATTAGAAAAAAGTGGTGTGTACAATCTATATAGACCTATCTGCATATATATGCACCATTTAGCTCCTCTAGACACCTGGACGGTCTAGCCAGTGGCTTCCCAGAGGAATATTCTGCTGTGCACACAGCAAAGAAAAAATGTCCCCAATTACACCACCAGAGAGAATAGAAACCCTTGGGGAAAGTCACAGTAAGTGAGGTTATTCTTGATCACAGTCTCAACGGGTCTTTACTAATTCCAAACTGGCCAAGGAGTCGCTCTTTAAAACATGTCAAGGCAACAAAAGAAAAGGATTTGAGTGAGTAGAGGTAGGCGGTCGACGCAGACACACTTTTAGACCTATTGTCTCAAGTGTAGTATAGTACTTCAGAGATTAATCATGCAGACATAAATTAATGCTTAATCCAGGGAAAACTCAGATACAAAGCAGTATGTTGGGAGTTGTGTCTTGTATTCCTAAATTAACTTAGTATTATCCATTTTACCTTGTGTGCCGCTGGTACATTTCCAGTCTAGTGTGTACGCAACTCGTTGGTTCATGTTATTGCCAAAAGTGCTATAAAAGTGCGCCCAAGGTAAGAGCCAGGTCATGTTATCTGTTACTGTTCTTCATTCCTGAAATGACTTAACTATCTGTATCTTCTTTCTGACATGGGTGTGATTCTCTCACTCTAAACTGTATATATGCTTTATGTATCTTAATAAACTTTGCGAGTGACACTGCCTTGTGTCACGTTGATTCCTGAGCTCGCTGCTCTGCTACAGAGACCATCCTGAACCAGAGACCTGAGACAACTCAGACACATTAGACGACAGCTAGAACCTGCACACAACACAGTAGAAGCAGACTATCAGGCAGAAAGGCACACATTGAGGGTAAATATAGAATAGGCTAAACCATAGTCAAAATTAATGTTACGTTTATATATTAGATTGGAGATAGTTCAATTTCGGTAGGCCATAGGTTTGAGATGGTTACGTTTAGGTAGTATTACTATTAGGTTAGGGACTGTACGATATTTACCGGGGGGGGAGGGCCGGTCGTCAGGGGGGGAGGGCCTAGGATAATTTTTTTAAGCCTTAGGGGAGGGCCCAGGAGAATATTTTTGGCCTGGGGGGAGGGCCGAGGAAAATTATTTTATGGGGGGGCAATCGTCATGACTCATGCCGAGTTCGATGTTTAAATGAAAGATAGGATAGCCTGTAAGGAAGTGAACGTCTCCTTTACCATAACCATAACCCTTTTTGGAGTGAATTGTTTCACAGTAGACTGCGGACGCTGTAGACTCTGCTCTGCGAGCGGACGCTGTAGACTCTGCTCGTCTCATACCACCGCGAACGGGTTTATGAGACCCCAGATCGTTTCACACAGACGCGGGAGGGTACCTTTGGCGTCAGTATCCAGGGCTTAATTTGGGCCGGAACACGCCGGAATATGTTCCGGCACCTCCAACGGTGGATCCGGCACCTTTTTTATTTTTTTATTCCCCCCCCCCCCCGCCGTCAGTGGTTACGATCGCGCAACCCCGTCATCAGTCCGCGGTCCCCCCCCCCCCCCCCCCCCCTCCCGTTGACAATCACGAACACCCCCCCCCCCCCACCCACCCACCCCCGGGCGTGACAAATCGTCGGTAGGCCTATATTACGAGTTGGGATGAGAACGGGTTGTCTGCCGAAACCGTCAAGTCTAAATCATGCGATAGGCGCGCACGATGACATCCTCACAGCATGCACACGGGCTGTGTGTGGACTCGGGTCTGCGGCTGAGTCCGCGGCCGGGTCCGCGGGTCCGGTGCTGGGTCCGCGGCTGGCGGGTCCGGTGCTCCCCCCACCGTTGACAATCGCGCCGAATGTAGAGCATATTGTAATGCAGCGTTGAATGGATGAATAGCTTACATAAGTGTCCCCAGCACTTTTCAAACCACACTCAAGCTTATGGTTATTGTCCCCACCACTTCTAAAACCAAACTGACGCCACTGACCACATAGACCAAGAATCGCAGGGTGATCATTAGTCGCTCTTAGTCACAGTAGTTTGTGTTTTGTCTTATAATAGCCTATAAGGTACAATGTCATCAGCCAAGTTGTGAAATTATTGGGGGAGTCTCGTAACATTGATAAAAGCAGGCTTGTCCCCATTCTCAAGTTCAAGGCACAGCGTGGCATAAACCCCTGCTCTTGCTGCGTGTGTACCCGTGTGTGTATGTGTGCTATGTGGCCGTTTTAACCTTGTAAACGTCATTTTCCGACCAATTTTATTTGATTCACGTAGCGGGGAGGGCCTAGGAGAATTTTTTTGAGCCGGGGGGAGGGCCCCGGAAAAAAAAAATTACCAGGGGGGAGGGCCAGGCAGAACAATTTTAACCCGATCGTCTGGCGACCGGCCCTCCCCCCCCGCTAAATATCGTACAGTCCCAGGATGGTTTAGTTTAGTTATTAGGTTAGAGATGGTTCATTTTAGGTATTAGGTTAGAGATGGTTAAGATTAGCTGTTCAGTTATAGGACGGTGGCGGGATTTTTTAGCCAATCACGCAAGGTTGATCAACCGCCACATACAGCAGAGGCGGGTCTTGTGGATCTTCGTTAATTTAAATTGTTCAATATGTCTGAACTTTGATTGAAACCTTTTAACCTTTTCCCAATTAATAAGGATTTTTTTTTTTTTTACAATCTACTAAACCGTAAATTATGCCTATTGTCATGCTAACTGGAAATAAAATAATATTTAGGCTGTTGCGCAACGCTGCTCGTGGGCCACTCGTCGAGTGCACCCGTCGTATACAAGAGCCACTTGACATCCAACGGGTTAATGTATATTATTAATTGTTTGTCAAGGGGGGAAAAAACAATCTGGCTGAGAGTGAATCGTTGGAGGACGTGCCAACAAAGTGGATCAATTAGATGGCTAACTGCTCCGTCGATGTGAGAGTGCTCATATAATCCTGTGGGAAAGTATAAATCAAGCTAGGCACGACAGCTTTCTGTGTTGCCCAGTAGCCACGTGCATACCATTACCATACTGTAGCCCGGCGCACACCGCAGTGTCTGTAAGGCTTATTTTTGAGCAGTTGATTTTCGGTTGTATTTAGTCGTTACGAGATGCGGGGTGGTCGTTTGTCATCCTCAATGAACTGTGTTGGGCCTAGAGACGTTAGCAGAAGCTCCCGTGTAAACGCGCCGCATCATTAGACAAATGAGTCAATACTATAAGAGGACCTCTGTAGGGAGAGCCAAAGCCCAGTGTTTAGCCTTACGTATTCATATACTACATGCGGTAGAATATCTTAGGGGGACCATTATTCACATTTATAAGGAGATGTGATGTATGACCTTTATTTCTGTGCTGCCGGGCATAATGGAAAGCTATAGGCTGTGCTAGTGTAACATAGGTAACGCAAATAAAGAGAAAATAAAACCTTAAAGTATATATATAAAGTATATGAGCTCTTTTGAAAAAAATAGAAACATGTAGTAGAAAGATATTGAAACGTTTTCAAGAAAAAAAGGTTACTTGTACTCCAAACAACAATGTGGGTCCTTTTGACCAGCTAATGATCCAGATGCAGTGCACCTTAAGGCATACAGGTCACCTCCTTAATGAAATTAGGAGTTATTGGAGGCGTTATAACATGAACAGGAAGAGTAAGCTAGCTTAGCAATTAATACTAGCACATTACAGCATAACCATCTCGGTCTCAACCATGTGTTACTTATAACGGAGTTTCAATTTACAAAAGTACAAACAGGATAAACTGCTTAACATATGAATTGATACCATACATTATATTAACTGCAGTACATTTAAATACCACAAAACAATATTGAAATATTTAATGCATATGAAAACTGCATAATCCATCACCATCATAAACCTTTCTTTTGTAAATCAATTTTAAACAGTAAGTGCATCAAATTCAATACCATTTATCAGGGATCACCTTTTCAAACCCCCAAACCGGGACCTTTAAAGGTGCATTCACATGAGACATGATGGGACACCGTACACGACCCACTCCATTGTTTTCCTATGGGGAAAGTGGCTTCCGGAGGGGGAGGGGCCAAGCTGGGGGACGCGCCGATGCGCAGCATGACATTAACCAGAAGTAGGTCGCAACGGTGCTGCCTTGTAGCCACCGCTTATCTTTGGCCGTTTTAATATGATCTTTTATGTCGGCATTTCAAGCGTGCGACCAACATTGTACTCTTACAGTGTGTGCAGAATGCAGCATTTTCATTGCTGGGAGTAAGCCTTCTGGTGGAGGTCTTTAGAAACACAGACTTTCTCTTCGTCATGACAGCTAAATGTTAGCATACTGACAGATTCTGTCAGACAGCGCCCAAGCATAGGCTAACAAGATAGAGCAGAACATGATAAATGTCTATGTAAGACCTAAAAACAAGTTTAATATTATTATTATTATTATTATTTTAATTGTGAAAACTGGGACAATTTGATAGTGAATGTTGAAAACAGAACATTTTAGTGTTTTACAGATATTTGTCTGGACTCGGGACACATTGCTTATTAACAATATAGAGAGGAAGAACAGAAGCGAGAGGAAGGAGAGAGGAGAAAGAAAGAAGAGAGGATGTGGAGAGAGGAGAGTTAACAAGACAAAGTTATGGTGCTAACACATGGGGAGAATCATCACATGTAGCAGAGGAGGTTTTTTTTTATTTTTTATTTTTTTTTTATTATTATTTATTGAACATGGTTAAAATAAAATAAAAAATTTAAACAATTGAGTAGTAAAAAAAGGAAATAAATAAATTAAAAAACAAACAAATGGGATCCTCAGGATCCTAAGCAACAAATACATAACTCAAATAACATAGTTCATGTTCAAAGGGATAGGAAGAAGTTAAGAAAAACTTTTCTGGTCCTACCCCCTCTTATTTTTTAAAATTACTTACAAAAAAATAAATCTTCGGTATGAATCAGTCAGTGTCTATGATGTTTAGCTCGTGTGTTAAACAGATCAAAACTTTTCGACAAGACAATATCAAAATAAAATAATGGAGCAGATGAACGAAAACCATCAAATTGAAAATTTAAAACAGCAAAACAGTAATTCAGTAATTCACTCCTCCAGCTCATAAGATTTCAATGTTTTGTTTCTGAAGGTTGGTCCATAGAGGCAGAGGAGCTCTTATTTTTGAGAGGCAAGAGGGAGATCAAAATATAAAAATAATAATTGGTTGAAATAAACCATTACCAAATCTTAGTATCATTTCTAAAATATTTTTTCTCTCTTCTTTGGAAAAAAAAATCTATTATTCAAATTCTGTGAAAATGTTTGTCTGTGACTGTGACACCTGCAGGGCAGGCAAGAGGGGAAAGGGAATTGTTTTCATGTTAATCCAAAACACATGTTATGTTCTCATGTTATTGGCCAAAACACATAAAATTATGCTCCAACAGAGGACTTCCTCCCTAACTGATCAACAATCAGACTTCAATATTGACATTGGTCCAATGATCATTTCCAAAGTGCATCTTCAGTTCTCTACCACTGTATTGTACGTGAGTGTGATGAACTGGTGGTAAAGCGATATAGAATTGCACATTCATTATATAGTTTTACAAATTGTAGTCTAGTTTTAACAAATGTTATAGTTTTTAACAAATTGCTTCATATTTTCAAATCGGAGTCAGTCAGGCGAGGAGTACACGACATGTCCGTGTCGGAATAGACGATAATGTTTTTGGATTTTCGTGTCCAAAATAGACTTTGGTGGCGGTGAGCTGGCTAGATGCTGGAATGCTAATAATAGCTAATGGATGCTAATCATAATGCAATAATGCAAATAAAACAGGATTAAACCAAGCTCCATCCAGCTTGGGATCTGTCTCACATCCTTGTGGAGGAGACTTCTGCAGCTCTGGGGCACCAACTCCTCAACTCTCCATCAACTCTAAATATTTCAGTTGAGCCCTCCAATACCCTTCCTCGACTCTCCATCTGGATCAGCCAAACCAGCAGAGCACTGTGAGTATCTCAAATGAGTGTACGTTGTTCAAAAGCTAGATAGCATCATCACTAGATGGTATGATCATATGAATGCTAATTTGTATAAGCAAAGAAGTCTGCATTTGTCACTAGTCACAAAAAATGCAAGTTTGCCAAATAGAGTACCCTATTCACTTGTACAATGTGTGTGTGTTCCCTCTGATGGGAGCATGTGTGGTCTTTTACAGTATACATTGTGGGATCATCAAGAATGTTGACTCTTGCTCAAAACATTTATTTGATCAATAAATGCTCCATATACAAAAAAAAGATGCCTTTAGTCTTCCCCAATTTCTAAAGTCACCAACCGCCACTGATATGTAGTCACTGAAATTAAAAATAATTTACTGGTTCACCAACTAGGCTACAATTGTTCAGTGATTTTAATCCTTTGATCAATCTCAAAATGTGTTAAAATTGGGTTTTAGAAAACAAAAATGTATTTGTATTGTATTGTAAAGTATTGTAGCTGTGTATCACCATATCTGAACGTGTGAAAACATTTTGATCAAATTAATTCAAATGTTTGAATGTGTAAAAAATATCTGAACAAATAGATTTTATTTGCAGTTACACATCAGGTTTGCAGTTACACATATGTTTGTGGGTGTAAAAAGTTCACACAGAACTCAATTGTATGTATGAATCTCAAGTTTGCAACTAGATATAAACCGGGCGTTGTGGTGTGACCTTTGATAGCAGTTACTTGCATCTATTATGTGCTTCACATACTTGATGAAGATGGTCTCCTTGACATCTCACATTGCACCTCCTCTGTGTTCACTACATCTTTCTACCATGTCTCCAAGCATCACTCAAAACATTTGGTTCAGTGATGACCCCTGACACTGACGAAGAGATGACAGTGCTTCGGTATGTGGTTGACCCATGATCACCTTCAGATTGAGATGGACACGATCTGGAATACCAGCAGATAATACAAACTGTTTTCTACACAATGCATGGAAAGAGAAAATGTTCTGTAGTACCTCATGTTACCATTTGTTGCCCAAATTTCCCAAATGTAAAACATGTACTATGATTACATGCACAGATAACAGTAACAAAGATTACATGAATATAACAATAACCCAGGCACTGGCCTTATTTTGGTTATTCTGGTTAATGTTTACATTCAAGACCTTGAGTTTCCCTGTTTTCTACAAACAAATAAGCAGAATATTTATTTTGACCTGTGGTGCCCTGCCCACAAATAAAACGATACAACTGCAAAAATGTATAAAACAGGTGCATCCTTTCTCCCTCTCTAAGTTGGAAAGAAGTTATTATTCATCTCCCCAGAAATGAAGATTTATATTGCTCAGTCTTTTTGACATGTGGGTCCCAAGTAGTTCTCGGACGATTCACCACTGCCATTGGCTTCCAATGTACTTGAAAATGTGTCTTAAACACCACATCAACTGAAGAAAGTCACCACATTAAAAAAAAAGGAAAATAATTGCGCCTCAGATGTTGGCATGTCATGTTAGTTATGCTTATATGCTGTTGGACTGTTGCAAATATGATTAAGAAATTGTATTAATTATGGAAGCACATGAACACTTTTCCTTCCTTGGGGCAAAAAACAAGCTGTGTGTATCCTGGTTAATAGTGCCTTGGTCTGCATGCAGGTAGTGTTAATATTTGTTCTTTCAATTCATACTTTACGCTTGTAAAGGCCAACCTGTGTTACCATCCCCATCTTAATGCAGTTACCCTCATCAGCCACAGTATAATGTTTAATGTACGGTTGACAACTTTTTGCACAAACCTGAATGCACGTCTTTTGCACATCTGCTACGTACGTTTTATTTCTGGCACACAGTGTATAGAACTTCTTTCATGTCCCTGTACATAATGACTGTACCCTGTACATACATACTGTTACAGTACATACCCGTATAGACAGATACCCAACAAGGGGTTCATGTTTATATTTTTTACATTTTGGATAATTGCATGTCTTACTTTTTTAGTTTTTTTTAACCTAAGCTATGTTGCAGTTGTTTTAGCCCTAAACATGTTGTACTGTTGTATGTGGGTCCCCTGCCGTGGAGTCAGAAACATAGGTCTCAGGTGTCTGGAGTAGGTGGCGTCTGTTCCTGACATATGCAGTGGCGTTTCTACATGTGAAAAACAGGTGGGGCTAGGCTAATATTTTTTTTTTTTAAATGACGTACCAGTGTCCGTGACGTCACCCGTTTGTTTTCACAGTCGTGGCGATCTTTGTAGAGGTTGACTCCGCCTGCTCCCAGCTATCCTGCACAACACAGGACTGTATGTAAAAATCTAGTTCAACATCTGACCTGTGGAAGGTAGTAATACGCTAAACAGCGTCTAAACCTATCAGTAAACCAAGCTAATGTGGTATTAGAATATATTCAAACAAATTATGGGGCATTTTAAATTTGAAATTCATTTTTGGAAAAAGTTACAGCCCTAATATATTACAAATAAAATTGGTAATTTTCATAAAAAAGCAAAAGTATTTCAAAATAGAGATTGAGCTTTCTTCATTGGTCTAACTTACGTGTCAGTGTCCCACCATGCTGTTTGTAGCCCTGGCTTGGTGTTTCCCATTCTCTATTCAGCCCTCAGCTCCACCCACAAGGAACTGTGGAAAGATAACCAGGACAGCAGGCAGTTACTGGGGCTATCACAACCATTACAAATAAAAATATACTTTAACACTATTCAGTATGCTGGGCTTTTGGTTTTTGAACTAAGTGACTGTTATCCATGTATCATATATATTTAATTAATAAAGTACATTAGTGCAGCTTTTAATCTTTTATTGCTGACATCAAAACATTGCAATAATGAGCGTATAGTTTTTAAAAGGTTTTTAAACTTTAAACTAAGCTTCCGCAAACCTAAAATGACACTAGTGCAAACAGCTGTAAGAGCTACTATAAGAACCCAATATCATTTTACCATGGAGTACACCTCCCATAGGCCTAGGCAGTGTCCTGGAGGAGAAATCAAAGATAATAACTGTGAAAGACGGGACAACATAAACAGACACAAAATTGACAAGAACAACGCTTAACTGTCACTGTGTTACATGGCAAAAGGTATCGCAGCACAATCACCATCTGTGATTTACAGGAGACATCCGTTGTCTCGGCCTGTACAGCAACAAATGATGTCTCGTCCACTTGTTTGGCTGTCTCGTCCCTGTACACTTCATACATGCAGTCTAATAGTTCGTTCTGTATGGTGCTTGATGTCCCTTTGAATACGGGCTGAGCGTCATGTTTTCGTTTGCGTGCCTCCGACATGCTTGTTAGCAACTTCTCACGCGGCGCACGTGAGGACGAAGTCACTCGAGTCGTGACTCATCACGCGCGCCGCACACTACAGCCAATGAACTGCGAACAATGAAATTACGCTGTAGTGGAACGAACCATATATGTCCATAGCAGTCCCGGTGGGGATTGCACTACCATAAGAACATTTTTTTCTCCGTCCACTTCAACAGAGAACACTCTGAGCATGCGCATTTCAATCTTTCAAGTCCAATACTCATTGGGCTGGTCTTGCCCCTCCAGACGAACTCAGTCTGAAGAAGCAAGCTAGGGTCGACTAAAAATGAACTAAAAGCGCCAAACTTATTATTTTACAGTAGTCCAGTCTGTAAGGGGGGTGAATGTGCACATTGGTCTAAAAGCACCAAATTTGGTACACTGATCAATTTGGACCTGCTGGGCTCAAATCTGCCGGGAGCCAAAGTCAATTCTCAATGGTTCCCGCCATATTGGACAATTCAAAATGGCCGCCTCCCGAAAACAGAAATGATCATTTCTGGTCAACAAATTGTGGCAAAATAGCAAATAAAAGCATTTTTCCAGGGTTTTTGACCACAAGGAATCCAAATCTGGTTTCTGATTGACTGTATCTATAACAGGAGCAGCCATATTGGACAATTCCATATGGCCGTCACCGAAAATGTGTATTTCTATCATTTTCATTCTCAAACCCCAAACTGATAGCAAATATACTGTATGTATATCAGCTGCATATCACACAATGAGGTCAGTGTGCACTCAAATAAAATTGAAACAAGAACAAGAATTTATATAGCAATCAAACAAAGCACGTTTTTACTGTTTGTAAATACAACAAATAAATCATTTCACCAAGCATGGTAGTCTCATTGATGCCATGTGTTTTGGCTAGTGAAAATGAGCTTATGTGTCCTCATTGTTGACACAACCCCCTTCACATTTGCAGAGACCTGTGCAACGCACACCAGCCCTGCTGCACTTGCAGTTCCCAGTGCATGACTTGACACAGCCACACTGTAGTAGGATGGAACAGGCTTTGCTGCTGTCCTCAAGGGTAGTCCAGAAAGGCAACCACCGACCACTGCTGTCCTTGTGCCAGCCCCAGTCCTGGAAGTCAGGGATGTCCATATGGACTGATGTTGCCTGATTCCAAATGATGGCCTGCAACACTGCCCTGCGGATGTGCTGATATAGGGCAGCCTTGGTTGGTGGTAAGGCCTCCAGAGTCTTCTTTCCACTGGTAAAGAGCCGAAGCCTGGCTTCATTGACTCTGTCAAGCCCACAACCTTTGCTATACATGACCACAGCAAACCGCTCTAAGGTTTGCATATGCTGAGACTGTGGGCTGAGTTCTAGGGGATGACTGGTGATGGCTACTAGTGTGTCTGTCAGTCCAGTGGTGTTCTGCCAGGCTGACCAAGCAGTCTTTTTGCCACATCCCAGAAGGTGTGAGACAGTATCGCACCCTGAAATTGCATGAAACAGTGGCAGAGCCATGCATCTTGATGGTCCCAGCTGGGCAGACAGGGTGTGAATGGGTATGTAAAGGTCCAATGAGTGGGCGGAGACAGGTTTGGGCGGTTTTCAGTCCAGACGGTTTATTGTTCACACCAGAACAACAAACAAATCAAAAGTAAACGTAAATGGATTGTCCGTCTCCACAAAGGAGTCGCCAGGCTCTCTGCCTTTTGCTGTCGCGAGTGCTCCGCACTCCCCGCATCCCGTCTTTTACTGAAAGGCAGAGCAGACACATAAATACACACTTCCTGATTGGGCCTGAGTGCCTACAGGTGTCCGCACCCAGACCCAATCGCCCCAGCAGACCCGGTGCTCCATACTCCCCCCTGCAGGCCAGGCGCCGCCCCCCTCCACATACCCCCACCGCCCGACACAGGCCGGGGACCCATCCGGCCGCAGCCTACTCCCCCCCCCCGGAACGGGAGAGGAAATCAGCTACGACCATCTGCGCCCCTGGTCTGTGGGTCACCCGGAAATGAAATGGCTGCAACGCGAGGTACCACCGGGTGATCCTCGCGTTGGCATCCTTCATCCGGTGGAGCCACTGGAGGGGGGCGTGGTCGGAGTAGAGGGTGAACTGGCGCCCCAGCAGGTAGTAGCGGAGGGCGCCGACCGCCCATCGGATGGCGAGACACTCCTTCTCGACGGTGCTGTACCGACCCTCCCGGTCTGATAGTTTGCGGCTCAGGTACAGCACCGGTCGGTCGGCCCCCCCCACCTGCTGGGTCAGGACCGCGCCCAACCCCCTATCCGACGCGTCTGCCTGCACGGAGAAAGGGAGAGCAAAATTAGGAGCACACAGGACGGCTTCCCCGCAGAGGGCTGTTTTAATAGCATCAAACGACACCTGACATGGCTCCGACCACTGGACCGTATCTGGGGCCCTCTTCCGGGTGAGGTCGGTCAAGGGGCTGGCCAGGTCGGAGAAGTTTGGGACAAACTGCCAATAGTACCCCGCCAGCCCCAGGAACCGCCTCACCTCCTTCTTGGTCCTGGGGCGAGGGGCGGCAGCGACCGCCTCGGTCTTACCGACCTGCGGCCGGACCTTCCCCCCCCCCCAGGTGGAACCCCAGATACTGGATCTCCCTCCGCCCGATCACGCACTTCTTCGGGTTGGCCGTGAGCCCCGCCCGCCTCAGCGACTGAAGGACGGCCGCCACCCGCTGCATATGCTGCCCCCAGTCGTCTCCATAGACGACTATGTCATCGAGGTAGGCAGCAGCATATGCAGCGTGAGGCCGCAATACCCGGTCCATCAGCCGCTGGAACGTGGCTGGGGCCCCGAACAACCCGAACGGAAGTACCTTAAATTGGTACAGCCCGAGCGGAGTGGAGAACGCCGTTTTCTCTCGGGCTGCTGGTGACAACGGAATCTGCCAGTAGCCCTTCGTGCAGTCCAGAGTCGTGTAATAGGTGGCCATGCCAAGCCGGTCCACAAGCTCGTCGATCCGAGGCATCGGGTAGGCGTCGAACTTGGACACCGCATTCACCCTACGGTAATCCACACAGAACCGGACAGCCCCATCCGGCTTCCCCACAAGCACGACGGGGCTGCACCAGTCGCTGTGGGACTCCTCGACGACGCCCAACTCTATCATTGCTGCCAATTCACGCCGTATCACGTCTTGCTTGTGCACGGGTAGCCTGTAGGGGCGTGTCCGCACCGTTAACCCCGGTTGCGTCTCGATGTCGTGAGTTATTAACGGGGTGCGACCGGGCAGGGGCGAAAAGACGTCGGCGAACTGGAGCTGTAGCGAGACCACGTCCGCCGCCTGACTCTCCGACAGATCCTCTCCTCGACCGACCGGAGGGATGGGCCCCGGGGCAGGGACTTCCGGTCCAAGCTACTCTCCCTCCGGTAGCGTTGTGGCGAACGCGACCGGGACCACATCATTCCACCTTTTCAGGAGGTTGATGTGGTAGATCTGTCGGGCATCGCCCCTGTCCGACCGCACTACCTCGTAATCCACGTCCCTGACTCGCCGTGTGACCACAAAGGGACCTTGCCACTTCGCGAGTAATTTGGTGGTAGAGGTGGGCAACAGAACAAGGACCTTGTCCCCCGGTGTGAGATCGCGTAATCTAGTCCCTCTGTCGTACAGGCGTTTCTGATTCTCCTGGGCTTGGCGCAAATGCTCACGTGACATTACCCCGAGTGCGTGGAGCTTTGCACGCAAGTCCATGATGTACTGGATTTCGTTTTTACTGTCGCTGGACCCCTCCTCCCAGTTTTCTTTAATAAGGTCCAGGACGCCCCTGGGCCTGCGCCCATAGAGCAACTCAAACGGGGAAAACCCTGTGGAAGCCTGGGGCACTTCCCCCTGGGGCACACTCCTCGCGGAGATATTGCGCAACGGAATTGCTTCTGGGTATCGGGTTGCGTAGTCGATCAGGACTAACACAAATCGATACCCTTGTGCGGAACGTTCTAATGGCCCGATAATGTCCATGCCCACGCGATCGAATGGGACCTCCACCAGGGGAAGGGGCCGCAAGGGAGCCCTGGGGATGGCCGGGGGATTCACCAACTGGCACTCGGGGCAGGAGGCGCACCAGCCGCGCACTTCCGCCCGAATCCCCGGCCAATAGAACCGAGCCATTATCCGGTTCAGTGTTTTATCGTACCCCAAATGGCCCGCCATTGGGTTGTAGCGCCGCCTGAAAAACCATTTCCCGGCGGCTCCTGGGTACCAGCAACTGGGTAACAACCTCCTCACAAAGGGACCTTGCCACTTCGCGAGTAATTTAGTGGTAGAGGTGGGCAACAGAACAAGGACCTTGTCCCCCGGTGTGAGATCGCGTAATCTAGTCCCTCTGTCGTACAGGCGTTTCTGATTCTCCTGGGCTTGGCGCAAATGCTCACGTGACATTACCCCGAGTGCGTGGAGCTTTGCACGCAAGTCCATGACGTACTGGATTTCGTTTTTACTGTCGCTGGACCCCTCCTCCCAGTTTTCTTTAATAAGGTCCAGGACGCCCCTGGGCCTGCGCCCATAGAGCAACTCAAACGGGGAAAACCCTGTGGAAGCCTGGGGCAATTTCCCCTGGGGCACACTCCTCGCGGAGATATTGCGCAACGGAATTGCTTCTGGGTATCGGGTTGCGTAGTCGATCAGGACTAACACAAATCGATACCCTTGTGCGGAACGTTCTAATGGCCCGATAATGTCCATGCCCACGCGATCGAATGGGACCTCCACCAGGGGAAAGGGCCGCAAGGGAGCCCTGGGGATGGCCGGGGGATTCACCAACTGGCACTCGGGGCAGGAGGCGCACCAGCCGCGCACTTCCGCCCGAATCCCCGGCCAATAGAACCGAGCCATTATCCGGTTCAGTGTTTTATCGTACCCCAAATGGCCCGCCATTGGGTTGTAGCGCCGCCTGAAAAACCATTTCCCGGCGGCTCCTGGGTACCAGCAACTGGGTAACAACCTCCTCACTCTGGGTGTCACGACTCACCCGATAAAGTCTGTCCCTAATCACCACAAAGTGTGGGTAAGTCAGCACTGCGTCTGGCTGTACCCGAAGACCATCAATAGAAATCACTTGGTCGAGGGCTGAGCGTAGGGTAGCGTCACGAGACTGCTCAAGGGGGAAATCGTCCACCGGTGGGAATGTCGCCGCTCGGCCCTCGGGTTGAGAACCTCCCGCCTCTTCCCCCGATCCCTGACCAGCGTCGGACACCCTCGCATCGGCGCAGAACACAGCGCATGACTTGCATGTCCCTATCTGTCGTGTCCGTACCCCCGCACTCTCGCTAACCACCCCCGGAAACCCAGCCCAATCTAACCCTAGAATCAGGGGGTACGTGAGACCCGGACTAACCGCCGCCTTGACTCTATGCGTTTTCCCCCCATAATGAATTTCGATAGGGACCAAGGGATACGTGTGAACATCCCCGTGTATACACCGCACCGAAACGCTCGACACCTCGACCAACGCCTCGGACCGCACCAGGCGCTGCTGGATCATAGTCTGCATACAGCCGGAATCCAACAGCGCCTGGTACGTACCCCGTTGTATCCTCACCGGGATACGGTACGCCTCGCCGGGACCGTAGGGAGGGGTCGGGGGACCGGCGACGCGGACAACCTGGCCGACATCCATCATCGGGCAGTCCCTCCGGATGTGTCCCGGCCGTCCGCACCGCCAACACCCCTCCCTTGCCGTCTGATCGCCCGCCTGCGGGAAGGGGGGGGAAGGCGATTCATGCGTCTGCTCCGGACTGGGCCCCCCCTCTACCTCGCTCTAGGTAGCGGGGTGGGTTTGTAGCCCCGCAGGGCCGCCGGTCCGCGGGCTCGGGGTTGGTGCTGGTGGTCGTCTGTCCGTCGGGGGGGGGACCAGGTGGCCCTCCGCGATGTTGACCGCCGCCTGGAGGTTCTCGGGCCGGTGGTACCGGACCCAGGTGGACGTTCGGGCCGGCAACCCCTCGATGAACCTCTCGAGGGCCACCTGCTCCACGATTTCCTCCGGGTTATTCCTCTCGGGCCCCAGCCACCTCCTCGCCTGTTCCCGCAGCTGCTGCGCGTAGGTGAAAGGCCGATCGCCTTCTGCAAACGGGAGGGCCCGGAACCGGCGGCGATGTTCCTCTGGGGTCAGGCCTAGCCGGTCCCGGATGGCTCTCTCCACCGCCTCGTAGTCCCTGCTGGGCCCCGGCCGGCAGACTGTGAGCCGCGAGCTGGGCCTCGCCCGTCAGGAGCGGCAGGAGGCGGTGAGCCCACTCTTGGCGTGGCCACCCGGAGACCTCGGCCACCCCCCGGAACGTCTCCAGGAAGGCCTCTGCGTCGTCGGCCTCCCCCATCTTGGGGACGTGGATGGGTCCCACCGCTCCTGCCACTCTGGGTCCGCGGCCGCGGTCGCCGGAGACGAGGAGCTCTTGTAGGACCGCCCTATCGGCGGTCAACGCCTGGCCCAGCTCCAGGAGCACCTCGTTCTGCGCCTGCTGAACCTGTGCCTGCCTTTCGGACATCTGCGCGAGATGTCCGCCAAGGGTGCCTGTTCCATCTGCCGCACTCTCGCCTCACGTTGGGCGCCACTGTAAAGGTCCAATGAGTGGGCGGAGACAGGTTTGGGCGGTTTTCAGTCCAGACGGTTTATTGTTCACACCAGAACAACAAACAAATCAAAAGTAAACGTAAATGGATTGTCCGTCTCCACAAAGGAGTCGCCAGGCTCTCTGCCTTTTGCTGTCGCGAGTGCTCCGCACTCCCCGCATCCCGTCTTTTACTGAAAGGCAGAGCAGACACATAAATACACACTTCCTGATTGGGCCTGAGTGCCTACAGGTGTCCGCACCCAGACCCAATCGCCCCAGCAGACCCGGTGCTCCATACTCCCCCCTGCAGGCCAGGCGCCGCCCCCCCTCCACAGGGTATATCACGTATCTTCTTCCCACTGCCAAGGCAAACCCACAACTGGGATAGACCAAGTGATGCAAACCAGTGTAGGGTCAGAATGACCACATCACTGTCAACTGTGCGCACCAAGGCAATCTGATGACCCTCACTGGCTGCATGGGCAAGGTGAAGGAGAATTCTGGTGTCAGCCTCAGTATGGTTGCATGGCTGCAGACCAGAGATGTCTTGCTGTTTGTTGGAGAGCACACCCTGCTGGTTGGTACTCAGGAGAAGTCTCCCACTTAGATCCTGCTTAACAAGCTCTTTACTCAGAAATGGAAACAGTTCCCGCTTGTTGTCAGTGTTCTTGAGGAACCCAGCGTTCCAGTCATGCTTGGGAATACGAGTGTTGCCATCCCCTATCCTGGTACGTTGGCCTGTGCCACGATGCTGGTGTGTGAGGGTTTTGAGGTTGTTTTCTGGGTAGGTGTCCCAGACAGCATCAACCCGTGTGACAGCTGGAGTGACTTGGGACTTCACAAATGGCACCAGATGCTGTGACACATAGTCCCTGAACGTGTGTGCTGATGTGGGCCGGACCATGTGTACAACAGCTGCCATGTCAAGCACAACAACTGTGGCTGCCTTGGCTTCAGCTGAGCGACCAGTGGGTGCCTTAAGACACTCAAGAATGTCTGACTTATTGCCAGACCTCAATGAAGACTGGTTTGACAGACTTGGTGGTTCTTTCTGATTCTCATAACGGAAGAACTCTTCCAAGTCTGCATCTGGTCGGGACTGCAAGGACAAGAAGAGCTTCGTTATGAGAGAGGAGTTTCTCTGAGCGCTGCCTGATTTGCTTCCCTTTGTGTTCACGGGCCGATTGGCAAAGGTGAGGACCTTCTGACGTTTTAGAATGTTTGTAATGGGCAATGCTGCCTTCTCTATAGTCTGTGAAACAAACTTGGCATGTAGATCTTTACCCAGGTCTTGTAGATGAATTAGAGATCTAACAACTTCTTCTTCCATGATCTCCTGTGTGTGTATTGCCACAAGCTCTTTGCCATTGTTGAAAGGATTACCCAACTGCTCAGCAACCTCAACAAATGCCAGGACATCAGTACGGAATTTGGTCTGCAAAGCATTTGATTCCTCATGGTGAGCTGTGCTTGAGGTTGTTGTGTCAAGCACAGACTCGAACTCTTCAATGCACCGAGTGCAGTCAGGGCCTGCTAGCATGAAGAGAGTGAGGGCTTCAGGATTCTCATACAAGCCAACTGCACCACCATGAGCCTGAAGATTCTTGTTGGACTGTTCATGGGACTGGTCCTTACCAATCAGGCTGAACTTGTGAGCTGACCTCTGCACAACAAAGTTACCCTTGAGGAACTCAGCATACAGGTGTGGATGCTTTTGAGGTAGCTGGACCATGTCACGGACATGCACTGGTAGCCAGCGAGCATAGTTGGTGTGGTCCATCACATGGAACCATGAGCACAGCTCGTCACACACCTGAACATAGAGTGGGAAGTCTCCCTCGCGGAGAGAGCGGATGAATCGACACATGAGGAGTTCCAGGTCCATGATTGTAGACCAAAACATGAACATTGGGCTGTCAGATTTACATCTTTGAACCCACATCTCTAGAGACTCGGATGGGCCATGGACTCTGGAGCAGTATTCAGTGTATGACCTTTGCTGGAGGAGATATAGACTCATGATAGACACCTGGTGGGCATACCGTGTACGCTTGATGTGGTGCTCGTCAAGCACAGACTGAGCTCGGCCAGATGTGAGTACCTGGGCTTGAGTGAGAATGTTGCTCCACCCAGAGTCCTTGAGCAGCTTGCCTATCATACGATGCATCTTGTCCTCTATGTGGAGGGCACCCATCATGAGAACCAGCTTGTCCTCTCCCAGAGTGTCAGGGAATGCCCACTGCAGCTGCTTGGCGATGGCAAACAGAGGCTGGTCAGCACCAAGCACTGGAGTTTGACCTGGATTGAGGACCTCTGTACCTTTAGCCGTGAGCTTCATGGCATGCTGCATCATAGAAGGTGTCGCTGCCTTGTCTGGAAATAGAGGCAGAACCCCTATTACTGCCTTTGGCTTCACAGAGTCATCACTCATGAGATGAGAATTATAGCCAGACCAAGTTATGACATCACCTTGCGCCAATGTGTCATTTTGAAGCACTGTGGAAACATGTGCCAGCCAGGATTCATCCTTGATTTTGGCTCCAGGAACTAGATTGTGAGATGGTCTGAAGCTGAGATCTGGAGTATGTGGCACATGCAGATCATTGCTTGGCAACTCTGCTGGTTGGACCACTGAATAGGTCTCTGGCAGCTGGGGCACAGAAGTATCTGTGGGGTCCAGATTGATACTAGGAGGCTTGACTCCTAAGTTATCCCAAGACAAGTGGTTGGTGACACTGATGGCAGTCCCATGAAATTCATCCTGGGAGAAGTTACCCTGGCTGTGGCTATCTAAATTGTCCACATCAAATGTCACAAAGACCTCACTGAGAGTGTTTGTGGGCAGCATAATTCCATCACTGACAAATTGTTTAACAACTGCTCTTGCTATGGAACGCTTCACTTCCATAACCCGATTGTATGAGACAGAAATGCCAAAGGCATTGGCGTTGTTGATCTGCTTTTTCTGTCTGCCATCTCCATGCAGCTTGAGGCCCATGTACAGTGGAAAAGGGTTCTCTCTGTCTTTGTTGTGCCGGATGTTGTTTGATTTTGTGGCATGATGCGAATCACTGCACATGTTATATGTAATCTCTTGGCCAATCACATTTGCAACTCTTGCCCTACCTTGTGTCTGTGCTTGCTCCTCGTTGTTCTGTTCCCTGAGGATTGAGGGACCCTGCAGCAGAATGTTGAGGAAGCTTCTCAGCTGATGAGGGACAGGAGATGTCAACGAATCTTGGGCAAAATAACCACTGAATGGTTCTTGTCTCTGGAGACAACATTTTCTTAGAATAACTGCTGCCCTCATCAGAAGCAAAGCATCGTCCTGGCCCAGTTGGGTTTTATGAGCTTCTGCAAGTAGGTGGCCAACCTTCTGGTTGCGTGATATGTACACGTGATTGCCCTGAGAGAACTCTGACCACTCAGGAAGGAGCTTCAAAAGGTACTCCTTGAACCTAGTGGAATGAGGTTCGCGAGCGTTGGGACAAGGGGTACCTTGTTCATCCATCAGTGTTCTGTACAGCTCTCGCAGTGAAGACACCATAAGGACAGATTCAGAACTTTCAACCAAAGCCACAATTTGTGCGATGACAATTGGATTGAACAGTACAGTGGGAGGACCTGCAGATGCTCTACGCTCCTCAGCCCGTGCCAAATCTCTGAGATGTGTATAGCACTTTCCATGATAATAGAAGTCAGCAGCATGAGCATCGGCTGCTTGGGCAATCAGTTTGCCTAAAAGCTGGAAGTTCTTTGTGGTTTGTGCCCAGCTTTTCAGATTTGCATCTGCAACATCTGTTTTCACTTTGCTGAGATTCTGCTGGTCCTGCCCACCACAAATCAAGCAACATATAGACTTCTCCGGAGTAGCAGACACTGCAGAACTGGAACGAAGTTTCTTAGGTGAAATTTGATCAGGAGAAGAATCTTTGTGATATTTAGCACTGTGTGCTTTGAGTGTTGTAGCTATTCCTTGACCCTCATCAAGCTGGGCCAATGACACTTTCACGCCAGAAGGTACAACACCTATTGCTTTGAAGCCAAGTAGATCTCTCTCCAGGGATGCTACGCCCTCTTCCTTTGGTGTCTAAGGAAGTCTTTTGTCGTCTTCTTGGCAGAGACAGCACAGCTCCCAGTTGATGACGTCCTCCATCCTTGTGTTGCTGTAAGTAAGTACTAGTCTCTGGCTATGCTACACCACCACCTGGACTCTCTCAACAAATACGCACCTGAAACAAGAGTACAGTGAAGTGACAACTTGTGAGCATGGAACACTTTGTCACCCCACTATCCTAATGGCAACTTCTTTGATTATGCCATAATAGTAATATATTTGTCTATATTATTATTGTTGGTGAGGACTACTTAAAGGACTGTATACTGCATCTAGGTTATTGGGTGTGTGTTGTACGGGGGGCGTCGGTCAGAACACCACAAAGCAGTAGTCGTTTTACTTTTTTATTGTCTTCTGTCTTACAGGCCAACTTGGTGCCTATTTCTATGGCTACATGTATTTGTGGTCTATAAACATAAATGAGGGCTTATCAGTATTGCACTGAGTTACACTAACTACACTAATTACACTATACATTAACTACAATGATATAACATTACACATTGACATCAAATCATGGCTTATATTACTCCAGTAACATATTCTCTTATACATTACATGGGCTGGTCTGAATATAAATTAACAGGATACAATAGCTAAATCTCCGCTTAGCATGCTAACGCTTTGCACGACAATGTGCACATGACTGCCCCATTTAAACACAAATCCTCAAGTGTAAACTTAACTTATAACTTAGTTATAAGTTATATAACTATATTATATTATATAACTTAGCACTATATAACTTAGCACTTACTTGTAATAAGGAACGCACACAACACTTCCACAGGCAGGTTAGGCTACTTAAGTTGGCACTTCAGAGAGAGAGGCGTTGCTAGGCAACAACGCCAGAGTCTTTTGTAGCCTACAATTATTATGGCATAAAAGCCTCAGTTTTCTATTGCAATTAAGTATTTTCAGTGTCATGTCTGCTTCATGTAGTTATGACTAAATTGTGCTTTTTGTGGTTGAACACATCGTTCTCCCAAATTTTGCTGATTTTCCATTTTTTGACTGTCGGCCATATTGGATGTTTAAAATATGGCTACTTTGGCCAAGACTTTTGTAAATCAGTTACCAAATTCAAATTCATTGTTGTCAAAAACCCCTGAAAAGTGCGTTTGTTTGTAATATTTCCATGTTTCATTGACAGATGACGGAAATATCTGTTTTTGGGAGGCGGCCATTTTGAATTGTCCAATATGGCGGGAACCATTGAGAATTGACTTTGGCTCCCGGCAGATTTGGATCAGGCATATCAAAATGTGCCAGTGTACCAAATTTGACACTTTTAGACCAATGTGCACAATCTCTCTTATATTCCCCCCTAAAAGACCCGACTTACAGTACTTTCTGGGAGATTTTTTTGAAATATATATATATATTTAAAAAATATATATAATTTTTTTTATTATTATTTTTTTATTTATTTGTCATGGTGACATGACAGAAGTCCCACTTGCGAGCAAATTCCTGGAACTCCCTACTTGTGAAGTAAGCAGCATTGTCTGTCATGAGTTGCTGTGGCACTCCGTGAGTAGCAAAGTGGCGTTTAAGCTTGGCTGCAAATGTGGCACTTGTTGTGCCCGGGAGCCGGTCTATCTCGAACCAGCCAGAGTAAGAGTCAACAAGCACAAGACGCTCCTTTCCCTCCCACTCAAAAACATCTGCTGCGGTGAGGGACCACGGTAGGTCAGGGATGTCATGTAGTTGAAGGGGCTCCTTAGGCTGGTGTGGCTTGAGAGCACTACAGGGGGCACACCTGGAAACTTCTCTTTCAATATCATCGTAGATGGTCGGCCAGAACATTGTCTCCCTGGCCCTGCGCTTTGTGGCCTCGAGACCAGGGTGGCCCTGGTGCAGCTGTTGCATGTAGTAACGCTGGAGGGAGTGTGGAATGATGAACCGCCGTCCACGGAGGAGCAAACCACTGTCACTCGTGAGTTCCTCTCTCATGGCGTAGAATGGCCTCAGGTCACGTGGCACCTCCCTAAATGTATCGGGCCAGCCTGCAGCCACGACCTCAGAGAGACGCCGGCACACAGGATCAGCCAACGTCTCTCAGTTCCTCAACCCTGTGTGAGGAGAGGACGTCCACCACCATGACCTCGAGCTTGAGGTTGTAACGCTGCAGGCAGAGCATCATCCTTTGGATGCGTGCAGAGGCTGTGTGAAGTGGCTTTTTTAGTATGGTAATGAGCGGCTGATGGTCAGTCTCGACAGTCACAGCCCGTCCATATACAGTATGTAGTGATGGAATTTTGTGCAAGCATAGACAAGGGCCAGGAGCTCTTTTTCAATCTGAGCGTAGCGTGGCTCAGTCTCTGTGAGGGCCCTTGAAGCGAAAGCCATTCGTTTTGGAGGCAGACAGCACCCAGTCCGTGCTGTGAGGCGTCAGCTGACAGTACAACAAGTTGGTGCACATCAAAGTACCGCAGCACCGGGGGACCTGCGATAAGTTCTTTGAGTTTGGTGAATGCCGCTGTGTGGAGCTCCAGCCAGCACCAGTCTACATCCTGGCGCAACAGCTCGTGCAAGGGTGCTGTGGCCTCGCTGTAGTCTGGTATGAATTTGGCCAAGTAGTTGGTCATGCCTAGGAACCTTTGGAGACTGCGCTTGTCCTCCGGCAGGGGGAATCAGGCGGACGGCAGCGGTCTTGGCAGGGTCGGGTTTAACACCCTGGTTGGTGAGCAGGTGACCGACATAAGCAACCTCTGTGACCCTGACCCTTTTCAGGGTTCAGTCTGAGAATGACAGCCCGTATCCTGTCCATGACTTGGCGGAGACGTAGATCATGCTCCTCTCTCGAGCGGCCCCACACCAAGATGTCATCGATCACAATTGCACATGGCTGTCCTTCGAAAAGCATGGAGGTTGGAAAACCTCACTCCCCGTGGTGATGCCATAGGGCATTCGTAGGAAAGCATAGCGGCCCACAGGAATCATGAAGGTGGTGAGTTTTGAGGACTCTTTGCTGAGCGGCACCTGCCAGAAGCCACACTTAGCATCCAGAATGCTGAACATTTTGGCATCAGGCATGTCAGCGATCACCTCTTCCACAGTTTTCAGTGGGTGGTGGGGTCTGAGGAGGGCTTTGTTGAGGTTGACGGGGTCGATGCATAGTCTCATGCTACCATGCCACCATGACTGAAACCCATTCAGTGGGCTCCTGAACCGGTGTGATGACTCCCAGTCGGGCCATTCTATGCAGTTCTGCCACAATCTTGTCCTTCATGGCCAGTGGCACCCGTCTTGGAGCGCATACAGTGGGGTGCACGGTGTCACCCAGGCGCATGTGATACACCACAGGCAGCTTGCCAATGGTGCTGGTGTCCAATAGGTCCTTGTACTCTGTCAACCCTGGCGCTTCCTGCTGGACGATGGCATGCACCTCTGGTCCAAAAGTCATATAACCGAGTCTGACACTGTCTCTGAGACCCAGCAGTGGTTTGACGTTTCTGTCCACAACTTGGAATCGCAGCAAACCGCAGCTAAAGTTCATGTCTGCCGCACCAAGAGTCTGGATTATGTGACCTCCGTAGGCTACAAGATTTGCTCTTTTGCTGAGATTGATGTGAGCAGTAGGATCAATGTGCTGTAGAAGAGCCCTGGATATGACGTTGCATTTGGCCCCAGTGTCAATCTTCACAGTCAGTTGTCTGCCAGTGTTGCATGCAGACAGTTCAGCAAACCTTTCATCTTGCTCATGCACATCCTCTGGCTTGTCTATGCTCTCACATTAAAACATTTCTACAGTCTCATAGCGAAACACATCAGTTGGCTCTTGCATTGGCTGCGTGTCAAGTTCACTCACGTGTGTGTATCTGCCCCTGCGTGCAGTGGGGGGTGGAACCTGCCCTGGCCTGTTGGCGGCAAATTGTTTGCCTGATCTGCAGCATCTCGAGAAGTGGTTCATTTTTCCACATGTGTTGCAGCGCTTGTTGAGAGCTGGACATCTGTCTCGGTCAGGTGCGTGTTGGCCACCGCAGTTTGTGCATGGGTTGAATTGCACTGTGCACACCTCTGCTTCCTTTTTTAATTCTCTGTTGCCCTTCTCAGATTGTTCATGTAACATGCAGATTTCAATGGCCGAATTTAGTGTCAGTTTCTTCTCCTTCAAAAGCTGTGCACGGACAGTGTCACTGTGAATACCACAGACCAAACGGTCTCTAATCAGTTCATCATGCAGTGTCCCGAAGTCACATTTCTTGGCCATTATTTTCAACGTGGAAACATATGACTGGATTGACTCATACTGTTTCTGGTCAGTTGTGTTGAATGCATGCCTGTCCATAATTACATTCTTTACTGGCAGGCATAGTTCCTCAAATTTCTTTACCAGCACGGCAGGGTCCTTGCGATCTTCGTTGGCCGCAAAATCAAACGTGTCGAGTTTATCCAGCGCCTCCGGACCAGCGAGGTTGAGAAACGTGTAGGCTTTCACTTTCTCACTAGCCGTTGTTAGCCCAGCGTTGCTATAGACGTGCCATTCCCGCTTGAACTTCTCCCAGTTGTGAGCGATATCCTCGTTAAAGACGAGCGGGTCGATCCGGCAGAGTCCTTGTGCCATCTTAGATTAGATTCGGCTCACTTCTGACACCATGTAGAACGTGCATGAATGAGTAAGACTGTATGCAGTCACGGTGTAACACCCGTTAGCTTTTATTAGCCAAGAACCACCAACAACCAACGTGCCCAGCATTCCCCGCGCCCCTTGGCATCATCACGCTGTAGCAGTAACCATAGAAACTGTCAACACAGTCTACAACTGTGACTAGGTCATTTCCCCACAGGGCAGTGGTGGAAGAAGTACTCAGATCTTTTACTTATAGGCACAATGAGTAGGATTTGTTGGTTGCGGGTTCAAAGTTGGCCTCTCCCTGGCTGAACGACACCAGAAGCGCTCGCCAGCGGGTGAAAGCCAACCCTAGATTGACTCATTTTGGAACGAGTTTAACTGCTATATTTTGTTTTTTTGATGCTGTCTGCCACTGTCATAGCGTCCTCTTGGATGCCTGCTGACGATGTGGGACCTGGTTGCTCTGGTTTCCTAGAGTCCCGCTTCACACCCGGCTGGGGGCTACCGACTGCCCAAAGATTGACGCCCAGAAACGGGCCCAGAAATTGGCGGTAGTTGGTAGAAAGTTAAATAAGAAAATACAGGCAGAGGGCAGGGTCTGTGAAGATTTAGACAGCGACACACACTTCTAGTGGGTCATAAGTGATGATTGAGAGAGATTTTTGCATGAGTCTATAAATAGGTTTTGTTTAGGGAAATCCTACTCATTGTGCCTTTAAGTAAAAGTAGTAATACCACACTGTAGAAATACTCTTACAAGTAAAAGTCTTGCATTGAAAATGTTAAAAGTAAAAGTAGAAAAGTATTAGCGTCAAAACAGACTTAAAGTACATGCAGAATGGCCTATTTCAGAATAATATATATATTATTGGATTATATATATTGATACATTAATGTGTTCATTGCTTTAATGTTGCAGCTGGTAAAGGTGGAGCTCATTTTAATTTACTTATATAATATAATACTTTTCATACTGCTGGGTATCTTGTGAATTGTCAATAGAGCCTTATTGATATAATAATATAATGTATCATCTGAATCTGTAAAGTAACTAGAAACTACAACTTTCAGATAAATGTAGTGGAGTAAAAATAAAATTTGCATCTGATTTGTAGTGGAGTAGAAGTATAAGGTAGCAGACAATAGAAACACTCAGGTAAAGTACAAGTACCTCAAATTTGTACTTAAGTGCAGTACTTGAGTAAATGTATTTAGTTACTTTCCACCACTGCCACAGGGACATAACAGTCTGACATTAAACAAGACATTGCATCAACACTCAATAATATATTTAAGTACATTTTTACATATGTACCCTAAATGTTCCTTCTGCCTTTAACCCTTCCTAACTCTTTAGGAGAAGCGTGCAGCCACAGTCCAGTACCAAGGAACCAAAAAAAAACAGCATAGCCTGGAAGCTCTCAAGTTCATTTTCAATTTCCATTGGGCATTATCAACGGGCGCAGACCAAAATGCCTCTGGATGCAATTGGATTGACCTACAATCAATCAGAGCAACCAAACATGTGACATAAAATATATTTTTTACCAAATCCCGTTGGAAGTACTGCAAACACTTTTTGGGTTTGAATTTTCCACAAGGAAAAGTTTGCTTGCAGCCACAGAGTCACAGCAAATAATGCTCGCCCCTCTGGCTCTGTGATTGGATAGTGAAATGATATTCCTGATTGGATAGTTAAATGATATGTTAATCTGAGCATCAGGAGGAAGCATCAAATGTGGGACAAAAGTACTTGTACCCATAGGTTTGATTTGTACTCGTAGATTTGATTCGTAGCTGTAAACTTGGGATTCACACATACAATGGATTTCTGTGTGAACTTGCTTCACCTACAACAGATAGATGTGTAGCTGCAAACCTGATGTATATTGTGCAACTTTGTGCAAATCTTCTTTATGCACTCACACATTGGAAATTATTTGTGCAAATCTTTTTCATTTGTTCACAAAATGTTATGCACAGCTACATATCTCCTTTTGGATTCAAAAATGTAATTTGTTCAGAAATGTTTTACACATTCAAACATTTGAATTCATTTGATCAAAACTTTTTTTACACATTCACACATTTGAATGTATTCATAAAGATCCCCAGACCCCCCCAGACTTACTTTTGGGCTCAGCCCCCAATGTTTTCATCTGTCAAAAACGCCCCTGCCATCAGCATAAGAATGGTCTCAACCACATGTGTAATTCATAACAGAGTAGACCTAGTATTCAAGCCGTAAAGTGCCTTGTTGTCGTAATTCCTTACCTATATATGGTTACTTGAAGGTGACTGTCAGTATGAAATTAAATTAATAAAACTAAACGACCAGTCGACACTAGCATTGGCTTTCACCCCCAATGTCCCATGATAGCGTGAGACATCCTCCGGAAGCCCGTTCACTTCATTACCCAGTTGTAAATCCATTACGTAGCTGTTACTTATTTATTTACTTGTGAGATCAGATAAGCAAAACAGCAAAACGTAGGTATTATGTTGCATATAGCTGGTTCAAGGGGCCGCTACACTGTGGGGGATATGAAATTGTATTGGCAATATTTGATTTAGTGTAATTCTTCAGAAGCTAAGCCATTATCTTCTCCCTTGTTCCCCACAACGGACTCTCACATGATGAGATTCCCGCCTAAACAAATGGAAAATCCATAGAGAAATACCGACGGAAAGGAGCGGGAACTTCCGCCGGTGGCTGTGGTTCGTAGTCGCACCTCTGCGGATCCCTTTTTATTACCTGAGGAACCCCCCCCCCCTCTGTGCTTTTATGACAACCATTCACATAATGTGCAACCCCCCCCCCACCCCCATGGAACCAAGAGCATTTACCCAGTGAGATTTATTTCAGGGTGATCAATTGACTACTTCCCTGTGTATCGTCTCATCATCAACACTAAATGATTGGTAACTCCATCCGGTCTCTGCACCCCCAGACCGGATGCCGTAAGTCAGTGCATATTGACATTTACAGACCGGATGCCGTAAGTCACCGCATATTGACCGGATCAATTTCTCGTTAAGATGGGAAGACGCGGCTGGTGAGAAATTACGAGCCGTGTTCCTTTGATTCAATTTGAAACCACATCTCCCCCTACTTCTTCTGCTGGTAGACTATTATTTGTTAAATAAATGACGTATGGGATTTTCAACAATTTGAGAACCGCTATGGCCGTAATAAACCCTGTCAAGACATGCCATTTGCAGTAGATATACATAAAAGGTTGAGTAAATGCAAAGAGAGGCAGACAGATTAAATGGATGCTAACCCTATCCCTAGGGGACATGCAAGACGAAGACAAGAAAAAGGAAATAAAGAGAAGGCGTAACTGTCTGCTCGAGGAACAAATGAAACGCCACTATTAGCCCACGCCTCGTTTGTATTTGCAGTAAACAGTCAATAGAAAAGCACAATGTGTAGTCTGTGTGGTTGGGAATAAAGTTGCATCCTTTTACACCAGCATGAGTGCAAGCCAGAGTCTAAGTAGAGGGACGCATCAGAGCGGGACAGAGTAGAGTGAAGATAAAGGTAGACTGCCATCTAGTGGACGGGGATGGTGCTGCACTGTCTGGTTTAAAGCACAATGCACGTGTGTTGAGTTGAACATAAATTTAAATACAAAATAACTGCAATCCCGGTCTTGTGAAAGTCAAGGTTTTTAATCACGAGGGTTAAAAGAAGGATAAACCATGAAATAAAGACATGTTTTACCTATCCTTCACCCAAAAATATTACCAATGTTTAGCCTATCCAAGAGTCATATTTTTATATTTATGTACAATTGAACATAGCTCCTCGAGGATAGCCTATAGTACAAACAATTTCTTGGTGGTAATAGGCTGAGCAATATTGCTCCTACCTGCCATACTAACATACATATTAACACATTAACCACTGGCCATCAACTGACATCAGTTAGTTTAGCTACCCAGCCCAGAGTTGTGAATAATAGCCTAAGCAATTAGATTTAGATGAATCACCTAGTCTAGTGACTAATAGGTGATTAGACAGGCACACAGTTTCAATTATTATCATATTTATCTGAGCAGAAGGTTTTGTTTTGTAGCAGACTTTGTGGTTGGTATTCACACCTCGCACATCCCTTTGTATTACCTTAGGAAGAAGAAAAAAAGAGCTGTCAGCATTATCTGGCATATATGTCTCCATGCTTTTATGAAGATTTTATTATTTGGGTCAGATCTAATGTCATTACAGAGGTACAGTAGGGTATAATGGCAGGGGTTTATGCTTAAACTAAAAAGTTTGACGTCAAAAAGTTTGATTTAAAGTTTCATATTTGTTTCGTGCGCCAAGCGTAGGTACATAATTCAAGTATAATTCCCTGCTTCCCTCCGTAGCAAGAACACACCGTAGGCAAATTGTCCTAAATTGAGCAATATTAAAGCACCCATGTAGTGAGCAGCGGGGACAGTACTGAACACCAGCAGCAGGGGGCATCGTTGGCCCATCGCGCTGGACGGACGTGCAGCAGTCCTCTATTTAACTTGAACACCAGACGGCGGTTTCCGTCAGCGCAGTCCCGCGGAGGGAGGTTTAAAATGACTGTTTGTTACATCGCCATTGTCTCATAGCACTGAGTGATCTGGAAGAAATGGCCTCCTCCTCTCACAAGATTTAACGCAACAACAATTTTTTTTCAGGGCAAAATAGATCTGGTCATATATCGACAGACACTCGTGTTTGGAGCAATTATTGATTTGTGTATACACTTGTTTATTTATACCAGGGCTATAGCGATTACTGATGCTGGTGAACTAACAAGAATTTAAGTGGTAGCCTTACTAAGAAGTAGGCTACGACCTATATATTTATAGCCTGTCCTATATGGATATATGGATATATAAATATATGGATGTATATATACATTACCTGTGTGGCTTCCCGCTCTATGCGATGACACTCAGCTGTGTACCTTTGTAGAGTAATTAGAATGGGATGTGTGTGTGTGTGTGTGTGTGTGTGTGTGTGTGTGCATGAAGCTAGTTCTTCATGACCTGGAATATGTTTTACAAGATGACCCTGCGAGCGCGCGCACACACACACACACACACACACACACACACACCTCGCCAATCCCTAACAATCTTTTGATGGCGTCATCACTTGCACACAGCACTCCTCCATCTATTATCTGTGTGTGCATGTGTGTGTGCGTGGATGCATGTTTTCTTGTGTGTGTGTGCGTGTGTGTGTGTGCATGTGTGTGCGTGTGTGTCAGGTGAAATTCAGTCCTCCCTTCTAGTTCAGCTTTCTCACATTAAATTTGTAGCAAGTAAGCATCGTAAGACGACATTGTAGTCAAAAGATTCTCTGTCATCAATAAATTAACACTGTTTTCCTACCATGATTATTATTATAATTTATCTTCTAGTATACATAAAGTAAGTAAGTGACTCAATGGTGCATTTTAAATGTGTTTGCAAAGAATAAATTGTGAGAAACAGATTTCAATGGTACTAAGACAATAATGTGCTGTATTTCCTGTAAAAGAAAAAAAAGATTTGTGACTGAAATGTCAGCATCATTTTTTAATCAGATTTATTTGCTGTTTATTATTCATGAAGAAAACAAACCATTCACAATCACCCATTGAGCACTGAGACCCAATCAAATGGTGTGTATAAGGTACTGAGATAATAGAGAGCGGGGGAATAGGGAGGGAGAAACAGAGAAGAGAGAGAGAGTGGGATAGGGAGGGAGGGAGATGGAGGAAAGGAACGAGTGGGGTAGGGAGAGAGAAAAGGGGAGAGAGTGAGAGAGACAGACAGACAGACAGACAGACAGAGAGAGATGGATGGAGCATAACTCAGCTCTTTAAGCAGTCAATTGATAGATGCATTTATCTCAAAGTTAAATAATTCCTAGATCATCGCTCTACTGTGAGTGTGTCGGTGGGCCTTCGCTAATGACAGTGTCTCGCTAATATACCATAACAATATAGGGGAATGGCGGTGGTGATGACTTAGTGACTACTTGCTATTGTGACGGTAGCATATTGTAACGCCTATTGTTTTCCTCGCCTCTCCCCTGATCCTTTGTATCTCCGCTCGGCATTCACCCCCACACTTCCAATTATCCCTGACATGATAACACACATAATGTGACATCCAAGGGCAAAGAGTCCCTCTGTCTGCTTTGGGCCGACCCCTCCTCCTCCTCCACCACTACTCTGTGCAGGGGGGCTTTGACGGCTCTGGGGGCCTCTACTGTCGTGGAAAAAAACTCCCAAATGAGAGGTAAATGGAGCTGAGTTGGCACACAATGTAGGGTTTGAGCATTAGAAAGCTGATAATGCAGTACAGAGTCCCCCCCCCACTAATGGTTTTAATGAAGACGACAAAGCATCAAGTGTGTTTTTGTTTATTTTTTTCAATGCAGTACAGATGATAATGCGCTACGCAAGTGCGCATTTGTTTGTACAATACGCCTCGGGCGGTTGTTTCGTTAACGCCCAAATGTCTAAAAATACAGATGAGACTGCTCCCCCCCCCACCCAGTGTTGTAAATATGCAGAAAACTCTGGATGGAGTGTCATCATAGTGTCTTCAGGGCACTGAATTCCCCTGGCTGATAAACAGTAGCAACGTTAGCCTGTACATGTTGTATGTTACATCTGTCACCATGGCTGTGCAACGCATCCCCCCTCGGCGCAAACAAAGGCCTGGCATTGATTACTTGTTGAGAACTGAACGTATACCCACTTGACATTCACAAGCGGTAGGTCTGTACACAGTGCCTCTCTCTCTCTCTCTCTCTCTCTCTCTCTCTCTCTCTCTCTCTCTCTCTCTCTCTCTCTATTTCTCTCCCCACTATCCCCAGATTGATCCTTAAGATCATTTGTCCCCTCGCTCTGGTTCTGTGGTTAATTTTCTTTTCTTTTATAGCTTGAGAAAATAGTTGCATGGATGTACAATTCAACACAACACATGTTCCACTTTAGTGCAAGACACAAGAAGGAATTCAACAAAGGGTTTAGCTGTTTTTCATAACCATGAACGGCAGTGAATGTTAGACACTACTAGCATCCAGTAAGTCACCAATAGAAATTCAATATTGGAAATACTGTTGCACTAAATGTACAGTTAATCAGCCATAATGTTCGTATAAGTTAGGTTAGAGGTCATTCACATCTAAACAAGCTTCAGCGGGAACCAGAAAGCCGATGGCCAAATGTGAATACAGAATGAGAGCTTGGGGAGACACCACAGATTGCAGCGTCCAAAAACAACACTTTCCTGTTTTTTTCCCAATAGATTTTGTTTTCACAGATCATCGTAGGGTGACACAGGTGTCGCTCACTAACACTTATGATGGGTCTGCTACTGTTATACCAGGGCACGGGTGGTAGACTTAACCAGTGAAGATAACACACGCACACCGTGGACCGCGTGCCCTGGTACATACAAGTAGCAGAGTCATCATGTGATGAGCGACACCTGTGCTTGTCCTCCGATGACACCTCTGTGAACAAGGTCTCTTCCAAAACATTTGCAATTTCCAAAGCATGGCAGAACAGATTTGAGGTTAAATCCATCCAATTTCCGTCTTACTTCTCACTAATTACGCAAAATCCGGTCAAGTCTATTTCTATATTCCTTTTATCACAGTTACAGTCTCAAAGGGCTTTACAGCCCCACATTATATGATAACCCCATTAATTCCAAGACCTCTAAAGGACAAGGAGAAATTCCCCAAAGCCCAGAGGGAAGAAACCTTGAGAGGGAGCACAGAAGAGGGATCCCTGATTCCAGGGGATGGATAGGTGTCTAATGGGCAGGCATGAAATAACAGCAAAATAACAACAATGAGTTCAAATGTCAATCATCAAATTAAAACACAAGCACAAATGGTCAAAGTTCAAGATATAATGTAATAATAAAAAGACAATGATGTCAAGTTATACAATAATGATAATATTAGAGCCATAGCTTGTGGTTTGCTGCTCAATACGGTCTCTACATTCGAGGCGTAGTGAATCAGAGTGACTCTCCACAAGTTGCTTCTTCTTTAGATCCAAATCTAATACTAATTCAGTAATCCACTTGGAGGTGATGTGTGTTTGTTTTAGTGCGTTGCTATAAACTGGATGAAGGGATGGTTGTGGCGACATGCTCCTTCCCGGGACCAGGTTCAGACCATCATGGCTGGACGCCTGGCCACCCCACCTGACCAATACCAGTTTTTCCTTGTCTTTTAGAGACCTTAGGGTTAGGGGGTGTCGTATAACGTGGCCTGTGAAGCCCTTGAGGGACTGTAACTATGATTAAGGGCTAGACACAGATTTAACTGGACGCTCGCTCTGCTTGAGTTGTTCTTCCCCTTGCAACTCCAGAGAGGACGATACGGAGGGCAAGCGGAGTCTATCCTTGGCAAACTAAGATATATATACTTGAGCTAGTTTGGCTCTTACACACAGTGCTAAGTACCAGGCCTTATTAGCCCTATTGAATAGCACATAACGTGCTGCAATTAACCACAACAAATGGTTTCGAACGTCTCTTCAAAACCTCCCTCACACACCAAACTAAAGCCTTGACTAATTCACCTCTCCATGCCTAATTGTGTACGTCGTCCCTGTTGCAATGTTTCAGTATTGGTTTGGTCAATGGAAACGCGGCGCAATACAATACTTATCCTTGGTGGTGCCGACTTACAAAGACATTCATTTTCTCCCAAAACTTTGAGTAAGCCGAGTTGACAGAAGCTGTTTAATTTGGCGTGGAATTTAATGCAAAACAACAAACAAACAAACAACAATCAACAACAACAAACAAAAGCACAATAAAAGCGGCGCAAATTACTCAATTCAGCCGACTTTTTCCTTGTTAACCATCAACCTCAAAGGTATAAATAGACTCCATAATTGGGTGCAGCGGCGTTCGGTTGATGCGATTGGTCAGCTCCCCTCCCAGTTCATTCAACAGATCAAAGCTCGACCCCGCCCCCTTTTAGTCCAGTAATGCATCTCAAATGATCCTTAGGATAATTAGACCTTAGGCTTAGAAGAAAAACCCTCTCGTCGTATGAGAATCCTACCTGCAGTCTGCATATAAAAACATGACGAGATATGGCTGTATTTCATTTAAACACAATCTGTAAAATAAGTGTTTAGAAGTACATTTAGACCAAAATAGGCTATGATGATTTAGCTTTTGTTACCTAAAACCTCTCTCATTGTGAGATCATTTTGACTGTACTTGTAAAACAAGACTGCATTTAACACAATATGTAAGTTGTTTTTGGAAGTAAATATAAAACAAACACACAAAAGCATCCCATTGGGATTGGGAACAGACTAGGCATTCATATTTTTCCCGAAAATGTAACATTTTCTATTCCGGGAACAGAAGCACACTATCCCGGGAATTGCACTTGTTTTTTTTAAGGTATAACTTTAGCTACAGTCTCAACGCATTTTGTCATAGTTCAAGCAACACTAAATGCAACAAGGAGAAATATGCATAAACCTTTGGGTTCCCAACCTGGCCGCTATTGTATTATTTGGTGGTATTAATAATAATTAAGGCAAAAGAACGCCATTTATATTACATATATAGCATAATATAAACTTTGCATGCAGCTTGAACTTAAATGCCAAGTTCATTGCTTGTGATCTGTCTGCTGAGAACAGCCTCATGGAAGTGATATTTGACCGTTCTTCATTGTATAAACAAACGAGATTCATTGAAGCAAGTAATTTAATTTCATATTCTGCTAGCAAAGGCTGCTGGTGCGAGCCATCTGTAATAGCCAAGCAATGTTAGATATAATAATAAAGTCAATGACCACTCAGAGTTAACAGAACATTTCTTTATTTTTTTTATTATATTACAATAAGCTTTCAGTGTTCAACCGGCACCCACACACACAGCTGTTGCATATGTTTTAAAGGGACACTAAGTCGTTTTTTTAGTAATTTATTACCTCAAATCAACGTGTTCATTCATAAATAAGTCCCCATTGGTGTACAATTATCTCTGTCAACAATCTCACTTATCCTCCTGAGCGAAGAATCACTTATCAGAATTTACATAGGACGGGCAAGCTCTATGGAGGCTTCCATGTCCTTCCGGTCTATGAACTGCCGAGAGGGACAAAAAGCACTACGTGGTACAGGTAAGGCTAAACGCGTTTTCACTCAGAGCCAGCGTGACTGTGGAACAGAGAAGGAGCTTAGCGAGACGCGCTTGTCACTTAAAAAACGATATAAACATGAGAACATAATTCACTATCTTGCTCGAGGAGTAATTACTCATACATGCTCACACGAATGATTCAATGCAGTTTGAAGTTTGTTTGAAATAACGTACCCAGTGCTCGAAGTGGGCCGGTACACACCGGTACGCAGTACCGGCACTTCTACATTTTACCCTTTAGCGTACCGGCACTTTTTCTTGCGTACCGGCACTTGTTAGCCTAGAACTCTAGACACCCCCTAGCGGCAGCAAATTTATTTGGCAGCTAGGTAGGTCTAGCACGGCTCCGTCGGCTTTTTGGTGCTGGAAACACCAAGTATGTTAGACCAATCACAGCGTGAGGGGCGGAGTCGAAAGCCGGGCTACCATGACGACAGAGTTGCGACGGTTCCGTGTTAGGTAAACAATGGCTGCTGCTGCTGGCGAACGGCTGTCTTTCGACTCGGCTTTGGCCGCCCGCGACTCTTCAAGACTTGAAGTTAACATTTTCTTTGAGAAAAGAACAAAGAACGGCACTGAAGTCTTTCCTCGAAAATAAATATGTATTCAGAGTTTTGATTAATTACGTAGTCAGAGCCGTCGCTCTGACTACGTCACCTTCTTCGTTGCTATGATTGGTTGTAGCGCTATCCTATTGCGTGCAGAGGGAACTTGAAAGACAACCGTTTATCCCGCCCACACTGCCAATGGAGCTGAGCCAGACCTTACATCTTTCTGATGTGGATCTGGCTTGCCAGGCTAGGCACTTGTCACAGGCTGCGGTAGGGTTGGGCGATGTCCGCTAAATTGGCACTCGTCGATGATTACCATAAAACATCGTGATTGACGATGATATCGTCGTTTTGACCACTTTTTACGATAATACTTTTTACTATAAATATATATTTTTTTCTACTTAAAAACTATACATTGTGAAGTCATTCAGTGGACACACAAAGCGCCGCGAGCTCTTTCCAGCGCCGACCCACCGGACTTCTCTCTCCGCCGGACCTTTTGTGTGCCAAAAATAAACCCATAAAAAACAGTCAGTTAGTACAATAACTATACAGTTATTGTACTAACCCTACTCATTAGCCTAGGCCTACTCATCCGGGCTTTTCAATATGTTGCACGTAAGACAAAAAAAAAAAAAAAAAAAAAAAAAAAAAAGTCGCTTCCACAAGAACAGTTGATGGCGCAATGGCGTTGGTTGGTAAAAAGGGTACGACTTCTGTGTTTTAATAAATGTGTGTTAACAGAAGCACCTTCATTCTTTCATTCAATTTGACATCATGGCCAAGAATTCGGAGCTTGAAGGTTTTTTTTTTTTATTTCGGTCCATTTGTGCTACACTCGCAAGCTGCGCGATTCTCTCCAGCTGATGGGACGCTCAGGACAGCAACGTCTTAATTCTCCAAAATAAATAGCGGGGATTCATGACCAAAGGGATTCAATCAGGGCGCACTTGTGTGGGTGGACTGTGAATTTGAAGAAGGTGGTGAGCTCAATAAATTCTCTAAAACAGGAGTTCGGATGTGAAGCTGCTGGAGATCAATGCGTGTGCGATTTTTGTGAAACGCGGCTGCGCTGTTGACCATTACATTTACGTGAGAAGTTGCGGATCCGACTGAGGTTAAATTACCCTGTATTAGATCAAGTTATATAACTAATTTAGAAATGCATTTGACACCATGCCATGCATTGACATGATCATTCGTTTTAGGAAGGTGGTAAAAAGCTCAGCATCGTCGGAGAGCCTACTCAGTCAGCAAAGGAGCCTCAGCCCCTGGGTTGCAGGTTATTTGAAAGAGCATATGCATTAGTTATATTCTCAATATAATTTACAGAGCAATCCAAGTTTTTAGGCTATAGAGGAGACTAGGATTGGTTTGTGTTTGACAGGGAGGGGGGCGTGGCATCACGATGGTTGCGCTACATCGTGATGTCGGTCAGCCAATCACGATGGACGATCGTGATCGGCACAACCCTAGGCTGCGGTCGTAGGTCCGCGGTGGGTTACGATCGCCCCCCCCCCCGTCGGTCGTAGGTCCGGGGTGGGTTAATATCCCCCCCCCCGTCGGTCGTAGGTCCAGGGTGGGTTAATATCCCCCCCCCCCCCCCGTCGCTTATATGTGAATAAGGGGGTACCGTACCGGCACTTGTTTTTTTCTACTTCGAGCACTGAACGTACCTCATCATCCGAAACAAAACTTGATGAAGTGGTGTTTGAAGACATGTTGTTATCATGTTGTCATAGCTTCTTGAATCTTGACTAATACCGCTTGCCGTAGTTCGAAAACGCGAGGCGCTAGAGAGCATAAATTAGTTTGAATGCAAAATACAATTTGACCACTAGATGGGGGAAAAAACTACTTAGTGTCCCTTAAATGGAGCTGAAGTTTATTTTATTGTATTACATGCTTATCATCTTATGGAAATGTATACTGAGTGCCATTTAATTTACAATCATTTCTGAAGACAAATAACAAAACATTTAAAGGAAATACAGCAAAACAACTTTACAACACTGTTGCACACACTTAACTGAATGATTTATTTAGAAGTAGATTTCAGCTTTGTTGTAAGATTATTATGTAATTGGTTTAAAGGTTTGTTTTTTATCTTTAATATAATTATATACCTAATAAATGTTTATCTTCAAATATTTTTTTATTTTTTATTCTGTTACTCATCTTCATGAGATGAATTATGAATTAGTTTAGTTTAAAGTTTAAAATATTATTTTAAAATGTAGTATATACTACACAGAATCTTTAAATAGCAGATATTTCTATTTAGTATTAACAGCAGCTTTTATCCAAAGCAACTGACCTGGGCCTCTTGCTAAAGGATGCCTACAGGTAGACTTTCGGAATCAAACCCATGACCTTTAGGCTTGAAAGTCAATCACTACACTATCCTGCCACCACCAGATTTCTATATAGCTGGAATACACATATTGTCCAACATATATATATATATTTCAAGGTGATATTTCCTTTCCATTGCATTGTCCTGGAAATCAGTTAGCATTGCTGCAAGTTAGCTGCTCTGCATCATTTGCAGGAAACTGCAAACTCCATTAATTCATTCCAAATCCATTATACCATAAAGACATTTCAAATAACTAACTTTTGAAGATATTGTTGTATTATGTTAGATTTAACGGTAGATAGTCTACATATAAATATTATAAATATATATGCTCCAAATGAGGATAATCCATGTTTTTTTGAAGAAATACATAATGTACTTTCTGCTCAAAAAAATAACCAAAATATTATAGGTGGCGACTATAACACAGTGTTAAATGTAAACAAAGATCATGCAGGTATTCATACATTTAATAACCATCCTCAAGCACTGATAGAAATTAAAGAACTTATGGCGTCCTTAGACTTAGTGGATATCTGGAGGTTTCAGAATCCATTTTCTATTAGATATACATGGCGTAGAGGACAACAAGCCAGTCGCATTGATTACTTCCTTATCTCATTTTCTCTAATACCCATGGTCTTAAAATGTAAGATTGGGGACCGCCTAAGATCTGATCATGTAATTGTCACACTCCAGGTTACCACAGCAGAATAAGTCTTGTTTAAAGGACCCCATCTTTGTTGAAAGAACTAAAGAGTTTATTGAGAATTTTTTTCAAATTAATGAAAATTCCTCTAACCCACACAATGTTTGGGAAGCATTTAAGTGTGCTTTTAGAGGTCATGCTATTAAAATTGGTTCTTGGAAACAAAAAATGCATTTGATGAAGGAGAAAACTTTAATTGATGAAATAAATGAGTTGAATAGTAGACTGGATGAAATGCAACAAACCTCTGAAACCTCTGAAATTCTGAGCATGTGAATGGCATCATAAATAGAGCGCGGGCCAACTGGATGGAAAAAGGGGAGAAATGCACCGCCCATTTTCTGAGATTAAATCGTAACAATGCAGGTAAAAAAAATGTTATGAAGTTATATACTAGAGAAGGGGTCTCTCTTATGGCACCACAGGATATATTGTCTGAGGAGGTAGATTACTTTAGGACTATATTTTCATTCGAAAATGAGCCAGAGCCACTCTGTGGCTAGAATGTCAATATATTTTTTCCAGCTAACGATGATGTACTTTCTATACCACAACAACAAAGCTGTGAAGGTGTAATTTCAGAAGAAGAGCTGTTAGATGCGATTAATTCCTTCTCCTCTGGTAAATCACCAGGGATTGATGGGATTCCTATTGAGTTTTATAAAATATTTTTTGAAGAACTTAAAAAACCTTTGCTAGCATCATTTAATTTTTCCTATAATCAAGGATCTCTATCAGACACACAAAAAGAAGGCATCCTTACATTATTATTAAAGCAAGATTCACATGGAAATTATAAAGACCCAGTATATTTAAAAAATTGGAGACATTTGACCCTTCTCTGTGTTGATACCCGAATACTATCAAAATGTATTGCATTAAGAATAAAAAAAATAATTGGTCAAATAATTGACTATGACCAAACAGGCTTTATTAAAGGGTGTTTCATTGGTGATAACATATGGCATCTCCTTGACACCATTGAACAGTATAATAATGAGCAAAAGCCCAGACTTTTATTTATTGCTGATTTTGAAAAAGCATTTGATAAAGTAAGATGGGACTTCATTCTAAAAACACTTCGCTTTTTTAATTTTGGGGAGAGTCTTGTAAAATGGGTAAAGATGCTATACAACTTACCAACCAGTCGAATAATTAATAATGGTCACTTATCTGATGCCTTTACCCTTGCTAGAGGGGTTCGCCAGGGATGTCCATTATCTCCATATCTATTCTTATTTTGCATTGAAATTTTAGCTATTCGAATTCGAAATAATCACTGCATTGTAGGTTTAAAGCCATATGATCTTGAAGCAAAAATAACTTTATATGCAGATGATGCCGTTTTTTTTTTTCTGCAACCAGAAAATAACTCATTACATGCTTTGATTTATGATTTAAAATCTTTTTGCTAGATTTTCTGGATTAGAGCCTAATTTTGAGAAATGTACAATTATGAGAATAGGTACATTAAGAGATACAGATTTTAATTTACAATGCCCTGCTCCAGTCAAATGGAGTAACGGTGCAGTTGATGTACTTGGCATTCATATTCCAGAGAGTTCCAAAGATTTAGTCAAGATAAATTATGAAAAAAAATTAGAGAAATTACAAAAAGTATTGCAACCATGGAGAGGAAACATTTTGTCGTTGCAAGGAAAAGTAACTTTGATTAATTAATTGGTAATTCCTCAGTTTATTTATTTGATTATGACACTTCCCTCCCCTGAAGCATCCCTCTTTAAATGTATTGAACTAAAGATATTTAAATTCCTTTGGAACAATAAACCAGACAAAATTAAAAGACAGTATGTATATAATTCCTTTGAAAATGGTGGATTAAATCTAAAGAATATCTAGCTATGAATTTAACTTTGAAGGCATCTTGGGTTAATAAAATCTACCATAATAGTTATTGGAGAACGAGCCGAACTCTAGCTACAGTATTTACATTTTTTGAGTGTAAATTGGTTCACCTTTCGCCTTTTTTTAAAGATGTAATCAAGGCCTGGTTGAGTTTCCAGTACTATCCCCCTAATTCTCTAAACGATATCCAATATCAAATCATATGGATGAATTCCTCATTGTCAATTAATGGAAAACCCTTCTTATGGAAACATTTACAGAGTAACGGAATCGTCTTCATAAATGATCTTCTTGATAATACAGGCAACTTTCTTTCGTACGACCAGTTTAATAAGAAATATGGACAATTATCTGACAACTTTAAATTTAATCAATTGCTCTCTGCTGTGCCATTAAATTGGAGGAGGATATTAAAAAAAAATCGAGTGACAATCAGCAGGTTATTGCTTCAGTCATAAAAACTCTTAAATGGCTATCAAAGATTAAGATAAATAAAATCATGTCTAATTTTTTTGTACTTAGTAATGGTCTTTCATTTTTTCTACATGCAGTCTGTTCATTTTGGGAAGACGAGTTTAATATTTTGATCCCCTGGAAACATTATTTTAGATCTACTTATAGAATATCAATCGATGCATATTCTAGAATTTTCCAAATCAAGATTTTCTACAGAATGACGGCTACAAATAAACAACTTCACTTTTTTAACACGGACCACTCTCCATTATGTAAATTCTGCAATGAAGAAGTGGAGGATCAGTTACATTTATTTTTTTATTGCCCACATGTAGTTAGACTGTGGTTAGATATTCAAAATTGGCTAAGACCCATAAATATTAATTTGGAATTCTCACCGCTAAATATTTTGCTGGGAGTACTTGATGCAAATTGCCCACAGATTGTAAATACAATTATTCTTTTGGGGAAAATATTTATATTTAAGGCTCAATCAAAAAGGAATTTGAATTTGGATTTTTTTTAAAATAAAGTGCGAAGCCAATTTCTTTTGGAAAAAATAATCGCGACAAATCAAGACAAAGTAGAAATGCAGAAAATGGAAAAAAATTACGTTTTGAGTAAATATATTATAGTAAATATATTATAGTAGTATATAGTAATATATAGTATAATTATAACATTTAATTTTTGTATATATACATCCCTTTTGTTTTTGGTCTTCCTTGTTTTGTTTTTTGTTTGTTTTGTTTCTTTTTTTGTCAGGTTAGTTTTGTCTGTTTGTCTTTTGGTCAGTGTGTTGTCAGTGTATATGGTATGATTTAGTATGTAACTGCCTGTTTCCAATAAAAAAATGTTTTTAAAAAATTAAAAACTTTTGAAGATATATACATCCAGGTATTTATTACATTAAAAAAAGTAGTTTCTCATGAGAGTGTTTTTGTTATCTGACACATCATGTCAACGACACCTGCCATCTGGTTTTGGCGTTTTGTACTCGTAGCCAAGGTGGAAAGGGAATGGACGGAAGGAGATCCTAGCCATCCAGACGGATGTGGCCATTATCACGCCTGTGAGTGGTTTTGCCGTGTAATCCGAGATGGTGAAGCGTATTTTATCACTCCCACTGAAATGATTCAGACATTGTAGTACATTTGTAATGTTGGCCTTATCTCGTGTGTGAAAGCACATCATTTCTTCGAGATGGTGGCCCAGATGCCGTACGTCAGCTCAGGAATGTCTGTTCTAGGACTTAATCCCGGGAAACGGGATTCTCGGGAATACCCACCCAAACCATTTCCCGTTTCCAAAGAAATATAATACAGGGAAAACGTAATAGGCCTATATTTAGAAAATATGTAGGCCTACAGTTTACTGTCTTAAAGGGACACAGTTTATTCCCCCATCTAGTGCTCAAATTGTATTTTGCATTCAAACGAATTTATGCTCTCTAGCGCCTCGCGTTTTCGAACTACGGCAAGCGGTATTAGTCAAGATTCAAGAAGCTATGACAACATGATAACAACATGTCTTCAAACACCACTTCATCAAGTTTTGTTTCGGATGATGAGGTACGTTCAGTGCTCGAAGTGGTGTGTACCGGCACACTTCGAGCACTGGGTACGTTATTTCAAACAAACTTCTGTATGAGTAATTACTCCTCGAGCAAGATAGTGAATTATGTTCTCATGTTTATATCGTTTTTTAAGTGACAAGCGTGTCTCGCTAAGCTCCTTCTCTGTTCCACAGTCACGCTGGCTCTGAGTGAAAACGCGTTTAGCCTTACCTGTACCATGTAGTGCTTTTTGTCCCTCCATAGAGCTTGCCCATCCTATGTAAATTCTGATAAGTGATTCTTCGCTCAGGAGGATAAGTGAGATTGTTGACAGAGGTAATTGTACACTGTGGGGGTGTATGTGGAGTGTGTGCTGTTGATGGCTGGTTTACAGCCTCACCTGGCCTGAGTCAGTCTGATTGGACTCTGGCTGGGTGGGGCTGCACACCTGTGGTGCATGAGCAATCATGGCACCCAGGATAAACCAGCCATCAACACACACACTCGAGGAGGAGCACTGTCATGACAAGTTGTACCATCAGCTCGGCGAATAACATCCAGCCTTAAACTCCGAATAAACATCTTGCAATTACCATCTACCCGTGTCCTGTGTCGGAGGGCCCCAAGGAAAGCCACTTAGGTGGCGTGTGGCCGGACTAACCCTGCCACATACACCAATGGGGACTTATTTATGAATGAAGACGTTGATTTGAGGTAATAAATTACTAAAAGAACTACTTAGTGTCCCTTTAAACCTAAAGGTAAGATGTTTCCTCAAACTCAAGGAATTGAAAACTATACCATGTCATGGCAATTGCTTAGTGTAGAATGAACTAATGATGTGGCCAGGAATGGCATGATTTGAGTTAGCATGGTCCATATAACCCTTCTCATCCAGATAGAAAAGATGTGGGACATTCTAACGGAAAACTCTTCTATTCCTTTCCTGCAAGACATGTGAAATTTGAATATTGTCATAGGGCGCAGACACATTGAACTCTGGCTGAAAACTATTTGTGTGTTAAAGGTATGGTTATATTTTATATCTACCATATGACCAATAACTAGGGTCACACTAACCTCGGTGCCTGTCTGCAGACGAAGGCACAGAGTCATGAGCTATGAGCAGAGGCATGTAAGCATGGGGGCAGCTCCTCAGGATCGGAATGAGTGTGTTGTTGGTTACATGTGTGGAGTAGATAGTGAGGTCAGATGATGGTGAAAAACAGGCAGGATTGTCGCTGTACGTGTAAAGAATCTTTTAGATAATACCCGGAGGCGACAATCTGGCGCTGGAGCCAGACACCACAAGGACGAGGGGGGAAGACGTCAACAGCCAGCCCTTTATGACGTTTTCACTGTTTGTGTATATAACTTCCTGGGCTAGAGATAGCTGGGCGCAGACTTCGTGAACTGACACACACTTTGTTGTTCTGTCAGGGAAACATAGTTGGGCCCAGATATCTGTAAAACTCTGCACATTATACTGGTGTTAACAATAAAACTGATTATTTCTTAAAGCTAAACAACTTCTTCTATCGCTTCATTAAAAGAACACGCGTGAGTAGGGGTTTCATTTTTTTCCATCATCACTTTGAAACCGCCTCTCACAACAATGTGTGTGTGTGTGTGTGTGTGTGTGTGTGAGAGAGAGAGAGACTGGCGCTGATAAGCAAATGTTAGCCCGTTAGCCCATTTTCTAAGTACTGCTTTATACACGTGTTGTGAAAAATCAACTCCGTTTCCATGGAAACATTGGACCATTGACGTAACTGGTCTGAGATTTGTATTGTCCATTGGTCCAAATAAGACCACTGATGTTAACACACCCACAGAGGTGTCATCGTAGGACAAACACAGGTGTCGGTAATTATGGGTCTGCTCCTTTAGTACCAGGGCACGGGTAGTACACTAAACTAGTGAAGATAAGTCTACTACCTGTGCCCTGGTATATACAAGTAGCAGACCTATAATAAGTACACTAGCCTATTATGAGCAACACCTACGTTTGTCCTACGATGACGCCTCTGTGAAAAGGTTTTTCACAGAAACAGAGTTGATGTTGCACACCACGATTTTCTTCCGCAACACGTGAATGGAGCAGTACTCTCTTATATCAGAAAATAGCTGAGCGTAACGGTCCCCTATTAAGGAGTCACATGTAGAGAGGAAGATTGATGTGTGTTGTAATGCTTTAATCAGGTATGGCTTGGCTGAAATGTAAAGCCCTGACCCTTAGTTTTTATGTGAGCACACACACACACACATACACTGCGATGTAGTGCACGTTGCTGCCCACATTGGGATTTATTAGTATGTTATCCGTAAGTGACTTACAGTGAATTCAGATGCATGTCATTAAGGAGTAGGTAGGAGATTAGGGAATCTTAGGGGCTATTAAACCCAGACCCTTCAAACACGCCCAGCCACTACACTATCCTGATCCTGCCCACTCTGAAGGGAGGTCTTTCAGGGCTACATCTCTGGTACAAACACAACATTCAAGCTGACATCTGCATTTAAGAGGAGAAAGACATTGCATCTGCATTTAAGAGGTGAAAGACATTGAAGGGATCTTTAAAAGATGACTCACAATGTCTGAGAACATCCTTGAACAAACAGCCGTTAAAAGCATTGCGCGGTGGTGCTGAATAAAGAGACAGTGTGACAGAGAGAGAGAATGAGAGAGAAAGGGACAAAGACCAAGGTAAAATAAAGAGGGAAGAGTCAAAGACCAAAAGTTGAGATCATCCGACACAAAACAAAACCCTTGACTGCTCACAATCATACAACGTTTTTGTTACCGTGGCGATGTCCATGAGCGCTTGCATAACTATAATTCCCACCACGAATATGATTGATCACCGCTGCAGGGCATCCTCTGAGCGCGATTGCCAATCACATTGTTAAAGGCGAACCAAACCAACACCACTTGTAGATTGAGTTGCATTAGATGACGCCCTCTCTAGGTTAAACACATGGTATTGCATGCATCATCTCTGATTGGCTGTCCTCACCTCTGATTGGCTGTCCTCCACTAATTGGAACTGAATTGAAGGGCCGTTTACAGGGGAGCCGGCAGCCCTGTAGCCGTAGAATGAACCAAAACCTGAAAGCATTTTTATCAAGGTTCCCGATCACCTTCTATTGCCCTGCCTTGAAACCCTGACATGTTTTTACACTGAAACCGGCGCCACCTGGGATGGAAAGCAAAAACGCCTTGAATGTCAACAATGTGAAACGTTGCTGTTACGGCAGTAATGACCCTTGGGAGATAGTGCTAGTTATTGTGTTATGACTGAATCTGAAACGTCAGTGTCATGCTCGTCATGCTAGAGGCATGTATTAAAACAGTTAAGACCTTAGGGCCACTGAAACAAAGAAACATCGACCTGCTAAACAGTAGGAGCGTGCTGTGCTTCAACAGGGCTTCAACAATGGAAGCAACTCAGTTGTAATGAATGGAACAAAAATTAATTGGTATTTCATTCATGAACCACACTGTGTATGTGTGTGTATGTGTGTGAGGTTGAGTAGAATTTGCATATTAACAGTATTTTGTCAGTGTTTCTAGATAATGCAACTTAATCTTAACATCTTTTGGGAACTCCTTAATCACTATTTAATCACATCTTATCAACAGTGTTGTTCCCACCCAGCCAAAACCATTTCTTCAAGATTTAATCAAACTTTGCCCAGTCATACTTAAGGGATTCCTTATATGGTCATGTGACCTCATCTGAAAGGGCTTCTGTGATTGGATGAGGATTTGAATGACCAAACTCAGACAGTAGCAGTGAGGGAAGTCTGTCTATCTAGTTCTGTATTATTTATTGTTATTGATGCATGAACCTGTGGGTATATTTTATTCATATGTCCTGCACTAGTTATTTATGTATGGATGGAAGGGAGGATGTAAACTGTGTGTGTATTGAATGTATGTGTTTGTCTGTCTATGACTATGGCCAGTGTGTGTGTGCGGTTGTATATTTAATGTACGTGTTTGTCTGTCTATGTTTGTGTGTGTGCGTGCTTGCACGTGTGTGTAGTATCTGCAGCATCTGCCTATTAAGAGTATTTTTCAGCGTTTCTAGATGAAACAACCTAATTTAACATTTTTCAATGATGTTTGGGGACTAAGTCCTATGTTATATCCCAAAGTTACCCCCCACCCCCACAAATCAAACACAACACACCCCCACTTCCCCTGGGTCCAATCTCTTATACCTGCAGGAGGAGTAGGAGTAAGACGCCCTAACTCCTGCCTGCTCCTTAATGACATGCATCTGAATTGATCTGATTCCCATCTGGGGGTATGTGAAAAATATGATTATATATGTTGATTGTTAGTGATCAATACAGGTAGGCTAATACCAGAAATAGAAGTAGGCCTCAGCTTCTTCCATTTTAAACACCTAAGCCACAACAGTATTAATAACCATGCTAAATGATAACAGTATCAGTTAAAAGGAAAACATGTGTGGTTTGGTGTGGATGAAGGGGTACTTGAGCCCTACTGATAGGGCTGTGGGGGTACATAAGATGAAAGGCTGGGGAACACTGTTAAATGAACCAAATCCCAATACTGGCTACAATGTGCACTACATTGGTGTGTGTGTTATTGTGTGTGTGTGTGGGGGGGTTCTTGTGTGTGCGTGCATGTGTGTATGAGCAGACTCCTACCTGCTCCCGTGCTAAATAAAGAAATAGCAAATTGTTTAATAATTATGCCAACATGCAATAAGCATTGTTGGCAAGGTTATTGTTGTTTCTTGTGGATTGTTATTATTTTCAAATCCCTAAATGATCATTCCCACTCTCGCTTATCAATAACTAAATGTTTCATGGCTGGCTGGTTGATTTTACCACAGCTTGTGGCGTTGAGGGGGTGGGGGGGTAGGTGTTGGGCCGATACCGGGCAGATACATGCTCAGTGGACCTTGGAGAAAGGCCCCTGTAGGCTAATTGCCCCCAATAATCGAGCAGAAATGTTCAGACGCCACCGTTTACACACACATGTACAGCCTGCGGAGGAAATTAACATTTTAAAATGAAAAAGGAGTCACCTCTTTCCCAGAACGAAAGATAAGATAGAATTGTATTAATCCCAGACGGCATAGTCGGGTGTCACAGCAGAATGTACAGGGACGTAGATAAAATATACAAGAGATTAAAACCATTTTAAAAAAGAATAAAAACTGAGTCAAAAACCCACCCCAGATGGGTAGATCAGCCAACCAGCCTACCTAATGGACTGTATCAACTGGTTGGCTAATTTATCCAACATAGATCTTGGTGGTGAAGGTATGGTTATATTTTATATCTATCATATGACCAATGATTTGGGTCACACTAACCTCGGTGCCTTTCTGCTGAAGTAAGACAGAATCATGAGATAAGCAGAGGCATATAATTATAGAAGCAACTCCTCATGATCAGAATGAGTACATTGTTGGTGACATGTGCAGAGTACATAGTGTTAATCATATGATAGCGAAGAACAGGCAGACTTGTCTCTGTACATGTAAAGAACACTGGGAGTCAGATAACACGAGAACGAGGTGGGAAGACGTCAACAGCCAGCCCTTGTGATGACGTTTTCACTGTTTTGTGTATATAACATCTTGGGCCAGAGATAGGTGTGTGCAGACTTTGTGAACTGACACACACACACACTTTGTTGTTCGGTCAGGGAAACATAGTTGGGCCCAGATATCTGTAAAACTCTGCACATTATACTGGTGTTAACAATAAAACTGATTATGTCTTAAAGCTAAACAACTTCTTCTATCGCTTCATTGAAGAACACGCGTGAGTAAGAGTTTCAAGAGAAACTGCTCCTCACAACAGTGGACACTCCCACTTGTGATGTCACTAAAGGGTCGATTTTGAAATGATTTGTAATGGCTAATCAACAGCACACTTCGTGGTCAAATAGGGGCCACTTTAATGAGACAGAGGGACACATTTACCCACATGTATCGTTTCAGAGGACCTTGGGCAAAAAAAATAAATTATATTGCTGATTCCACACTAAGTGACTGTCACCACTAAGAGTGCTGTGTATTGACCTCCAGATTATAACATTAACATACATCAATCAATATGTTTACTTGCGGTAAATCCTCACGCCGTTATCAATTTACTGTAGGGTGACGCGAAGGGAGGACCTATCGGAAGCCAGGCAGGCCGGCGAAGTGATGGATAGAGCAACACCTCAATGGCACAGTCTGGTTGTTGAGGAAAATTAGGTCCACACGATCTGAACGATCTGAACCCTTTCCCAACATGAAGGGGAAAGGGTTTTAATGCTTCATATAAAGTTCAAACCCATGTTGGAGACAGAGGATGACAGAAAAGTGAGTCACACGTAAAAAATGGTTAATTTATTTGTCTTTCGGTGTCACTTTTTTGGTGTTTGGATTTTCTTTCACAGGTTTAACATTTAGCGTTTGTTCATTTTAAAATGATGCACATACAAAATTGATTGAGTGATCAATTAGGAACTCTTCATATTCACATTTATTGCATGCATTATGGAAATGATCACTGAGATAACTTGCCTTCCCCATAGATGACCACTTCCCCCCTTCCTGACTTGGTACGTTCTGCTCATCAACTTAGGCTCTCAGTCTGTGAATGGTTCATCAATTAGTCTCCCAGGTTAGACCATGAGAACCCCCTTTTGGTTTACCTTTTTTGTTTCTTTATCTCACACGTAAATCCTTTGATGTTTAGGCCTACAATGTGGCATTTACCTGTCATGTGTATTCATTGTTTCATTAAAAGATGCCTGGTAGAGGCTGCCAGTGTGTCTTCCTATGATTATGCTCCATTCAACCAAATGCTTTGCCGTCAAGAAGCATCTTACAAGAAATGTTTTTTTAGCGCTGACTGCATTCAACAAGAATCCATTCATGGTAACTTCATTTTAACTTAAGTTTCGACAAAATCCATATAGAGTGACGTGACCAAAAGCAGAGACTGTTCTTATGAATATCTTGGGTTACATATTTGCAGAAGGTTGGTAGAAGAGAATAGGAGAAGGTTGCACCACCCAGAGCCAAGGCTTCACACAAAAATATAGAGAGGAAGACATTGAATTTGTCATTGTGAGTGAATATAAAATAATACCATCCGGTCCGGTCTGGTTCCCCCCCCCCCCTGAAAATGATTTCATTTGTGAAAGACCAAAGGATCAAGGGTAGACGCATGTGCGTGTGGAAGGAATTACCGAACAGTTTTATATCCTTACCTTCTGTTCTCATAAGTAATGTGACGCCATGCGACAGTGTCCACCACATGGTGTTTGATAAAGTAATGTTAACGTCCTGCTGTCGCGTACATCCCTGGCCTTTGGGGTCACTCCGGACGATCTCCTGCTGGCTTTGTCAAATTAATCACTTGCACCTCCCTTGTCCTCATGTTTCCCTCCAACAGCGCAGTGTTCAGAGCGCACGCATGTTAGCCACATGTGCGTGCTGCAGAAAAAGTTAACAAGGTGGTGTAGTACTGCACAAGTTGGGTGACACACGTCAACACAAACTCAATGCGAGTTTGTGTTGATATTACGTCTTTTTAAAAATGTCACCTCCTCTGTTAACAATCAGAGTGACTGACATAGGCCACGTTTTCAATACTGTAGCCTAATGTCCAGCCACGACATGAATAATTTCATCCAACAAAGTGAAACGCTTCCCACCGTTTCCTAGAACGAAGAGAACAACTATTATACAATTCATCATCACATTAAATGGGTGTCATTAAACAACCGATATTAACTCATTTTGTAAAGGAAAACATGAATAAACAAAGAGCCGCTTGGGAGCTGAACGAGCCGGCTCTTATTGGTGAGCTGAGCCAAATGATTTGACTCACTGAAAAGAGGCCCATCACTAGAGATCGCCGTATCAACACAATATTTGTGCACCGCGGTGAGCAGATCCGATCTGCAGGCCACTGATTGGGCAATGTACTCTACAATTTAACACAATGGGGGCATCTTCTTGAGGAATACCAATGTAAACTAGAAGGATCAGGGGTCAAGCAGTGTTAAGGGTGGGAGAGAGTTCGGGGGGGGGGGGGGGGGGGGGGGTGTATGTGTGTGATCTAGTTCACGCTTCATAGCAAGCGTTCGTGATGGGGATTGAGTAATTAATTACCTCTAACACTGTTTTCATCAGCTGAGGGAGTGCATTTACTCCCATACAGTATATCACAGTGGAACATATGAATTTGTATTTATTTAATTCACAATTTGTTATATAATACAAAACTGTGTTACTGATGATGAACCTTTTTGTTATTTTGTCTTTAACGGACAAAAAACAAACTGTAGGCTACAAGGGCGGATCCTCAATCGTGAATAATTCTAATAAATATTCTAACTGAATTTGCACTGTCAACAGCAATAACAACAACAACAATGAGGAGAATGCAGGTATGAATATTTAAATAAAGTTGTATTAATATTGCATCAGCTTGGTAGAGAAGCCTAATAACAATCCAAGCTACTGTCTTCTGAGGGGGAAATCAAGCTTAAACCACAAATAAAGTTAGTAGTTGCCGAGCGGGAAGGACAACTGGGAGGTTAAAGATTCTCGTATGAGTAATGAGTGAATGAGTGAAAAGACAAGTAACCCAGACACGTGGGACTCAAACACTGCCAGATTAAATGTGTTGCCGGACACACATGTCCTCCTTTTGGGAATCCTCTAGAGAATACAAAATGTAAAATAGGCAGACTGTGCTGAATGCCAAGTTGTCAAAAGCAGCTCCTTGAAGATTCCCTAGTTACCTTCAGTTACCGCTATACGAAGTAGCCCAACTGCATCGACGCATCATTAATACCGAAAAGGCAAACGATTGGGATTGTTCTCAAATGCTAATCTGTGCTAATCTTTGATCTTTTCTTTAAAAAAAAAAAACAGCCATTCCTTTTTTGTAATCCCAGGAGGACAAAACAAAGGCAATCATCTGCTCCATGAGAGCTCATTATTTGTTAGCGATGGTCCAACGTTCTGGACACAACACCTTGTTACTGTGGTGTACACCGGGTTTGGCAGACATATAGCGTCTATATGAGTATCCCACGGCTAACTCCTTACTTAGCTCTCGGCTAAACCCCCTTGTAGCCCAGGGCTAAGTAGGAAAGTGTTCAGTCTGTTCTTTTTAAGGGGGTTAGTGTGGGGCTTGATGGCCCTGCTCCAGAGCAGGGTTTCACCGACTTTCTGGGGATAGCTCCAGAAATCACCTTAAAAAACAGTGTGGAAACAGCCAGTGTGAATCAAGGCAAGGAGTTGCAGGTTGGAGTGCCTAATAACCAACCACAGCATCGTTGAATGTTTCTAGTATGGGGCTTGACATGAACATACATGCGATTGCTTAGCCCAACGTGTGTGAACACGGGTCAAGTAAACACTGGGCTATCCGAGCCAGGGGCTAACGTTAGCCTGTGGCTAAGCAGTGAACAAGTGTAGAAGTCGATTCTGAGGCCCTGTCACTGTGGCAGGGTCAGCCTTTATTCTTGAGTGAGAATTATATTCAGCAGCCTTTCTGCCTGCTCCCCTGAACCCATCTATTACTAACCACCAAATGAAAAGCCCCCCCCCCCCCCTTCCCCTGTTTACACCAAGAGGGTCACACAGGGTTTCCCTCTCACTTGGCCTTTGCTGCCAAAGCTTAACAAGTCGATTACTGTGGTTTATTGTTATTGTGACATGTCAACCATTGGCCCCGCTGTTAGCATAAACTCACGACTGGATTGGTTAACCTCTTCTCATCGTTAATTGGTCGGGTCAACTTTAACGCACGTATTTTGGTTTTATTATTATTGTCCTTAGGACCTGCAGAATATCATGTTGGACACAAATGTCGCCAAATAAAAAAAAGACCTGTTATTGGTGTTGACCTCTAATGGGAGAATTACAGTTCTGTGTTTTCGCAGCTGCTTGTAGTCATGATGCTGGGTGGAGAAGGATATCTTGCCACATATTTGTATCTAGTTCACATTCACCAAGTGAATGCCCACCGACATGTATTTACAGTTCTGGGGAGGTGCGCATAAGCTACGGTGACGGTGGCCTCTGTTGGCAACCAGGTGACGTAGAGAGACACCGCGTATAGTAGCCTGCATTCACAGCAGACAGACAATGGTTAAGGGGTCACACATAGCTTCAGACACAACACACATTCTGCACCGCCGTTACAACCACCTCCACTCAGGACGCAGATATAGGTCACAGCCATTCAAAACCAAGCATGCCACTCATATCAAATTTTGTCCCCACCTCCATCAGATTTGAACTTGTATGTCGTCCATCCAGTGGCGCAAAAAGTGGGTATGCGCTGTATGCGGCGCCCCTATGCCGCACCAGGGGGGCACCCCCGTCAACAACCGCGCAGCACCCCCCCCCCCCCCCCCCCCCCCCCCCCCCGTCAACAACCGCGCACCGCGTAATGTTTATGGGGGGTGCCAAAATTGTTGCTGCATACCCCCCTGACACTGGGTAGTTGCACCCCTGCGTCCATCTCATATGTCTTAAAAGATACTGTTACCTTGTACCATGCGAACAGAAAAATATAGTTCTTTGAATTAAATTGTAGCCTACAGCCGGCTGCCGTTGGATGCAGAAGTATAAATCAACCGCAACGCCCCATGTTTCCTTGTATCAGTGCAAGGTGTCTGACAACAGACCTGCAGGTGTAAATAGGTCACGCTCTGCCCCACGAGGAACAGATGTACGAGCCTGTGCGTGTGGTTTTGTCACAACTCCACGCGATGCATTCAATGTGTTTGACATGTTTTGCGGCAAGGTGTTTTGGGGGCATTTGGCAGCCAACCCATCGCGCGGCCGAGAGAGCTACATGACCACAGGTTCCTAAAGAGAACAAGAGAGAGCGAGCGTGAGTGAGAATTCCTTAAAGTATTTACACAGTCAGGGCCTCAGATCACACTTATTTAGTCCATAAAATATTTACCGAGATGTGCAGATGAGGAATCTCGAGATGGGTTCGCAGTCCGTGGTTGCTGCAGCGTCAGGAGCACTTAATGGTAACGTGTTAGCATCCCGCGGGGCAGCGAGTGAACCAGATGTCACTTGTGTCCATTCCTTCTTTTAGTGACCTCGACCTGTTGCCTCAAAGCTAATATAATCGCGCTGCAATTATTTTTTAATTTTTTTATTTATAATTTGTTTTGCTGTTGGCTATTTTTTTCCACGTTTTAGCTCCAAAATTCACAAATATCCAGATCAAATATCCCAGAGCATCGATCTTTAGTCATGACATAATTTGCATCAGGAGAGACTGGTTTTCAAATGTTCCATACTAAAGTGAGATTTATATAAAACACACTCTGGCATCACATGTGAAATATTGATAAGCTTCATTAATATAATATGAGGGGCTTTGTGATCGGGGGGGTTCGATGAGAGGTTCTCCGCAGGTGGTCATGCAACCAGTGAAGATAGGGAGTTCCTCCTGCAGTTTCTGGGGTAGGCTTGATCCTGCTCAAGGTTGGGTGGAGGTGGGTACGAACGTGTAAGAAGCATCATGAACTTAGGCAGCAAAAATGATTGGTTCTTGAAGACCGTGATCACCTCTGATTGGCTGAGTGAGATGAAGAAGGGCCATTTCGGAGTGCCTTGAAGACAACCAGAAATGGCATGCAGAGAGTAGCTTATTTTTCTAATATGAGGATGAAAAATGATAGTCGGGGGGTCAAAACGTAGGCACAAAGTTAATTGACTATTCAGGATTCTATTTTGGTTGAAAAGTTAAGCTTGACAGAGTAGGCATATTTTGTTGAAAGGGTGAATGATGTGACAAAGAAGTGAAAAATTAGCAATTTTCACTTCATGGTATGCTCAGGCAGCTAGGTCACAGACAACAAATGGTAACAAACCATTGCTAACCACTGCTTATTGGCGCACCTTGGCTGATTTTAATAATACAATCAAGTATGCATATAGTTGTTGCATTGTTTTCCCATTAATTCTAAATCCATTCCAATAAGCACATTTAATAATAGAAACCAAATGGCTACAAGAAGAACATTTAGCTTTTTTTAGCATGTATTGCTGTTTTAATTGAATTACTTTAAGCTATCCATTGAAACACTGTTTTGGTAATTAAAGATAATCTGATGAAGGCTGTTCAGTTTTCTCCCAGCACATATCATATGTATAGCCTGTATACATAGGAACTATTTTAACTGTCTTTCTGGCACTAAAGGGGCAAATAAAGCAAGACAAAAGGGAAGGAAAGAAAGAAATAGATTTAAAGTGTTGTAGGTGAGATGTATGAGCTATAATTTGAGTGCAATTTGTTAGAAATGCCATAGCCATCCGTCAGCTATTATTAGTGAGTGAAATGCTCTATGAGAATATCTGTTCTAGTTGACTGTGCCTGCCTCTGTATGAAACAACTTAGATATTAGAACCCTCCCAGCTCTCATGATTGGTTTGGCGACTCCATCTTACCTGTCATTCACAGGTGCGTGAATCTAACACTTCTCAATGGCGGAGAAACATAGGGAGTGAGGGAGCACAGAAGGAGGGGACATTTTTTTAGGGGGGGTTGTTTTCAAAATATTGCTCTCCTGCTCTTTTCTGCTCTTTACAACTCTCAAATTGTACCTACAGCAGCTTTAACGTGTTCAAATGGGACCTTTGGTTCGCCATATAACCAGCGAAAATATCTACATTGTTTGTTTTAATAAAAGCCATCTGCTTGTGAAGAGAAAAGTGGTCCCAGATAAATAAAACACATTACACTTTTCCCTGTATCTGTCCCCTGGTTGATTTTGGCCAAGGGCAATGATAAAATGTATGGCTCATTTACATTGAAACTCCTGTCAAAGCAGACTTCTTAAACATGCTTCAGGAGTCAAACGTTTGGCTTGTTTGATCCCATGGCTTGACTCATTTTATAGTATACTGCCGGTCCCCATGACGGAGCTCAGTTTGAAATGTGTGTGTGTGTGTGTGTCTGTGTGTTATAGCCTGGGGCAGTTTGAAGGGCTACAGGGCAAACCTGATGAGATCCCCCCCATAGGACACGTGCACGGCATGCACTGAAGTGCAGGTGACGTCTTCCACCGTCTCCAGGGGTGCCAGAGTGCACACGTCACGGTCAAAGTGAACAGTGCTAGCTGCGTAATGGCTTTATTATTTCTTTGTGCGCACCAAGCTCATCTTTAATTCCCTTATTGCCTTTTAGATGCCAGCATGAAATATTGATTAGGTTATTCTGCATATAGATCCGCACATCAATAGGAAATCAGTCACCACGTCTTGCAATTATGATGGCGCCATCACGGGGGATGGAAAACTGTGATATATCAATCTTCATCTCCATCTGAAACTAAAATAACTAATGTTTGACTGTACGTATATACTGTATGTCTGCCAAGCCTCAACTGTGTGAAGTGATTAATTTCTCATTTCTCTATGGAGGAATGATTCCAACAATGATGGGAGAGAGCGGCTCTCGAAAAGTAGAGCAGAACTTGACCCGTGACTATCACTACAGACCCATGTAGTCCTCCTCATTATGCCACTAATACGATGATCAAATGTGATTGTGCCTGGTGATAAATGTCAAGCATTGCAATGTTTCATTAGCCCTTTGAAGTCCTCTGCCATATTAAATTAAACCGCCATCAGATAGTGATTCTCTGTGGCCAGTGATGGCTTGCGATAAACCAAAATGAACCCCCCTCTATAATCGGATTGGTAGAGAGTAGAGAGAGTTTGGCTGTGGACTCTCAGATGAAGATACCCCCCCCCCCCCCCCTTTCTCCAAATGAACCATTCAGTAAAGCAGATCATTATGTCATGCTTGCGTTGAAGTCGGAGATCAAGGCACACGCCCGGTGGCATGGCGCCAATTCGTGTCAGATGTGCGTACCGGTAGTCATACCTAAAGCCAAGGATACTGTTGGCGTAGCTCATAAATGAACCATTGTCTGTCTTTGTATGGATTGTGTGTTTCTGTAAAGGAGTCTTACACCTCGACTTCTAGTTTTCTCTGCCGTTGAGCCAAATCTGAGCACCTACGTTTCCGGGTGGTGTGTTCGTTTGCGTGTGTGTGTGTGTGTGTGTGTGTGTAATACTACCATGGACTGGAAGTCCATTCAGGCTGTGTTGTACGAAATCTGGGACAGCCTCTAATGACACTAAACAGGACTAAGCAGACGGCGAGAAAAAAAAGCAAAGAAATGCATAAATGAATTAATTTTGTTTGTCGCTGTAGACATGTACTTCGATGTATGTGCCATAACTGGGACACTCACTCGACATGACTTACATTATTGATGTGCGTCGTGAATGATATATGGGATATAAAGCTTCAAATTCCTGTTGGAGATAATTGTCAAGCAAAAACTGTATTCTATTAAAAATGGGTGACCTTGGAACAGACAAGAGCACTACAGACTTGGAGTCTCTCTCTCTGTGAGGGATTTGCTGTTTCTTTGAAACGCACACAGGAAAACCGGCGTCTCCTACTTTGCATATTTCAGGGGGGGTTGTGCCCTCCTGAATGGGCCTTGTGTTCTCAAATCCTTCCCGTTTAGGTTGGTGAGTGGGAACGAGAAGTCAGATCTCGTATTTCCTGGCAAAATCCTCCCAAATCACACCCTCCGAGTTGAGTAATTTCAAATGGCTTCTGTTAGCGCTGGATGTTTTTGAAACCTAGTAATTAAAATGCAGCGGATATGTCCTGGAGAAGCGTACACGACTAGTTTGTATTCAAGTTATTTGTTTTAAAGTGTTTAGTAGTTTCTAGTAATAATTTGTGTTAAAGGCGTTTTTAATTCTAGATGAATTCAAGTTTAAAGGCCATGGTGCAGGTTAAACACCACTTTCGATTAATGGGTACATAAAGCACTCAAGATATGTATATGAAGTTAGAAATGTCTCCAAAATTGTGTTAAAGTGTAGTTTTTGGTCGTAACGGTTATTTTTAGCGCAATTCGGCGATGACGTCACATCGGTGAGACGTGGTGGAAGTAGCCTCAGCCTTGTACTAGAACTATGGCGTCTAACTGGGATGAGGAAGAGGTGGCAAGACCCACAAATAACATTTATGTTAGCATAGCCATATAATTTCGAACCGGTCAGAAGTGAGAGGGCGAATGAGAGCCGATGGCCGTCAAAGACAATGAAATGCATGGTCAGAGGAGAATGAGTGGAGAGTTGGCGAAGTGTCCTGGTCAGTCGCTAGCTACCATTTAGATCGCAGCAACGAGCGCTGGAGCGGTCTATGAACAGCAGTGCATACAATAACACTTTTTTCCCCATCAGGGTACTGCTTACCGGGAGAGGGAGAGAGTAGTAAGCGTGTCTGTGTGGGCGGTGTCGTCCCATGGAAACTGTGGTGGAGAGCTTGTGTTGTAGGGAAGTGAGTGCGTTTTGGTCGCTGGTCGAGGAGCTCACCCCGCGGCCAGCAGATGTAACGTTCCTAACTCAGCATCCAGGATTTGAGGCATGCTGCCTGAATCCGTTTGTGCTAAAGAGCCTACTCACATTTCAGGCAGGATCATGGTCCCCTTCAAGCCAGCAGGCACGAGTATGTTCATTGTTTGTTTGCTTTGCCATTACTAGACTAGAGATGTGTTGCATAAACATGCATGACAAACAGGTATACAATTAAGTTTCCAACCTACTTATCCCTAGGCAATACCGGTACACAGCGTACAGGCAGGCTATACGCTGGGCTTATGGTGTTCTCGGTGTTCATAGAAGGAAGCCTCTACCCTCCTGTCTGGTTTCAACCATCAGGCTACAATTTCAGAGTGGTGATTAGACCTATCATGGCTTTCAATGGCCTCGTTTGGATGACAATGAATAAAAACCGTATTGGCACAACATGAATAAAATCAAGTATTTTTCAGTTCAAGAATTATGTCATGCTTGTTCTGTTGTGATCGCTCAACGGCCCTTAAAATGTGATAAAATACACAGAACACGTACATTCCAATGAAAACAGTTTATTAGTTTATCCCAAGTATATTACTGAACAAAGAGACAGGTTGGAAAGTTCCTGATAAAGTAAACAAATCACAAAAAATGGTTAGGCACAAAAAGAATCAACATGTATAAGTGTGGTCAACATGTAAGTGTGGTCTTACCCGAGGGTCAGCTCTCTCTCTCACACATGCATGCATACATACATGCAGTGATATCAAAAGCACATAGAGCAAGACCAAAGACAAAAGCACACACAGAGGTCCTTTTCGGGTTATCATTCCTTACTCCCTTTCCTACTAATACTACAAGGAATTATGGGGAAAAGTGTCAAATGGAGATGTAAAGGGAGCATTTTTGCAACATTTCCTTGATTGTAATCTTGTGCGAAAATCAGAATCCGAAAAGGACCTGTAGACAAGGCACTACCAGGTACAATGATTGGTAAGCTATGTTGAATTGTATAAAAGACATTTCATGCAAACAAAAGAAATAAAACCACAGCACACACAATGAGCAGCAGGCAGACATGCAGCATGCAGAACCCCTTGCAAAACCACATGGGGTACAGTGACTAAAGACAGGCACAAGAGCAGCGAGGTCCCACCACCAACAACTAAGTAAAAAAAACAAAGCAATAAACAGCACACAAAGAGAAAACATAACATGCAGCATGCAGAAAACCACCACCAAGCCGTTGCTAGCTAACTGCTGGTTCTGCATTAGCCAGTTTTATGCTTTAAAATATTTCTAGGGAGACTATGTATCGCAATAACAATTAATGTCTGTTTGAATCTGTACAATGCCTAAACTTGAATTCTAAATTCTGTTTATATAACAGCTTTGGACTTGGATGTAGATCATATCCATACTGTCAAGTACAATCTGTCTTGTATCTAGTTAAACTTTCAACTTTGTGGGCATTTATCACACCCATAATTAATTGGTATTTTGCATAAATGTAACTCTATGAATGATAAATGTTTAAAGGTATTGGTTGGGATATGTGAGCATTGGAGCACATTGTGGGATCCGAAATACGAGACACCATGTTCCTGTGGAGCATTGGCTGGTTTTGCCAGAAACGTTGGTAGCCACATGATGCACAGACCTAGATATGTAAAAAAAAAAAAAAAAAAAAAAAGAGTAATCAACAGTATATCAGGTTTCAATATAGAGTAAGTACGGTACATTACTGGTCAAATGTTTTCAATGAAACACACATGATGTTTATGATGGCATCATAAACCCACAGCCTAAAGCCTGGTACATACATTGTAAATTAACTGGCAAGACAAATTTGAATGTGGGCAGACAGTCAGGGCTATCACATTTTAATTAGATATTCTGATTTTCTAATCAGATATGGCCTGCTGTGTATACAAAACCTACTATCCGACTTCTCAAAACAGGCCGGACAGAGGGCAAACAGGCTCATGAGCACCTCTTGGCAAACAATGAATTTGTCAATGCCACTACAACAAAAAAGAGAGCGGGGGGGAATTCAATTCTACCAGATACACAAAAAGGAAAATGCAAAGTTGGTCTATGTTGGCTTTAAATTATCTCACTTTTGGTGGGGGTCACAGGTGTGAGATGGCTCCTCCTCACACAATTCCTCCTCATCCTCAGACATATGTCCTCCAGGCACCCACGATGAATCGCTGATGACAGACGGATCATCTTCATCATCGGTCTGTTCAGGACTAGTGAGGGGGGGGGGAAGTTTGGGTCTGTGTCCCCACGCTGACCATCTTGGGCTTCAGGTTCACCTGCACAGCTGTGGCAGAGGTAGTAAACATACCCAAACATATGACAATCATGGCAAATCTACGTGGTTATGTTTTGACATAGGCTATGTGTATTAATTTCATCTGTGTATGGAAATGTCCTGTATGCATAGATTTTGGAAACGTATGTTTTAGACAGCATATCGACCACCCAAAATACCCAACATTTACCGTGAGACCTTCCACGGGGCTTCACATTGCACTGTGTCCCAGTGTCACAAGTGGAGGGCAAGGGGTCATTCACGTCGACACTGTCCGCGGTCTCCTGCTGTGCAGCATCGATCAACATCTTGCGCAAACAAATTCAAAAGGGTCAGCGACACAGTCACGGTTAATACATAAGAGAACCGTAATAGTCAAACACACACGCGCTGTTGTGAAAGCCGCTTGACGATCACCAGTGATCCAAACAAACACTAGCCATGGTGCTTTCTAGTTAGATACGACAAGCTTTTGGACATTTACTTCAGGACAATTTAGTTTCATGAATCACGAAATGTGCTTTTCTAATCTCAGACTGATCATGACTGTAGTGGAGGCGGTGTCAGAGGGAACACGGTATAGTATGCACAGGGTTAGCTAACGCGCAGATAAACAGTACATGCATTATCATGAGGCTTACCGTAGCATCTCTGCTTTCTTGGTGCCTCTCGGTGTGGTAGCGGCAGGCGGAGAGGTGCTGTGCAGACGGCTCGGTGGTCGGAATCAGCTTTGCCAGCCTCTCGGTCTTCAACCCGAGTGATACCATTCTGGCGTCCTCTTCGTCGTAGTCCTCCTTGAAATGCGCGCTGCAGATCTTGGTATTGGCGGTGACGGAGGTCATTGAAACATGTGCCCGCCTAACTCGGACAAAGTGGACCCACTGTCGAAGGGTTGCCTTGTCCTTCGGGAAGCCATGGAGCCTGTGTCCAGTTTACAACCGGCACAAGCACAGTAGCCCGGCATTATACCGGTTCGAGGGTGTATCTATCTAGCCATCTACGCTATCTGTCTATGCTATGCTATCTGGCTATCTCTCTCCATGTATCTATGTATCTATCGTTCTATGCTGTCTAGCTAACTGTCTATCTATCTATCTCTCTATCTAGGCTATATATATGTATTTATCTGTATAATCTGCTGAACAATCTCTTACTAGCCTCTCTCTACTCGTCTCTCTCAATGGTCTCACGGCGGGCTTTGGTCTGTCGTCTCACCGATGTGACGTCATGCAATGCATTGTGGGGGAAATGAGAATCAATCGCGAACTGCTAAAATATAGACGGCTAAAAACCAACCTTTTTGTATTATATTACGTTTTGTGATACCCAACTACATCAAATACAATGAATAACAGTTTAAATGTTTATTACCAACAAGCAAATACGCAGATTCATTAGAAAATTAAACCTGCACCATGGCCTTTAAAGCAAAATGATTCTGCTTTCTAATAGAAAAGAGTGACTACATCAACTTAAAGTTAAAACATTCTAACGTCTAATTGGTCCAGTGCATAGTTAGTTGATGTAGGAGGGGCCCAAAGTATTCAACAACTGCAGCCAATCAGAGATGGAGGGCCCAGGATGTTGGGTGGAGCTTGGATACAACCTTGTTTAGGTCACATCAATGCTTTAGGAAAGAGGAAATATCAACAAACTGCTTGAAAATTCATGTACAGTAGGTTTTGATTCTATTTCTATTCAATTTTATTTCCATTATCGTCCAGTATATCCTATGTCAGCATTGTTGCAGTAATACTAATATGGTTATAATATTACTTCATATAATAACTTTTTATTCAAAGACGATACTTCTCTATCTGTTACAAATGCATTGAAACCAACTGGATCCTATATATATGATAGGTAGTAGATAGCATGTGGCCCAAAGATGAGCCGATGGCGTGTGTAAACGCAGTCCATGAGATATTGCAGAACCTCATGCATTTATATGAATGTAACACATGGGTGCCTGAGGAAATTGAACTATTGGAAGGTGTGCGCAGATTGAAATATAAAGGCCTCCCTCTCCAATCTCTATTGACTCATGATTCACGGGGTCCACAAAGGGAAATTCAAATTCAAAATCATATACTCTGTTTGGAAGCTATCAGTTGGAAGACGTCCCATCAGCAATCTTCACGTAGGATTGTGATGTGTTTGAAGCGGCTCCCAGTGCCTGGCCTACGGTGTGATTTTCAGAAGTGTGTAATGTAGGTGAAACATGGAGGTGACGACACAGCACATGCTTTCCTCCTCGCCGATGGGCACGCACACCATAGCGAGTTCAGAATCACTTTGAGGAACGAAACCTTTTCTGTGTTGTCCTCTGTACATTCGCACAAGTCCTTACGTCATCCGCCCATTTGTCAATTCATCATTCATCCATCCACCCATCATCCTTCCATTTTTCTGTATGTCCATGTATCCTCTCAATTAGATTGTCCATCCTTTCAGCCATCCACCTATTCATGATTCATCCATCATCTAACATCATCGTCCTTCTTCCGACTGTACATCGTCATGCATCCATTCAGTCCTTCCATCAACCTTTCATATTCCAAACCATTGATCACCTGACATCATTCAGCCCTTCGTAATTTATCCATCCATCGATCCTTCCATCCATCACCCAACCTCCCAATCATCTTCTAACATCATCCTTTCATCCATCCATCCACCCATGATGCATCTATCCATCATAATCTTCACTCAACATTGTCCATCTGTCTTTCCATCCATCAATCATCCTTCCATTCATCATCGTCCTTTCAATTACCCATGCATAACCTACATCATCCATCCATCCATCTGTCTTTCTATCCATCGATCACCAAACATCCTTCCATCCACCTACCTTCCATCACCTAACATCACCCATCCATCCATACTATTCCAACAGTAGCTCTGTGTTCACCTCCACAACAGTGTTATCATAATGCTAATGGAGAGCAGCTCCAAGTGGGCTGCAGATGCAGATCAGGATATTATTTATCTCCCTGCCTGGACATCATCGCATCTCCAGAGGCTAGTTACCAACACTCGCCAGCCCACGATGGAATCACCACTGTGTGGATCCAAAATGGAGATATAACATATTCAGTTATCTTACTCTGTCTCTCTCAGTCTCTCTGGGAAAGGGAGGGATCATGAAAAGGTGAACGTGTAATGTAAGAATATAAACAGATGGCTTTATAAACACATCATGAATGGAGGGGGTAGAGGAGCACAGGAGATTACTGTACCATGATGGGATAATGGAAAGACAAAGGAAATGTAGTGTGTGCGTGTGTGTGTGTGTGCGCGTGCGTCTGTTTGTGTGACTGCTCTCAGACTAAAATGGTTGATGAAAACGCAGGGTATCTCATTAAGTCGTTTCTTACCGTAATGTATTTCCGTTCGGTATTCCTAAGTCTGAACTTATGCCAGACATATAGCTCTACTGGCTGTCAGGCAGGTCTGCTTCAAGACCTCCTCACTCATAATAGCTGCTGCTGAAGATTTAAGCAGGGAACTGTCCAACTCATCCCACCAGCCTCTCGTTGTCCTAACTAGGTCAATAAGCAACATTTATGGAAATACAAATCCTCATTTACATTGCAAAACTCTTAAGGAAATTCAACCCTGGCTCTCGTTCACAGACGACCACCATACCAGTATATTTTCGTAAAGTTTGTTGTGAAGAGATGAGGCTTAAAGGTACACTGTGTAGAATTTCGTGGCATCTAGTGGAACAGACTTGGTAGAAATTGAATATAATATTCATGTATGAATGTACATATAATGACCTGGAAATAATAATCGTTGTGTTTTCGTTCACTTGAATGAGCCGTTTATATCTACATGGGGAGCGGGTCTCCTTCCACAGAGGCCGCTATGTTGCACTGCCATGTTTCTACAGTAGCCCAGAAAGGAGGGGGGTGGAGTTAGATATGTTTTACAATAATGTCCGCCCGCCAGAGATGTCCTGACATCAAAACTGAAAATGAAATTTAGTGGGTTTTTTTAAGCTAACGATATTGGATATTCAACAGATATTCACGCTGTGAATTAGCGATGTGACATGGTGAACTAAGGACGTGATTTACCCTGCTCTAAACAATAGCCTAACTCAAGTGTTGTTAAACCGGATACGTCTCACTTTACAAAATGTTCAGAATGGATATAACATTAAAATGTCTGTTTAGAAGTGTATCCTGCTAGCTCTACAACAGTAAAAGCAGGTAAAAAACTGCATAGCCAGTGGAGCTCCAGTGTGAATGTAACACACAGGAGACTATGGATATGTGTACATTGGTGGGAACTATCACAGACAAAACAAAACGATGAGTACTTGTTGCGATTTGGACCGTGGATTTAATTACAGTATTCTGGTATTTATTTCACCTCTATTTACTACGCCGTTGGAAAGGGAGAGGTGAGGGGGGGGGGGTATTCAGTTGGTTGTAATCTGCAACCTCACAGATGCAACTAAATTTCACACACTGTACCTTTAAGACGCTTCCACCTCAAACTGTTATAGATGCCCGGAGGCGAAAAACGTCAAATACACATGACACAAATGTTTGTGTTGATGTATGGCCTCTTGCAATGATCTACATGTTGCCGGATAACTTAACAAAAACAGACCTGTTTGTATATTTGAAGAGACATGTTTGCATTTGTGTAATGTTACATTACAGTGGAACTGTGTGATCTGTTGTGTGGGCCCTATAGCGAGGTGAGGGGCCCTTACTTGGGTCCCCTTGCGATGAGCAAGTTTAGTAATTCTTGGCAGAAAAGACTTAGGGCTTCTTTAGGGAGTCGTTGATTGTTATTGTATATTGTTATTGACATAATAATATGGACTCATATATATATACTGTATATATATATATATATATATATATATATATATATATATACTGTATATATGTGTGTGTATTATTGGGCGATCTTGAAGGTAAATGAGGATTTTGTGCCTTACTGGGTGACTGCAACAATTATTTTTGTGTATTTGGATTGTCGATATTTGGGTATAATGCAGCCGTTATAAATAAACAGGTGCTTAACTTCATTGATTTTGTTTTTTTAGGAGGGAATGCGTTATTTTTCTTTGAAATGACTGCGGGTTGTTTCTTCTCAAAACTCGATACTAATCCATAACAAACACAGCCTAAATAAGTTGGCCCGGTCTCTTTTAAACCTTTGGAAAAAAAAAAGAAAAGCAATAATTGCTTGCTCTTTCACCGGGCAGCCGTCCAGTTGTACAGCAGATGGAGCAATGAATTAAAATGTAAAGAGGCTTCACCACAACAAAAAGCACCTTGAAGACACGTGGTGGTATTTTACGCTTTTGCCTCCTCCAACTTTCCCATTTATGCTGAAGAAGCTGTAATCCTGACTTCTAATTTCCTTTTGGTTCATTTGCATATAAAGCATATTCAAAGTGGGGCGAATCAGCGCTATCTCTCAGGCCACCATATACCACATTGACTTCCAATCTAGTGGAAAAATGCATGTGAAAATCAGTAAATGAGCTGGGAATGGATAGTTTCAAGGCTATACTATTATTTCCCCTGTAACATTTTGCTTTCACAAGTGCCGAGGTACAATATGGATCATTTGGTTCATACATATAAACTGTGTTTATGGATTATATATATATATATATATATATATATATATATATATATATATATATATATATATATATATATATATATTGTGGCGCCCGCCGGGTACAGGTAAGGAGGAGGGTATGTGGGAAGGTGGTAGATGGGGTGTATATTGCACCAGGCCATCTGGTGGCCGCAGAGCACTTTTCACTCTCCCCTCTGTCTAAAGGAAACACGACCATATATGGACGTCTAACGAGACCAGGAAGCGGAGCAGCTGCAGCCACTCACCGTAATGAGGGGAGAGAAGATAAAAGCTGGAAGAAGTGGACCAAACGAGGAAGGAGTAGCTGGAGAGCATGGTGGTAGTAGTGAGTAGAGTGAGAGAGAGAAACACGCTGTGTATGACCCTTTTCCCCAGGAGAACCCCGTTGGCCGATCGACCCCTGCACCGTCTGAGAACCCGCCCGTGTACCGACCCCCGCCTGTCTGACATCCCTCCCGCCCGCCGAACCCTGGACCGTCTGAGAACCCGACCCCGTGCACCGAACCCCACGCTCAACCCCCGACGACGAGTCCAGAGCCTGAGCCCCCTCAGGACCGACCCCCCCCCTCCGCGGCGGCAGAGTTTTCCCCTCTTTCCCCCTCTCCCGAATCGACAATAAATTTGGTTAATTGTGAAACTGGTGTGGACAGTCAACTGTTTCCCAATACTGGTCTGGTGGCACCTCTTCTCCTCCCCGAGGTTGCCACATATGGTGGAGGATGCGGGCACGTGAGTAAACAGACCAGTATCGAGAAACAGACGCACCAGATCCCAGACATGGCAATGCTCCCCGATTAGAGCGCCATGCTGGGCCAGCTGATGGAGATGCAGAAGGCGCAGCAGGAACACCACACCGCTCTCGTGAACCGACTCCTCGACCGAGACCAGGGGCGTCCTATCCAGCCGGCGAGGTTCCTTGTGAAGCAGACCGAGACCGATGACGTGGAGACGTTCCTCCTCACCTTCGAGCGGACCGCGACCAGGGAAGGCTGGCCCCGAGTCCAGTGGACGGACCTGATCGCCCCCTTCCTCTCCGGGGCGGCCCAAAGCGCGTATCTATGTATGGAGCAGGCGGTCTCCTATGATGAGTTGAAGGCGGAGATCCAGAAAAGGCTCGGGCACACCCTCCTCTCCCGAGCCCAGAGAGTCCACGACTGGACCTTCAACCCAGCAGAGCCACCCCGGGGCCAGATGTATGAGCTCACTCGACTGACCAACCGGTGGCTGGTCTCTGAGCCCTCGGGCCCTGGCCCCGTAGAAAGGGTCGTCATGGACCGGTACCTCCGGGCCCTGCCCTACGAGGGACAAAAGCTCACCTGTCAAAGCAACCCCCAGAGCGCGGAGCAACTGGTGACCCTGGTCGAGGGATACCTGGCCGCCCACGCTGTGCTGAGGCCAGGCCGGCCTGGGAAGGCGGAGAGCACCGGGCGGCTCCGAAACCCCACACCGGTCCTGGAACCCCCGAGGCCCCCTTCACGCTCCTTCGGGGAACCCCGAGGGTCGGCGGCGGAGCCAAGACGCTGCTTCAGCTGCTGGGAGGTGGGACACCTGTCCTGGGGGTGCCCCCACCGCCAGGATGTGGCCATGCCGACGGCGTCATCCAACTCCAATCCCCGGAAGCCCTGCGGTCTCCTCACGGTCTGCTGGGGCCAGACGGACGGACCCTCCGCTGTAACTCCAGTGCGGCTCAATGGACGGGACGCCTCAGCTCTCCTGGATTCGGGCAGCGCGGTGACGCTGGCGCGGCCCGAGTACGCCCCGGGTCCTCTCCTCCCAGGGAAACTCGCCGTGACCTGCATCCACGGAGAAACCCGGCAGTATCCCACGGCGAGTATAAGCATGCAAACCACCAAGGGAGTATTCCAGGGGACGGTGGGGCTTGTGCCGGAGCTGCCCGTAGAGGTCCTTATTGGGCGGGACACGGCCCTGTTTCCGGCCCTGTGGCGCTCCCTAGCGGGACGGGACAGAGAACGGGGCCAGCCCCGCAGCCGACGACCCCGCCACAGCCCCCCCCCTATGTGGTTTCCAGGAGGGAGAGCCAGGGGATTCCACTGATCCCCTCTCCGAGGGGGCAGCCAGTGCCGCTGCTGAAAGGGCCGAGGAGGAGTCCCGGGCCACGGGTCCCAAGAGAAGACCCCTCTCACCCGCCGAGGAGGGCGACGACCTCCTAGAGATGTTCCCCTTGGGCTCGGACGCCCCACCCCTGCCGGCACGGCTGACGGGACGGTTTGGAGCCGTGCAGCTAGAGGACCCCAACCTCGCCAGCGCCTTGAGCCAGGTGGCAGTGGTGGACGGCCAACCCGTGCAAGGGGTAAGACCTTTAACCCACCCCTTCTTTGCCATTAAAAACCAGCTCCTGTATCGGGTGGTGATGGAAGCCGGAGAGCAGGTCGAGCAGCTGCTGGTGCCTCGCGCTTTCGCCCCATCAGTTCTCCAGCTAGCGCACAGCCACCTACTCGGCGCTCACCTCGGCGTGGAAAAGACCCTCGAGCGGGTGGTCGCCCGCTTCTATTGGCCAGGAGTGAAGAAGGCAGTGGAGGACCACTGTCGGCAGTGCGCCGAGTGCCAGATGGTAGCCCCTCGACCGCACGTAAGAGCCCCACTAATCCCCCTCCCCATTATAGCGACTCCGTTCAGCCGCATCGCTATGGACTTGGTGGGGCCCCTACCAAAGAGCAGCGGCGGGTTCCAGTACATCCTAGTAGTACTGGACTATGCCACTCGGTATCCCAAAGCCATCCCCCTCCGCACCATGGCCACGAAGGGCATTGCCAGAGAGCTGGTCCTGATGTTCACCCGAGTCGGCATCCCGGAGGAGATCCTGACCGATCAAGGTACCCCGTTTATGTCAAGATTGATGCGAGATATGTGTAGATTACTCCGAATCAAGCAGCTACGCACTTCGGTATATCACCCCCAAACTGACGGACTGGTGGAGAGATTCAATCAGACACTAAAGAAAATGCTAAAAAAGGTGATGGAATTGGACGGGAGGAACTGGGATCAGCTCCTCCCCTTTTTGATGTTCTCTATCCGCGAAGTACCACAGGCCTCCACCGGTTTCTCCCCATTCGAACTGCTGTACGGGAGGAGGCCCCGGGGACTGCTGGACTTGGCCAAGGAGGCGTGGGAGCACCAACCCTCCCCCCATCGCACGATGGTCGAGCACGTTGAGGGGCTCCGCGACCGGATGGCTACCCTCTGGCCCCTGGTGCGGGAACATATGGCCGAGGCCCAGATGGCCTCGACAAGAGACGAAAATATACCATATCAATCTCCTGAAAAGGTGGGTGGCCCCCGAGGCTCTGCTCTCTCTCTCTCCCCACCAGGAGCCCCCGGCGGGGGAGCCGGCAACCGTTCCAATAGGAGAACAGCTCACCCCCCGGCAGAAGCAGGACCTCCAGGAACTGATACAACGGCACCGGAAGGTGTTCTCCACCGAGGCGGGCTACACCCCATCTTCACCACCCGCCGAAGGAAGGGCCCTATCGAGTCCCTGAGGCGAGAAAAATCGCCATAAAAGAAGAGGTTAAAAAGATGTTAAAAGCAGGAATCATAGAGGAATCAAGGAGTGAGTGGTGTAGCCCCATCGACAACTTAATGCAATATCACAGTTCGATGCATACCCCATGCCCCGAGTAGACGAGCTCATCGAGCGACTGGGGAAGGCCCGATTCATCTCAACGCTGGACCTAACGAAGGGGTACTGGCATGTGGCCCTCTCCCCGGAGGCCCGGGAGAAGACGGCCTTCGCGACCCCCGACGGCTTGTTCCAGTATGTCCGACTCCCGTTCGGATTACATGGGGCCCCAGCCACCTTCCAACGGCTGATGGACCAGGTGCTCCGTCCCCACCAGGAGTACGCGGCGGCGTACCTGGACGAGATCGTGGTCCACGGGGAGGAGTGGGGAACCCACCTGGCTCAGCTGAACGCGGTGCTTCAGGCTCTGAGGGAGGCGGGGCTCACAGCCAACCCCAAAAAGTGTCGCCTCTGCCTTCAAGACGCCAACTATCTGGGGTTCACCATTGGACGGGGATGTGTGAAGCCCCAGGTAGGTAAGGTCGAGGCTATCCGCGAGTGGCCCCGCCCCCTCAGCAAAAGACAGGTGAGAGTATTTCTGGGCTTAGCCAGCTATTACCGCCGTTTTGTTCCCCACTTCTCCTCCATTGCAGGCCCCCTCACAGAGCTTACACGGAACCAACAACCGGACCGGGTGAAGTGGACCCCAGAGGTAGAGAAGGCGTTCCTGGCCCTAAAAAACGCCCTCTGCTCCGACCCGGTGCTGGTGACACCGGACTTCGCCCTCCCTCTCGTGGTCCAGACCGACGCATCGGAGACCGGGGTGGGTGCCGTCCTTTCACAAGTAAGAGAAGGTGAGGAACACCCCATCACCTTCATTAGCCGTAAACTACTGCCCAGGGAGAAGAATTACTCGACGGTAGAAAAAGAATGTCTGGCAATCAAATGGGCAGTAGACAAACTGAAGTACTACCTATTGGGACGGCAGTTCACCCTGGTTACCGACCATGCCCCGTTGGTATGGATGGCCCGAAACAAAGACAATAACGCCCGCGTCACACGCTGGTTCCTGGCCCTACAACCATATGCCTATTCAGTCATTCACAGGCCAGGAGCGGCGCATGGGAACGCAGATGCCTTGTCCCGGCGGGACGCCTTGAGCAGTTGGACCGCCCCTCCCACGGGGTCGGAGCTGAGGGGGGGGGTATGTGCCGCCCGCCGGGTACAGGTAAGGAGGAGGGTATGTGGGAAGGTGGTAGATGGGGTGTATATTGCACCAGGCCATCTGGTGGCCGCAGAGCACTTTTCACTCTCCCCTCTGTCTAAAGGAAACACGACCATATATGGACGTCTAACGAGACCAGGAAGCGGAGCAGCTGCAGCCACTCACCCTAATGAGGGGAGAGAAGATAAAAGCTGGAAGAAGTGGACCAAACGAGGAAGGAGTAGCTGGAGAGCATGGTGGTAGTAGTGAGTAGAGTGAGAGAGAGAAACACGCTGTGTATGACCCTTTTCCCCAGGAGAACCCCGTTGGCCGATCGACCCCTGCACCGTCTGAGAACCCGCCCGTGTACCGACCCCCGCCTGTCTGACATCCCTCCCGCCCGCCGAACCCTGGTCCGTCTGAGAGCCCGCCTGTGTACCGACCCCCCGCCTGTCTGACATCCCTCCCGCCCGCCGAACCCTGGACCGTCTGAGAACCCGACCCCGTGCACCGAACCCCACGCTCAACCCCCGACGACGAGTCCAGAGCCTGAGCCCCCTCAGGACCGACCCCCCCCCCCTCCGCGGCGGCGGAGTTTTCCCCTCTCTCCCCCTCTCCCGAATCGACAATAAATTTGGTTAATTGTGAAACTGGTGTGGACAGTCAACTGTTTCCCAATACTGGTCTGGTGGCACCTCTTCTCCCCGAGGTTGCCACAATATATATATATATATATATATATATATATATATATTTATGGATTTATATATGATATAACTCAAATGTAAAATGCGTTTGTAAGACTTATGTAAAACATGTTGGGGAAAAAAGTACACATGCTACAGTGTTAGCATAGCTGTATGATGTTAGCATAGCTGTGTGATGTTATCATAGCTGCATTACATTAAGACTCCTAAGGAGCCCCAGCCACTTCAAAGTGCAGAGACCTCTGTCTTTCACGCACATGAATACGTTAGTGGAAGCACATGTCTGCTGACGCATTAGATAACTACAGCGGTCTGTCAGGGACTTTTGGTCCTGTCAGCTATTATTAATAAAACTGCATTTGTTCAGCTAGCGGGAACTGCACCAGGGTTTTAAATGAGGTTGATTTTTTGTATTTGTATTTCTTTTTGCCACTTAGCACACTTGTTTTTAAAGAGCAGAAAAGTTCCAACCGTGTGAGATGAATTACGCACAAATACTTATTTCCCCTCGCTTTGCACTGAGTCATGGGCTAATTAACACATTTAAATGCAGCTGCTGATTTAAGGCCTAACAAGAGCAACATTAGCCTGCGTATTAGCCTGGGTATTAGCCTGCATATTAGTAGTGCTAGCGCTATTTCAGTAACAGCAGCAGATGCACTGTAGAGAGGGAGAGAGAGACAGAAAAAAAAATCTAATGTGTGTAAAAATAAAACAGGCTAATTCGCAAAAATACTTCTCTTCATGAAACGCATCTCAGCCTCTCTGTTGTAATCGTGGCTTGTGTGTGTGTGTGTGTGTGTGATTAATTAGGAGACAAATTCATTGTAATTGAAGTGGCAAAGCCCTTCAATCTGGTAGATCCACAAGCAAAACATCTAAAGATGTTTGGTCAGTGGAACCATGTCTCAATTATGGCCACACAAAAAAAACACATTGGCCATTTGTTTAACTTGAGCCTAGTGAAGTGGTGTTAGCTGCATATAATTGTCCCCAGCATTGAGTCCTCTGCTAGGACCTGGTCTGATGGGTGAATAGCATGGCTGTCATTAAACCCACAAGGGGTCAGTGGACGCTTAACGAGTACCAGCCATTTGAGGACTTCATTAATTGTGCACTTAAAAAAATGTAGTAAATGATTATGGAGTGTATTGGCTGGAGCCCAGAAGGAAAGTGGACAAAGCCATTGATTAGACTTAAGAGGATCTAAAAATCCATGCGTTTACATCTGTTTCCTGTATTTTACAGCCCCACAGGTCGCCACGGTATATCTTCACATTTTGATGCTCAGAATTGATCTTTTACTTAAACAATTGTTAAAAGTGCAGTGTGTATAATTTAGTCGCATCTAGCAGAACAGACTTAATATTAATATTAACATAATAAATTCACAAATTCATAAGTATGTTTTAATTAGTGTATAATTCCATGAAAATAAGAATCGTTGTGTTTTCATTGTCTTAGAATGAGCCCTTTATATCTACATGGGGAGCAGCTCCTCTTCCACGTAGCCCGCCATGTTTCTACACCAGCCAAGAACAGACAAACGGCACTAGATATGACGTGTTTAATAATGTTTAACGTGTAACAATCATAATTGCGATCTTATAAAATACATAAATACAGTCTTACTTGTAAGACCTATAGTTTTACAGACTAAATAATATAAAATAAACTACTAAATAAAATAACTAAATACAATTTTTAAATCTATCAAGGAACCTCATCACTTGACACTTGGCTACTTGATGCTGTTGTAGACAATGACATAATTTTGGAAGTACAGGTATGCTTCGTTTTACATGTAGGGACCCTCATTATGCTACCGTGGAAGTGTGGTGCGATTTTGAGCCTTGTTAGTGGTATAGAATTGCGATTTATTTTACATGAATGTCTGCCCCCACAGCTAGCGTTATAAGATAATTAGCGGTTTTCGATAATTTGGTTACATTCGACTAGAATGAAAACTGATCCCAGAGAACGGTCCAACTCGGTGGACATGTGTTATGATCATATGGTCTCATTTCGCGTCGGAATTGTCCTTTAACCGCTGACTGAGCTCCACACATCGACACACACACACACACACACCGTGGCGTTATACTATAAGTAGACACTTAACCCTCTCTCGGACGTGGTCACCAACAACCTCAACATTACCAACATCAACCGCTGCCCAGACGGAGCTGTACACATCCACACACACAGTCCCTTCGTTGTGACGTCGAAATGCCTCAGAAAAGAATTTTCACAAACTGGTGGGGGGAGACTGGCAAAAACATAAGATTTAACACCTGTTTTGTGTTTTATCCTGTTTTTAAGTGACAACATTGTTTGACCTCGAACCCTGCGGGTGCTCACATGAAGCCACTCCCTCGCAGCTCGCACCACCAAGTAGCCAGCTCAGGAGCCGCAACTGGTATAAAGTGAAAAATAGGCCTATATTTATTCAACTTCTCAGAGTTATATGTAATGCTGTTGCAGATGTTCTGTGCCAGGGCCTGTGCCATATCGGCCACTTTAGCCTTGTGTAATTAGATGGATAAATATTTAGTAATGGTTGAATAAACAACTGTGGTTTGTCTTCCTTGCTAAAGACAGCTCAACCGAAGCTTTGCTCAAACAATCATAAAACGTATAGAATCTTCACCGCCAATAGACATCTCCCTCTGGTTTTGAGTACATATACGACTGTGCTTTAGGGCCGTAGTAAAACCTCTGCATTATATATGTGTCAAAGTAAAATTGTCTGTTAAAGGGGAATTACGTGGCAAAGTAAATATTAGACTCATTAAACTGAGAGCGGTATGGGGCTTTTTCTTTTTAACTCCGCCTCCCGGAGAGGAACGTGATTATGAAGTGACTAGTAGCAAAGGTGAGAATAGATTTTGAGGAGGCATGTGATGCAGATGTCCATCCATCCACCTACCTCACTGTATCTCTACCTAACTATCTATTTACTATCCATTCATCCGTCCACTACTATCCATTCAACTACCCAACTACCTGTTTGTCCCTCCTAACATCTGTATGTCCATCTATCCATCGAATGATCTACCTATCCATCCTTCCGTCTCATTTGTCCATCATCTACCTTTTCATCCACCTATCTATATATCTACATATACACCCATCCCGTCTGTCTATCCAGCCATCTACATATCCAGTTACCTTTTGGTCCATCCCCCACTCCCTCCCTCCCTCTTCAAGATGTGTTCTTCTTGGTGTCAGGGTGGTGCTGACATGTGGAAGTGGAGCAGCAGTTTCCCAGCATCCCTTCTCAGCTGGTCCTTAGAGAGCACTCTCACCCTGGCTCACTTCCTCAGCCTCCACCTCCTCTTCAGCACCTCTTTCTCCTCCTCCTCAGCCCTCCACCTCTTCAGCCCTCTCCCTCCTCCTCATTTTTCTTCCTTCTCCTCCTCAACCCTCCTCCTCCTCCTCCTCCTCCTCCTCCTCCTCCTCCTCCTCCTCCTCCTCCTCCGCCCTTCACATCCATCCACAACTCCTCTATCAAACAAGTGAGCACTTGTGTTCAATTCCTTCTCGGTCTAGAACTCTATTAAGAAAAAAGAGGCCACATTTCGGGGACATTGCGGATACAAGATGTGGTCGGTTTTATATCTTTTATAAAAACAAAGTACCTTATTCTGGCTTCATTCTGCAATAACATATTGTTGATGACATGATTAGAATGGGGGGAACATATTGTGATGTTCGTTAGAGTGCAGTTTTAAATCTCGCTGCTGCGTTGCCTAGTGGCTCGGTTGAATCTGAAGAAAACAAACCCTGTTGATTACGTGTAATGTTTCACTGAATCTAGCTTGCAGGTAACTGTTAGATGGTTAACAGCAGTGTACATAAGTTTCTTTTCTTTAGATGACGTGTGTGAGTGTGTGTGTCCATATTTCATTTTCCGAGGTCACTTGCCTAACTCGTGTCCTCAAGGTCTGGGACACTCTTTTCCGGTGTTATCCATTCAAATTGATTTTGCATCAGCACGATCGGCCGCCTGAGCCCTGCGATTGCATTTTTTTTACGGATGAAAAGCGAACATTGGCGCACAGATCATTAACCAATTTGTCTTTCCCATCAAAGGAATTGATTACCAATGATCAGATATTCTGGTGTTTTGTAAAAGACTTAACCTGGCAAATCTTCTGTGAACTCGCTCTCACAACTACCTCTTGAAGGATTTGGTTATCACAACCCAAGATAAAAACAGTTTCAGGCACAACATGTGGAGAACTTAACAATAGGATATGAATAATAATCATGAATATTATTTCACAATTTGTTTTTAAGATAGATATGCAACTATACCTATAATGTCTATTTGGACAACATGTTATTCATAATTAATAGTAGGCTAATTAATGTTATCTTTGAAAACAAGACGCTTTTGGGGAGTAATTGTTTAGCAGCATACGTACAAACAAACCACTAGACTTTTATCTTTTTATTATATAAATATTTGTATTAAATTCAACATGGCTGTATGTTGTTGATAAAGCTCTCTTTCAAAGCACTACATGCTAATTTAACTCAAGGCATAAGTTGTATAGTCATTTTTATTACTAAAATAGTATATTTCATATGAATGTTGTGTTACAACTCCCCCCCCCCCCCCACTAAATGTTGCTGTTTCACTTCTCTCACCATAACCTGTGAAATAATTGAACTATTTCAAAGTAATTCTTATTCCATAAGGGACTGCTGTGAACATTTAATAAACTCCCATCCTCCCCTATTGTTTATTTCCTCAGTTGTAAAACAAGTTCACCATGTGAACAGCGGATGGCCTTCAGAGAACATTGCAAGCGTCTGAGTTCTTCCTCCCAGCAACCAATCAGAGCAGAATGATCTCTCATGGTGAAAGATAGCCGAAAAGGCTGTTTGATGCCTACTGGGTGTCATTCTCTCCTTTTTATCTCCCGTTTTGAAACAACTAGCAGTTTGGGGCAGGGGAAGAAAGACAGCATTCAATTTCACTCCTAATCCTGTCTTTGGTGTGTTTTCCTCTCTGTTGGCACTCTGGGACTTCCGGGACAATGGCCAGAGGCTGGCCAGGCAGGCGTGAGGTGGATAAGAGGCTCAATGCTGCTATTGTAGCATCACACCTGAATGGGATTCTGACCCTGGCTGCAACTGAGACTTTCTAAGGCTCCTATAGTTCCCCAAGGGCCCAAGCTGACCATTTGCTAGAATGCATCGTAGATAAGCAACAGTTAAGCTCGAAAAACGTCCGAGTTGGGTATACCTCGATTAAGGATACATTTTAAAGAAACGTTGGATGGTGCCGTAGTCGGATATCTCTCAAGGCCGTGCATCATTCAGCATGTGTAGAACAATAAAACTCATTTGAAAGTTTTCTAAATGGATTCAGCTTCATTGTTTGCTACATGTTCATGTATTATACTAATTCTTTCTCAAGTCTACAATAATGACTTTAATTAGGTGTGCAGCTTTAGCTGCACAACTCCATCTTTCATACTGATTATTTGTATTATTCTACCCAAACTTCCCTCCTCAACTCCTCCTTCATACTTTATGCTAGAACAATAACTCAAACTTCATAAACTACCTTACTATCCAAACTTTTATGGAATGACTCAAAACTTTTAGACTCTAATTTTTAAGTATTTAAACATTTAAACTTTTCTTTGTGTTCTAGAATTGTTAGTGTACACAATATAAACAATGAAAACCTATAAACTGTCACTACTCCCACAATATAGACCACAAAAACATCAAAATGTTGAGCTCCTCGCAGTGATTGCTCATATCCATTTCCTTTTACAAGATAGCAAAAATAACAATTCTCTCACTAGACGATTAACATTCTTTCCAAACTTCCATACGCAACTCTTTCATACTTTATACTACAACAATAATTAAAACTACTGAAAACTACTACTTACTGCCTTACTATTCAAACTTCTATGCAAGGCAGACAGTGAAGTATGGCAACGACTCCATATTACTTAGCCATGCCCTAGCAACCAGAACATCCTAGCAACCACCTAGAACACCTTAGCAACCACCAAGAACATCTTAGCAACCACCCAGAACACCCTAACGATCTCCTAAAACACCATAGCAACCACCTAGAACACTCTAGCAACCACCTAGTAGGGCTGTCCCGAATACCGTTTTTTGGGCTCCGGAGCTTCGGTAGTAATCAACAGCAAATATTCTGCCAGGGGGGACCGAAGCTTCTTGTTGCTTAAATGGTGCATCGTAGGGCTTGCTTTCACTTGTCATTTAAAGGTGACTTTTGTGGTCCGATCTTTGCGGGAAGCTTAAACTGTTAGGTGTGGACGCTCCCAGTTTGGATTTAGGTCGCACCATGAGCCAATGAGCCAGGTGACCCAGGTTGACTCTGTTACAGCAGAGTTTCAATGTAGCCTAAAAGACACACGACTTCCATAGTATGAGAGAACAAATAATGATTTAAACATTGTGCAGAGATTTGATGAAATTGCACGCCAGGATGAGCACTATTCACCAGAAGATAAATCACACAGGTGCTATTGTAGATGACGGATTGCCATAAAGGGAAAAATGATCGCTACCTGTTCTATTCATGTTTATTAAATTACCAACCTGTTATTATTAGTAGGTAGAGGTTTTTGGCAGGTGCGCTGGAACCCGTTTCATGTGAGGGGGGGCTCACGTTTCATGTGAGGGGGGCTGAGAGCTATTGTTGTGTGGGGGGGGGGGGGGGGAGTATGATTGTCGACGGGGGGGGGGGGGGGGGGGGGGGGGGCTGCGCGATCGTCGACGGGGCTGGGTGCGCGATTTACGACCGACGGAGGGGCTAGTGGTTTTTGGTATGTTTGCCCTTGTTTAAATATTGAAATAGCTGCTAAATACATTCATTATTAAAACCCAATATTTTAATGAATCAATATGGGCCTAATGGTGGGCTATATATTTTAATATTCTCATTCCAATTGTGTCTGTCTATTTATTAAATGCCATCCAGCTGAGCACATCACACACATCAAACGCACCAGCGCAACTGGCACAAAAAAACCCCAATGAATTTTCGAATCCCAAAATTGAAAACCGAATACCTACCCAATGAACAAATATCAGAATAGTCGAATAATCGGGTCCAACCCTACCACCTAGTACACCATAACAACCCCTAGAACATCGTAGCAACCACCCAGAACACCCTAACAACCACCCAAAACACCCTAGCAACAACCCAGAACACCATATGTAAATGCAGATAGGGTATATAAAGTGTAGGTTGTTGTCGGAGAGAGCAGACGGTCGTATGAGAGAGAAGTGCCAGACTGTGATGTCACTGGTCTGGTGTAAACAGCCTCTGAGTGTGAAAACCAACAGCACACATAACTGCTGGCTAGGTTTGTCACATAAAAAAACAAGATGTGTGTGCCGTGCTTGTGTGTGTTGTGTGGCATGTTGAAGGTTTATTCCTGTCTGTATCCCTTTCTCTCTCTCTCTCTCTCTCTGCCTGTCTGTCTATCTCCCTCGTCTATTGCTCGCTCTCTCCCTCCCTGTCTGTCTATACACTAGCTTTCTTACTGGCTCTCTCTATCTCCCAGACTATCTCTTCCTATCTGTCTATATCTCTCCCCTTTCCTGTATCTTTCTCTCTCTTAGTATCGTCATATCTGTATTTGGAACATTTTGTTTTTACATTAACTATTTGTCTGTTATCTGCATGTACACCATGACAGCGTTGGCTAATATGTGTTGCAAGCTTCTTCTGAATAAGAGCTGCTTATAACTGCTTACAGGCATTCCTGTCCTCCAGCACATCGACCTACTTTAAATGCAAGTCATAGTTTTTAACCTGGCTGTCCTCAAACACATACCTGGCTGTCCTCAAACAAACACACACACTTGGACTGTCCCTATCACACACCTGGCTGTCCTCACATACCTGAACTACACACATGCACTGTCCTCAAAAATAACTGGCTGTCCTCAAACACAAACCTGGCTGTCCTCAAACAAACACCTGGCTGTCCTCAAACAAACACCTGGCTCTCCTCACATACCTCAACTGTACTCACACACACCTGGTCCATCCTCACATACCTGGACTGTACTCACACACACCTGGTCCATCCTCAAATACCTGGAATGTACTCACACACACCTGGTCCATCCTCACATACCTGGACTGTCCTGACACACACCTGGTCCATCCTCACATACCTGGACTGTACTCACACACACCTGGTCCATCCTCACATACCTGGACTGTCCTGACACACCTGGTCATTTTCATCATCACACACATACATTGTCCTCAAAATACCTGGCTGTCCTGAAACACAAACCTGGCTATCCTGAAACACAAACCTGGCTGGCTGTCCTCAAACAGACACCTGTCTGTCCTGAAACACACCTGGCTGACGTCACATACCTGGATGGTCCTCAAACACACCTGCGCTGTTCTAACATACCTGGCTGTCCCCACATACCTGACTCTCTTCAAACACACTCCTGGTCCTCCACTCATATACACCTGGTCATCCTTACACACCTGGGCTGTCCTCAAAAACAGACACACCTGGTTGTCTTCACATACCTGGACGTCCTCAAAACTGGGCATTCCCTTCTGCCCAGACCTCCGTCTTGCCCACTGAGGTCTCACTGGTTAAATTGGCTCTTTCTCAGCCCCTCACAGAGAAACCCTGTGGGGCCCCTGTCAGGGAGTATTTATTTATTTTGTTAAAAATGTTCCAAGTGACTTTTGCATGATTAAGACACATTGACACAGATGCATTGCAGAACTGATATTCCACGAGGGTGCCTGTTTGTCTTGTGCTAGTGTGCGTTTGGAAGGCTGAAGGAAATGGCAGGGTAAAACATTGCTCAGTCAGTCAGACTGTGTTTGCCTTCTGGGGAAAGGCATGTTTCGCATGGATTTTTCCTGGTTACCAAGACATTTCGGTACACAAGACATTTTGGCACATTATGCCGGAACCTCTATGGCGATACCAGGGCGAACATTTCCTTTTGTGATGTTTGATAGCATATCCAATTTTACAGTCTGTGGGGAAATTATGTTGGTTTTCACCTACAAGTTTGGTCCGCTTTTACTCTTGACTTGCTTGCTTATATACACTCACCGGCCACTTTATTAGGTACACCTGTCCAACTGCTCGTTAACGCAAATTTCTAATCAGCCAATCACATGGCAGCAACTCAATGCATTTAGGCATGTAGACATGGTCAGGACGATCTGCTGCAGTTCAAACCGAGCATCAGAATGGGGAAGAAAGGTGATTTAAGTGACTTTGAACGTGGCATGGTTGTTGGTGCCAGACAGGCTGGTCTGAGTATTTCAGAGACTGCTGATCTACTGGGATTTTCACGCACAACCATCTCTAGGGTTTACAGAGAATGGTCCGAAAAAGAGAAAATATCCAGTGAGCGGCAGTTCTGTGGGCGCAAATGCCTTGTTGATGCTAGAGGTCAGAGGAGAATGGCCAGACTGGTTCGAGCTGATAGAAAGGCAACTGTAACTCAAATAACCACTCGTTACAACAGAGGTATGCAGAAGAGCATCTCTGAACGCACAACACGTCGAACCTTGAGGCGGATGGGCTACAGCAGCAGAAGACCACACCGGGTGCCACTCCTTTCAGCTAAGAACAGGAAACTGAGGCTACAATTCGCACAGGCTCACCAAAATTGGACAATCGAAGATTGGAAAAACGTTGCCTGGTCTGATGAGTCTCGATTTCTGCTGCGACATTCGGATGGTAGGGTCAGAATTTGGCGTCAACAACATGAAAGCATGGATCCATCCTGCCTTGTATCAACGGTTCAGGCTGGTGGTGGTGGTGTAATGGTGTGGGGGATATTTTCCTGGCACACTTTGGGCTTATTAGTACCAATTGAGCATCGTGTCAAAGCCACAGACTACCTGAGTATTGTTGCTGACCATGTCCATCCCTTTATGACCACAGTGTACCCATCTTCTGATGGCTACTTCCAGCAGGATAACGCGCCATGTCATAAAGCGCGAATCATCTCAGACTGGTTTCTTGAACATGACAATGAGTTCACTGTACTCAAATGGCCTCCACAGTCACCAGATCTCAATCCAATAGAGCACCTTTGGGATGTGTTGGAACGGGAGATTCGCATCATGGATGTGCAGCCGACAAATCTGCAGCAACTGCGTGATGCTATCATGTCAATATGGACCAAACTCTCTGAGGAATGTTTCCAGTACCTTGTTGAATCTGTGCCACGAAGGATTAAGGCAGTTCTGAAGGCAAAAGGGGGTCCAACCCGGTACTAGCAAGGTGGCTGCAGCTGCTCCGCTTCCTGGTCTCGTCAGACCTCCATATATGGTCGGGTTTCCTTTAGACAGAGGGGAGAGTGAAAAGCGCTCCGCGGCCACCAGATGGCATGGTGCAATATAAACCCCATCCACCACTTTCCCACATACCCTCCTCCTTACCTGTACCCGGTGGGCGCCACATACCCCCCCCCTCAGCTCCGACCCTGCGGGAGGGGCGGTCCAACAGCTCAAGGCGTCTGCATTTCCATGAGCCGCTCCCGGCCTGTGAGTGACTGAAAATGCATATGGCTGTAGGGCCAGGAACCAGCGTGTGACACGGGCGTTGTTGTCTTTATTCCGGGCCATCCATACCAACGGGGCGTGGTCGGTGACCAGGGTGAACTGCCGTCCTAACAGGTAATATTTCAACTTGTCCACTGCCCATTTGATGGCCAGACATTCTTTTTCTACCGTCGAGTAATTCTTCTCCCTGGCCAATAGCTTACGGCTAATGAAGGTGATGGGGTGTTCCTCACCTTCTCTTAATTGCGATAGGACGGCACCCACCCCGGTCTCCGATGCGTCGGTCTGGACCACCAGGGGGAGGGAGAAGTCCGGCATCACCAGCACCGGATCGGAGCAGAGGGCGTTTTTCAGGGCCAGGAACGCCCTCTCCACCTCTGGGGTCCACTTCACCCGGTCCGGTTGCTGGTTTCGTGTGAGCTCTGTGAGGGGGCCTGCAATGGAGGAGAAGTGGGGAACAAAACGGCAGTAATAGCTGGCTAAGCCCAGGAATACTCTCACCTGTCTTTTGCTGAGGGGGCGGGGCCACTCGCGGATAGCCTCGACCTTCCCTACCTGGGGTTTCACACATCCCCGCCCAATGGTGAACCCCAGATAGTTGGCGTCTTGAAGGCCGAGGCGACACTTTTTGGGGTTGGCTGTGAGCCCCGCCTCCCTCAGAGCCTGAAGCACCGCATTCAGCTGAGCCAGGTGGGTTCCCCACTCCTCCCCGTGGACCACGATGTCATCCAGGTACGCCGCTGCGTACTCCTGGTGGGGACGGAGTACCTGGTCCATCAGCCGTTGGAAGGTGGCTGGGGCCCCATGTAATCCAAAAGGGAGTCGGACATATTGGAACAAACCGTCGGGGGGCGCGAAGGCGGTCTTCTCCCGGGCTTCAGGGGAGAGGGCCACCTGCCAGTACCCCTTCATTAGTTCCAGCGTTGAGATGAATCTGGCTTTCCCCAGTCGTTCGATGAGCTCGTCTACTCGGGGCATGGGGTAAGCGTCGAACTGTGATATGGAATTTAGTTGTCGAAAGTCATTGCAAAACCACACCGTTCCGTCTGGCTTGGGCACCAGAACGATGGGGCTACACCACTCACTCCTTGATTCCTCTATGATTCCAGCCTTTAACATTTTTTTAACCTCCTCTTTTATGGCTACTTTTCTAGCCTCCGGGACTCGATAGGGCCTTAGTTTTACCTTCCTTCCAGGGGTGGTGAGGATGGGGTGGTCGATGAGGGTGGTGTAGCCCGCCTCGGTGGAGAACACCTTCCAGTGCCGCTGTATCAATTCCTGGAGGTCCTGCTTCTGCTGGGGTGTGAGCTGTTCTCCTACGGGCACTGGTTCCGGCTTCCCCGCCGGGGGCTCCTGGGGGGGAGAGAGAGAGAGCAGAGCCTCGGGGGCCACCCACCTTTTCAGGAGATTAATGTGGTAAATTTTTGTCTCTTGTCGTCGGCCGGGCTGCCGCACCCGGTAATTTACCTCTCCCATCCTCTCAATTACTTCATAGGGCCCCTGCCATCGGGCCAGGAATTTGCATTCCACCGTGGGGACCAGGACCAACACTTTATCTCCCACCTGAAATTCCCTCGGTTGGGCCCCCCGGTTGTAGACCCGCGCCTGAGCAGTCTGGGCCTCTGCCATATGTTCCCGCACCAGGGGCCAGAGGGTAGCCATCCGGTCGCGGAGCCCCTCAACGTGCTCGACCATCGTGCGGTGGGGGGAGGGTTGGTGCTCCCAAGCCTCCTTGGCTAAGTCCAGCAGTCCCCGGGGCCTTCTCCCGTACAGCAGTTCGAATGGGGAGAAGCCGGTGGACGCCTGTGGTACTTCACGGATAGAAAACATCAAAAAGGGGAGGAGCTGATCCCAGTTCCTCCCGTCTAATTCCATCACCTTTTTTAACATCTTTTTGAGCGTCTGATTGAATCGCTCCACCAGTCCGTCAGTCTGGGGGTGATACACCGAAGTGCGTAGCTGCTTAATTCGGAGTAATCTACACATATCCTGCATCAATCTGGACATAAATGGGGTACCTTGATCGGTTAGGATCTCCTCCGGGATGCCGCTCGGGTGAACATCAGGACCAGCTCTCTGGCAATACCCTTCGTGGCCATGGTGCGGAGGGGTATGGCTTCGGGGTACCGAGTGGCATAGTCCAGTACCACTAATATGTACTGGAACCCGCCGCTGCTCCTTGGTAGGGGTCCCACCAGGTCCATAGCGATGCGGCTGAACGGAGTCGCTATAATGGGGAGGGGAATTAGTGGGGCTCTTACGTGCGGTCGCGGGGCTACCATCTGGCAGTCGGTGCACTGCCGGCAGTGGTCCTCCACTGCCTTCTTCACTCCTGGCCAATAGAAGCGGGCGACCACCCGCTCGAGGGTCTTTTCCACGCCGAGGTGAGCACCGAGTAGGTCGCTGTGCGCTAGCTAGAGAACTGATGGGGCGAAAGCGCGAGGCACCAGCAGCTGCTCGATCTGCTTCCCGGCCTCCATCACCACCCGATACAGGAGCTGGTTTTTAATGGCAAAGAAGGGGTGGGTTAGAGGTCTTACCCCTTGCACGGGTTGGCCGTCCACCACTGCCACCTGGCTCAAGGCGCTGGCGAGGTTGGGGTCCTCTAGCTGCGCGGCCCCAAACCGTCCCATCAGCCGCGCCGGCAGGGGTGGGGCGTCCGAGCCCAAGGGGAACATCTCTAGGAGGTCGTTGCCCTCCTCGTCGGGGGAGAGGGGTCTCCTCTCGGGGCCCGTGGCCCGGGTCTCTTCCTCGGCCCTTTCAGCAGCGGCACTGGCCGCACCCTCGGAGAGGGGATCCGTGGAGTTCCCTGGTTCTCCCTCCTGGAAACCACATAGGGGGGGGGCTGTGGCGGGATCGTCGGCTGCGGGGCTGGCTCCGTTCTCCGTCCCGACCCGCCAGGGAGCGCCACAGGGCCGCGTCCCGCCCAATAAGGACCTCTACGGGCAGCTCCGGAACCAGCCCCACCGTCCCCTTGAATACTCCCTTGGTGGTCTGCATGCTGACACTCGCCGTGGGATACTGCCAGGTTTCTCCGTGGATGCAGGTCACGGCGAGTTTCCCTGGGAGGAGGGGACCTGGGGCGTACTCGGGCCGCGCCAGCGTCACCGCGCTGCCCGAATCCAGGAGGGCTGAGGCGTCTCGTCCATTGAGCCGCACGGGGGTTACGGCGGAGGGCCCGTCCGTCTGGCCCCAGCAGACCGTGAGGAGACCGCAGGGCTTCCGGGGATTCAAGTCGGATGACGCCGTCGGCATGGCCACATCCTGGCGGTGGGGGCACCCCCAGAACAGGTGTCCCACCTCCCCGCAGCTGAAGCAGCGTCTTTGCTCCACTGGCGACCCTCGGGGTTCCCCGAAGGAGCGTGAAGGGGGCTTCGGGGGTTCAGGGGCCAGTGTGGGGTTTCGGAGCCGCCCGGTGCTCTCCGCTTTCCCAGACCGGCCTGGCCGCAGCACGGCTTGGGCTGCCAGGTATCCTTCGACCAGGGTCACCAGTTGCTCCGCGCTCTGGGGGTTGCTCTGACATGTGAGCTTTTGTCCCTCGTATGGCAGGGCCCGGAGGTATCTGTCCATGACGACCCTTTCTACGGGGCCAGGGCCCGAAGGTTCAGAGACCAGCCAACGGTGGGTAAGTCGGGTGAGCTCATACATCTGCCCCCGGGGTGGCTCGGCTGGGTTGAACGTCCAGTCGTGGACCCGCTGCGCTCGGGAGAGGAGGGTGTGCCTGAGCCTCTTCTGGATCTCCGCCTTCAACTCCTCGTAGGAGACCGCCTGCTTCATACATAGATCCTGATACGCGCTTTGGGCCGCCCCGGAGAGGAAGAGTGCGATCAGGTCCGTCCACTGGACTCGGGGCCAGCCTTCCCTGGTCGCGGTCCGCTCGAAGGTGAGGAGGAACGTCTCCATGTCATCGGCCTCGGTCTGCTTCACCAGGAACCTCGCCGGCTGGATAGGACGCCCTTGGTCTCGGTCGAGGAGCCTGTTCACCAGCGCGGTGTGGTGTTCCTGCTGCGCCTTCTGCATCTCCATCAGCTGGCCCAGCATGGCGCTGTAATCGGGGGGTGTCGCCATGTCTGGGATCTGGTGCGCCTGTTTTTCGATGCTGGTTTGTTTAATGCGTTGCCTGCATCCTCCACCATATGTGGCAACCTCGGGGAGGAGAAGAGGTGCCACCAAACCAGTATTGAAAAACAGTTCATTGTCCACACCAATTTCACAATTAATCCAATTTATTGGAGATTCGGGAGAGGGGGAGAGAGGGGAAAACGCCGCCGCAGTGAAGGGGGGGGGGTCGGTCCTGAGGGGGCTCAGGCTCTGGACTTGTCGTCGGTGGTTGAGCGTGGGGTTCGGTGCATGGGGTCGGGTTCTCAGACGGTCCAGGGTTCGGCGGGAGGGAGGGATGTCAGACAGGCGGGGGTCGGTACACAGGCGGGCTCTCAGACGGACCAGGGTTCGGCGGGCGGGAGGGATGTCAGACAGGCGGGGGTCGGTACACGGGCAGGTTCTCAGACGGTGCAAGGGTCGATCGGCCAACGGGGTTCTCCGGGGAAAAAGGGTCATACACAGCGCTTTTATATCTCTCTCTCTACTCACTACCACCATACTGCTCTCCAGCTACTCCTTCCCCGTTGTGTCCACTTCCTGCTGCTTTTATCCTCTCTCCCCTCATTAGGGTGAGTGGCTGCAGCTGCTCCGCTTCCTGGTCTCGTCAGACCTCCATATATGGTCGGGTTTCCTTTAGACAGAGGGGAGAGTGAAAAGCGCTCCGCGGCACCAGATGGCATGGTGCAATATAAACCCCATCCACCACTTTCCCACATACCCTCCTCCTTACCTGTACCCGGCGGGCGCCACAATATGTTGTTGACAGTCCATGATGTTCTAATAAGAAGCCACTTGGCTGAATATGTGAAGCGACCACCAGGGGCACACTTTAACGTGTGGAGTGAAATGAGAGTCAAATCAACGTTAGACAACGTAATCAATTTTTTATTGTGCCATCATAGTCATATTCTGTGGATAAGAACACACATTTGATGGCATTAAATATATGATATACATCTTGAACCATTTAGGTGAAAAGGGCTATTTTTATCAGATTTTGGTCATATTCATAAGAGCACTGCTGCCCATGGCATGATGGCTGCCAACTACTTGTCATGTACAAGCTACGTTCACTTATTTAGAGATGCTGTTCAATTCAGGTGATAAATATGTCTTAGATGCAAAATATGTGCCAGCTTTATTCAAATGACACCTATTTAAAGAAAACTGGGAAGCGATTCGGGAGGATTACCACTGCTGCCAGCTGCTCATCTTGTGGTGTAGCCTCAGTGCTAGTGGGATTGCTCTAATATGGAGGTCTTATCATAACCACCAAGTGTGCATCGGCAAATAATTGTGCATTCACAGCAACCACTAAATTGTGTTATTTGTGTCAGTAGCTGTGAATAGCCCATACACAGCTGAAATAGACAGAGATTCTCATGATATATAGCTCCATTCACCCCCAATGATTTCTACACTGTCTAGCACCTCGCCCCCCCTGTCCTTACTGAGCTTGATCTCAGTCCCCTTTACCTGAGGGTCTAAAGAGCACGGAAAGGCTTCTTTTGGTGTGGAGAGGGGCCAGGGTGAGCCGTGGCGTGTGAGGAAGGCGGACATCTTGAATTCCTCAGGGCCAGACTGTTGGTAGAGCTAAGCCGTGAGAGGCATTTACCCCAAGGCACCATGGGAAGTGGAGTTGATTGAGGCAATTGCATTAGTTTGGAGGAAGGTTATATAAAAGGAAAAAAAAGTGGGCAGTTGGATTGGATTTGATAGTATAAAAGTAAAGTATAAAAAGAAGTATAAAAAGCTTCTGTTCCAACTGTAAATCAAGTTGACTACGCAAATACAACTAAATTGCCCTCAACAATAACACAGTAGATTTGTGCAGATAAATGAAAAGAAATTTAATGTAATAGAAGTCTTGCTGTTTCTCTGGTCTTCTGCTTTGAATCGATTGCTAGATGTTTTTCTTTGTTTTTTTGAAACACAACCAGGAGAAAGATCTCTTTAAATGCCAGACTAGACTTGATCCAATAAAAGCAGCTATATAGTCATTTATTATATATATTTGACCATGAACACTAGGGTTTAACTAATAGAGGATTTGATGCAAAATAATATTGTTCTTCAATACAGTTTTCCCATTTTCAGTGTTCAAACGATCAAAAGAAACAGTCAAGGCATACAGGAATGGACATATATTGTCGACATTTTTGTGGCCTGTGATCCACTCGGCCCCAGTACCACAACCCATAAATGGGTTGTGACCCACAGATTGAAAACCACTGTGTAAAGTTCATTTGATTCTACGGCTACCTACTCTAATAAGCTAAGCTACTTTGAGTGCAATGATTCAGCACTTGCGTCCGTGACGCTAACAAAGGGATTCTTAATGGCTTCCCAGAGTGTGATTATTGCTATTTCACAGTCCATCCTGTGGTAGTGGTGGAGCTAGTGGTGGTGGGGGTGGGGGTGGTGGTGGTGTATGGATGCGTCTCAAGATGGTGCTTGTGTTTGAACGTCGGGAGTGTTTGAAGGGCTGATACCACGAGGCTGGCTCTCGGGGAGAAGCTGTTTGGATGATGGATGCTGTTGGTCGTAATAAACAAGTCCACCGTTTCCCCTGGAGACCCCTCCCAGAACACACGGTTGCCAGCGGGAGAGAGTTGGCGGACATCCGCCGCAGAACCCGTAAAAAATATTTAAAAAAAAGATAAAAACAAAGTATATTTTTTCTTTACCAACAATGTATTTTTGTTGTTGAAAAAAGGTTGTCAGGCTTTTTTTCCCCTCCATTTTTTTGTTGTAGTTTATGAAAATGTCATAAAACAGGATTTTGCATTTTGTTTGTTATTTCAGTGTCTGTTTTATGACCCCTATCCTGAAAAAATACAAATAAAAAGCTGTAATTGCTCTTCAGGCTGCTTCAGTTGAAAAAACGAAACCTGGAGCGCCCTTAATAGCCACCCACTTTGAATGAAGTCTTTGAGCCAAAAGATGAACCATACTAGACTAAATATATATAAATATCCATGGTTCTCAAGGGTGTCCTTTGTAAACATTTAAAAAGAGATAAAAACGTGAGGTGGTTCCCTACACTTGCTAACACTTCTGTGAACAACATGCATTTGTAGCATGGCATTTCCTACCTATTGAGATAATGATAGTCCATGCCTTGAAGTTGTTGCTGCTGGCTGTTAATACTACTTTAGCTTCTAAAAAAGAACATGCCATCTCAACGTGTAATGCTTGGTTGTCTCTAAACCCCTAACTAATAACCGTGCCTGCCCCCCCCCCCCCCCCCCCCCCCTCAGGAAGACTGGAAATGGGACGCACAAGCACAGCTCTTTGATTTGAGCGTCACCATTGCTGTGCTTAGGGGTTAGCATTGGTCAAAGCCTGCTCTGGGTCTCTCTGATATCCTTCTGTAGCTTTATGGTGAGATCAGAGTGAAGCACAAACTATTGTATTGAAATTGTAGATGTTTTAACTAATACCTGTAGGGCTGCCATTATTTTGCTGTGCTGTGTATTGTGTTTAGTGTATTTTGTAACTTCATACTGGCTTCATACTACTGCCCTTCTTGAAAAAAGAGCTGTTTAATTTCAAGGGACTAACCTTGTAAAATAAAATAAAAAATAAAAAATCTGATGTTCATTTAACTCTGATCTAATATTAGCCCAGGTATGGTAAGGGTTTGGAACTGATGTCCATATGTCTATATACTGTCTAGTGATATGTCCTGCAGTCCATGGAAGCCTTTGTCTTCAAATCAGTTTAAACCTGGGATAGATACACAGGCTGTTTCAATCTTGAACCTTGTTCTACACCAACTGTTAAGTGCAGAAAAGTATCATTTATTTCTAATAGTACTAATCATTTCTCAAGTATTTTCAAAAATGGTTTATTGACCTCAAGGAAAAAAAATAGTTTGAATTATACTGTATATTATATAATAGTTTTGAAAAACATCCTTTAAAAAAGTAATAGTTTTCAGAGAGATTCAATTCAAAGTCCAACAAGATGTGAATTTTCAACACGGCAAACGGAGTGAGTAATGCTTCATATTGAGTCAAAGTAATAATAAAAAAAGAATATATATATATATATAGGCTGTACATTATCCCTTATACACACATATACAGTATATGTGTGTGTGTAAGGGATAATGTACAGTGAGCCGGTCATTATTGTGAAAGAAACCACAACAGGGTGATGCAGGTCCCCGACGCCAAGGAATCAATAATTTGACACAAATTATATTTAAAAAAGATTTTATTGATTTTATTTATTCAAAATTACAACTTTATGCAACGTTACCTTATTACTCCAGTAAATAGAGTGGTGCAGGAATGAGTCCTAAAACCCGGAAATCCGTTAGCATTTTGGCACTTCCGCTTCCCTCGTCTCGAAGTCAACAGGTTTTTTTAATGGGTTTTTGGTTAGATGGCTGAAATAGGGTCTGTGGTTAACAACACAAGTTTAAGAGATTACACGTTTTGTTTTACGACATAAAACACGTCAGTAAATACCCCACTCGTGAATTTTGAAGCTTTTACGTGTCTTAAAAAACTTCTGGCGATTGCATTTATGCTTCAAAAATCATAAAAGTAGTGTTCATTGGTAAAGATTATCTTGCTTAATAAAACGTGTGAGTATCATAAACTTTTGTTTGCCCAGATTTTATTTTCTGCAATAATCCCAAATCCAATGGAAAAACCCATTGGCTTTTTGTTGAGGGAACCCAGGGCGACGCTAACTTCCGGGTTGGCCTACACAAATACGTCACCCCTGCACCACTCTATTGAGACGATTTTAGTAACGACCTGGCAATGAGCAAGCTTTCTAAACGTAGTCCCATCTGAGTCCAAGTCCAAGTTGACAGTTATTAATCTTTCGTTTAGCACATACATTTTTAGACCGGTGATGAGACTGCTTATGTTACGATCATATCATAGCCGTGCATGTTATCGAAAAATAATCAACACCTCTCCAGCCAATCAGAATCGAGTATTCGCCAGGCCATGGTATAAATATATCTTATGACTCATTACTACTTTCCAGCTACTGTTCGAGTGGACGCTGGCATGTATGTTGCCGCTGCTCACCGGTAGTAGTAGCTTTAATGTGTTTCTATACCGCCTTTTGGTATATGATTCTATGGTTTTACGTGGCAAGAATCACTAAGCTTCCACACACATGCGAGAGTCATAACTGCTTCTCTCGCACAGTTAACTCCTGCTGTCGCTCCGGCACCGCTATCCACCAGTGCACGGGCTAATGCCGGTAGCTAATGCTAACCGGCTGTCACGACACGGCTCTCTAAGTTTAATAATAATAATAATAATGAATTTTATTTAAAAAAGCGCCTTTCAGGTCACTCAAGGACACTGTACAAGAATACATTAAAATCACACAGTTAAAATAGACAAACACAGGATAAAATAGACATAATAAGGAGGGATCAACATAATAAGTTAAAATAAATAGGGCAAGTATGGCAGTATGACAGTATGGATTAATTGACAGAGAATCAGAGGGGGTATGCAGTCCGGAACAGGTGGGTTTTGAGTCTTGATTTGAAAAGGGGGAGAGAGTCACAGTTCCGGAGGTCGGGAGGTAGAGTGTTCCAGAGCTGGGGAGCAGAGCGACTGAAGGCTCTGCCCCCCATAGTGCTGAGGCGGGCAGGGGGCACAGAGAGGTGGATGGAGGAGGAGGATCGAAGGGAACGGGTGGGGATGTTGATGTGCAGGAGGTCAGACAGGTAGGGAGGGGCGAGGTTGTGGATGGCCATGTATGTAAACAGGAGGAGTTTGTAGTTGATGCGGTGGGTTACGGGGAGCCAGTGGAGCTGCTGGAGGACAGGGGTGATGTGGTGGTATGAAGGGGTCTTAGTGATGATACGGGCGGCAGAGTTTTGGACCAGTTGTAATTTACGGAGGGACTTTTGGGGGAGGCCGAAGAGGAGAGAATTGCAGTAGTCCAGACGGGAGGTGACGAGGCTGTGAACAAGGATGGCGGTGGTGTGGGGGGTGAGGGAGGGGCGGAATCTGTTGATGTTGCGGAGATGGAAGTATGCAGTGCGGGTAACGGTGTTGATGTGAGAGTGGAAGGAGAGTGTGCTATCGAGGATGACACCCAAGCTCTTAACCTGGGGGGAGGGGGAAACTGAGGAGCTGTCGATGGTGAGAGAGAAGGTATTGACTTTGGCTAGTGAGGATTTAGTGCCGAGGAGGAGGAATTCAGTTTTATTGCAGTTTAATTGAAGGAAGTTTGAGGTGAACCAGGTTTTTAAATCGGAGAGACAGTCGGTGAGGGAGGGGGGTGGGAGTGAGGAGTTGGGTTTGCAGGAAAGGTAGAGCAGGGTGTCATCCGCGAAGCAGTGGAACTGGATATTGAATTTGCGGAGGATGTGGCCGAGGGGTAGGAGATAGATGATGAATAGAAGAGGCCCCAGGACAGATCCCTGGGGCACACCGGTAGTGACTGGGGAGGGATGTGAAGTGAAAGATTTGAGCTGTACGAACTGGGTGCGGCCTGTGAGGTAGGAGTGGAACCAACTGAGGGGAGTGTGGGAGAGGCCAATGGAGGAGAGTCTGTTGAGAAGGATGGGGTGTGAGATGGTGTCAAAGGCCGCACTCAGATCGAGGAGGATGAGGATGGAGATAGAACCAGAGTCAGCTGCGATGAGGAGATCGTTGGTGATTTTGATGAGGGCGGTCTCTGTGCTGTGACGGGGGCGGAAACCAGACTGGAAAGGCTCGTAGAGTGAGTGGAGGGATAAATGGGAGTGAAGTTGGGAGGCGACTGTCTTTTCAAGGATTTTGGAAATGAAAGGTAGGTTAGAGATGGGGCGGAGGTTACTGTAGTTGTTGGGGTCTGAACCGGGTTTCTTTAATATGGGGGTGACAGCGGCAGTTTTGAAAAGTGAAGGGACTATTCCAGATGAAAGTGAGGAGTGAATGATGGTGGTAATGAGGGGGAGGAGGGAGGGGAGGCAGGATTTGACTAGGGTTGTGGGGAGGGGATCAAGCTGACAGGTGGTGGGCTTAGATTTGTGGATGAGAACGGAGAGTTCAGAGGCAGAGGGGAGGAGAAAACTGGAGAAGAGATGACAAGTAGGGGGAAGTGCAGGTGGGGAGAGAGGGGGGGCATTGGGATGTAGGTGCTGATGAATGGAATGGATTTTCAGATTGAAATAGTCCAAAATGGAATTGCAGGATTCAGTGGAGTACAAGTGGGGGGGGCAGAGAATTGGGTGGGTGGAGGATTTTTTTGAGGACAGAGAAAAGGGTTTTTGAGTTTCCTTCATTAGAAAGGATGAGGCCGGAGTAGTAAATGGATTTGGTCTGGGAGATTAGGTCCTTATATTGTGTGATGTGGGAGGTGTACATGTCGTTGTGGATGGTGAGACCGGTTCGCTTATATAGTCGCTCAAGTTGACGGTTTTTGGCTTTCATGGACCTGAGCTCGGGGGTAAACCAGGGGGCAGATGTAGAAAAGGAAACAGACCGGGTTTTCAGGGGGGCGATAGAGGTGAGAGTGTTGGTGAGGCGGGTGTTGTAGAGAGTGGCGAGTTCATCAGGGTTTGAGGTAGAGTCGGTGGTCGGAAAACTATCGATGAGGGAGCAGAGGGTGGTAATGTTTATGTCCTTGATGTCACGGAATGAAATGCGACGGGGAGACTTGATTTTGGAGAGGCGGAGTGCAGCGCTGAAAGTGAGGAGGGAGTGATCTGTGGCGGGGAAAACATCAGCAGTGGGCTTGGAGGGGGTGAGACCGGAGCAGCAGACTAGGTCTAGAGAGTGGCCTTTGATATGGGTGGGGAAATCAATGATATTTTGTAGACCAACGCTGTCAAGACAGGATGCAAATTCTCTGGTGAGAGGCAGGTTGATATTGTCCATATGGATATTGAAGTCCCCCAGCAGAATAACGTTAGGTGAGAGAGTGGATATAAGGGTGAGGAGGGTAGAAAATTCACTGATAAAATCACTGTGGGGCTTAGGGGGGCGGTAAATTGTAGCGATGATGGTTGGTGAGGGGCCAGGAAGCTTAAAAACAAGGCATTCAAATGAGCTGAATGCAGGGACAGAGACGGGCAGGACTTTCCACTTCTCGCGGTGAATTACCGCGAGACCTCCTCCGCGGCCGTTGCCACGGGGACGACAGATGTAAACAAAACCGGGGGGAGTGGAGTCGTTGAGTGTAGAGAAGTCATTGGGCTGTTGCCAGGTTTCAGTTAGAATGAAAAAGTCAAGCTTACGGTCAGTGAGGACGTCTTGGATGAGATGACCTTTGCTAGTGAGTGAGCGGATGTTGAGGAGACCGAAGTTGACAGCGGAGGAGTCGAGTTTGATGGTAGCATTAGCCGACCTGGCTAGGCTGGCTAATGCATGGTGGTTGACGGTGCGGCCGGAGTTGATGGAGGAGCGACGAGAAGTGGACCAGGTGGAGTTGATTGTAGTGGAGTTGTTGCTGAGCTGGACATGTCTGCGGGACCCACGGTGGATGTAGCGCCGACGAGGGGGGCGAGCGATGTCCGGGTGATGTTGCAGCACCGGTGGTGGGGGCTCATTCAAGCGGGTCGCGAGAGGGTCTGTGACGGAGTGGTGGAGTAGTCCTGCCACAGGATGATGGCAGAACGACAGGAATATCCAGACAAGTCCAAAGTAGATGAGAGTTGTTGGGCCACATGATGAGGCAGGAACCAGGTAAGCTTAGGAAGCCGGTGTCGCGACAGCCGGTTAGCAGCTAGCTACCGGCGTTAGCCCGTGCGCATTTATAAACCTCTGCGTGAAACCCTCCGTAGAACATTGCGTACGCCCAAACCTCAGAATGTGCGTACGCACAAAAATATTCCGATTTATAACACCTTGCTGCGCACACCTGTACGCACTCTTCTCGTTATAAATACCAACGTGCGTCTAATTTGGTGTGCGTGCACGAGCGCTCTGCTCCTCCCAAGTCCATCCCTTAATAGTCCTTAAAAGGTCAATGCTAATTAATCACTTAATATTTATAAGTAGGAAGGAGCCTTTTCTGACCAATCATTAGACGGAAAAATGGATGCACCTTTTAAAAAGAAAGCGCGGTTTTCGGATTCGGAGATCGAAGTGCTTCTAAATGAAGTAGACCAACGCAAGTCTATTTTGTGGCTTATTTATCAAGCTCATTATTGTGATTGTGATTTGAAAGGGCTGTAGTGTGTTGAACATAATTTTGCTTTAATTCATATTTCATAATGGGTGCTTTTCGTAAAATAAATATATAAATGAATAAATAGGCTAACTCATATGTGGTGCGCAATGTGCGTTGGGTCCGCAATGAGCTCCGGGGGGTTACAGCATCTTCTTCTTCTTTTGGCGTTATTGGCGGTTTGCAAACATATAGTGCATTACCGCCACCTTCTTCCTGTGGTTGTCTCCGGAGTTCACTGTTTGAAAAACTTCGCGGGAGCTTTACTCCAGGGTGAAAGGATGCGTAGAACTGCGCACTCTTTCCCGCAAGGTTTTTTTCTATAAATCACGACGTTGGCGGTGAAAGATGCGTAGGGGAGAACGTAATGTGAGACACTGGGTAATGTGAGACACGCCCTGTATCTAGGCAACAGAACACATTTGTGCCCATGTGACCATTTTGTTTTCAAGCTCCTCCCATTTCCCCTTGCCCATAAAGGAGAGAAGCTCATTTTGCTGAGGTAAGCATGTTTTTTCCAAAAACATTTTTTTTGCATGTAAAAGTAAATTTTCTTGCTGTCAACTTAATCAGCTGTTGTGCCAAAGCAAATTGATTCAGGTAGAAAAACTTATATCATACCTGTTGATGAACTACCAACATATAAAATCATGTCATGATGTTAGCTGAAGGTCAGCCTGAATTGCTAAGAAAGGTCATTTTTTCTAAAATGGTGGAGGTGGGGTAAAGTGAGACAAATGCTGTGGGGTAAAGTGATACAGTGTCTCACTTTACCCCACCATGAGGCACAAGTTAAGTTTAGTTTTAAACATATTTTTAATGTAATTAATAATTATTATTCATATTATTTATATTAGAATATATTATGATATTTATATTGTTTTTAATTATTATGAATAAATAAATAAATATGTAATGTTAATTTTTTATTTTAAATGTGATAAACATTGTAGAAAAGCCATCATGCCAAGGATATACAAAAGGAAGACAACCTGGGGCAAAACACCCCTCGAGGAGATGGAGAGAGCAGCCGCTGAGGTCAAGGAAGGGAGGAAGTCAATCAGAGCAGCTGCAAGGGACAGAAATATTGACAAATCGAGCCTTCTGAGATTCATTTAAAAAAAAAGAGAAAGGGGAAGTCAAATCAGTGGCATGGGGTGCAGTCGCTGAGGCAAAAAGAATATTTACAGATGAGATGGAGAAGGAGCTTGCCAACCACTTAAAACAATTAGCTCAACAGTTTCTGGTCTGCCTTCCTCCAGTTAAGTGCCGTCAACTGGCATTTGAATATGCGGACAAAAACAATATTCCTGTCCCTGACAATTGGACAAAGACACAATGTGCAGGTAGGCTAGGGTGTGCAGGAGGTCACATGGTTCTGTTGGTTAGTTAAGGCACAAAGCTAAATCTTATGATAGATAGATAGATAGATACTTTATTGATCCCCAAGGCACAAAGCTAAATCTTATGATAGATAGATAGATACTTTATTGATCCCCAAGGGGAAATTCAAGAAATAATGAATATTGAATGACTATAATGAAAATGATAATGAATTGTCTACTCTAGGTGAAGATTGGTTTCGTGGCTTCCTAGCACGTCGCCATCTCTCTGTCCGAACCCCAGAGGCAACATCCCTGGGAAGGGCTACAGCCTTCAATAGAACTACTGTCGGGGAGTTCTTTGACAATCTGGCTGTAGTGATGGACAGGTGACAGAATGAATTATTTAGTTGCAAATGCTTTACAGAAGCTTTACCTATAAGATTTGGCTTTGATTATGATAAGGTTCTTACTTGCCTCTCATCTTCAACAGGCATGCATTCCCTCCACACATGATCTACAATGTGGATGAAACAGGTGTCTTTACAGTACAAAAGCCACGGCAGGTAAGCTACACATGGAAACTGCTGGTGCATATTAAAGTGCAGTGGACAGTAAAGTGCTGGTGCATATAAAAGTGCAGTGGACAGTAAAGTGCTGGTGCATATTAAAGTGCAGTGGACAGTAAAGTGCTGGTGCATATTAAAGTGCAGTGGACAGTAAAGTGCAGTGCATAGTAAAGTGCAGTGCATAGTAATGTGCTGGTGCATATAAAAGTGCAGTGGACAGTAAAGTGCTGGTACATATACAGTATAATGCTGTGGTAATGCTGTGAATCTGTGAACTGGACAAAATGGACTGAAAAGAAATACAGTGTACCTTTAGACCAGTAGTAGAATACTGATTGCACATGCCATTGATTATAAACTTTCTATTTGATCAGGTTGTGGCAGAGACAGGAAAAAAGCAAGTTGGTTCTGTCACATCCGCTGAGAGAGGAGAACTGGTGACTGTGGTACTTAACCAATTCCTTAGAAAAATTCAGGGAAACACAAAAATGTGGGAGAGACCCACATTTGCTATAAAAGATAAAGATGTGGCATATGTTCCCAAAGCAGATGTGGTAAGGAAGCTGCCTCAACCCAAGACGCCTGGAGGGACCACACGTAGAGAGCAGCTCTTCGTCTTCCCCTGCAGTCTTCAGGGCTGGAATATAGAGTAGTTGTAGACGCCTAATTGTAGAGAATGACTGATGCTCTAATTGTGGATCTAGTCCTGTTGAGTCCCAGGCTGTTCTAGCTAGCTGTAAGGGTCCTGTGTTCTGACCCCCAGACTGTGTTCTGTTTGCTGAAATTGTTTTTATTGTATTATTATTATTATTATTATTATTATTATTATTATTATTATTATTTTAAGTGTGTGTGTGTGTGGGCTGTGTTCAATTGTACATAGGCTACTGGCATTTTTATATTAAGGCTTTTATACAGTATACAGTACATATACAAAATGAATATTTTGTAGTGTATGAGTTCAACACTACAAGGTGATTTCTATCTCATTTGAATGTTAATTAAACATTTTGAATTACATTATGTTGTATTTGATTTTGTTTAGAATTACTTTCAAGTGCTTAGGAGAAAATGTGCTTAATTGACCAATCCCCATGATTCTGTTACTTGTCCAACATTTGTTCTGGAATGTGAGGTTGTCAAGCTAGTTGTCAGGATTCTAACTGTTGAAACATATGTTGTTATGGTAGTTTCAGAGTGGAAAAAGTAAGTGGATCAGTTTACCCCAAGCTGGTTCACTTTACCCCATTGACTTTTCTGGTCTGTCTCACTTTCCCCTAAACTGGGGTAAAGTGAGACACAAGACCACTTTTTAAAAAAACATCATATTTTCACTGCCCTTCATCCTGAATACATTCTAATAATTTCCATTGCAAGAAAACATCCTGAATTAATGGGAAATGTGTAAATTTAACTGATATATCATTTCAGCTTGCTTGGAGGGGAACAAATGTAAAAAATGTCTCACTTTACCCCACTCTCCCCTACGCACATTTCATCCCTGTTTCCGCAACATTTTCGTGCGCAGAGACCTTTATAAATGAGGCCCCTGGACATCGCTCGCCCCCCTCGTCGGCGCTACATCCACCGTGGGTCCCGCAGACATGTCCAGCACAGCAACAACTCCAGTAGCATACAATCAACTCCACCTGGTCCACTTCTCGGTGCTCTCAACAACTCCGGCCAGCACCGTCAACCACACATGTTAAGTACACATAGTAGTGTAAACATTAACATATTAGGTACTTCAACAGGTTGTTTGTGTACTTAGCGTATTACGCTATTTCAACACCTTAGCGTACTAATAGTCAATAACTTACTTTTTACAAATCCTTTCACAGTAATACAAAAATATTACTTCAAAATGGTGTACAATGACTTGTTCAGTTTATTCAAAACTAATGGAAAAATAAATCCTAAGGAAGTATAGGATAAAGCGAGATGAAAATAAACTTTAGTTATCGGTAATATTACGGCTAATTGTGTCATCCAGGCAACTGAAGCGTTTATTAAGTCAATCTCTGTTTTAACTTTAGCATCTTTAGGTGTTATCCAGGTGCTAATTGTCACCTTTACCTTTGGGTGCATGTGAAGCGCGGTAATCCTCAGTTAATGAAGAGGTACGAGTGTTGCTGTCGTGTTGCCAAGTGTCCCTTGAGGTTCAGAAGAGAGTTCACCAGGACTGTAAAAAAACCTTTCTGCCTCTTTGTAACACTTTTTATTTTATCTGTGCCAGCATATGAAGATCATGAATTTCAGAAGAAAAGTGATGCTAACAAGAATTTTATTGTCATTTTTTCACCTGAATGTTGCAAACTGAAGCTACTTTTTTTCTAAGCGCTAGAAAAGTATTTATGAAAAATATAGCTTTTCTTTGGATTTTCAGTCACTTCAAAACGAATGATGAATTGACACACAGTTGAACTCTTTCTAAGCCGTCAGCAGTTACTGAGACACAGACTGAATTATGAGGCCATAGTGCCGTCATTTGTCCTTAGAAACCATGTTGTGTGTATATTTACATTAGGGGGACAAGATAGTGTAGTGTAGCGCCCCTTTGCTTTTTTGCCAAATAGGGGTGGCTAACCTGAATTCTTTAAAAATGTTATCTCTAACTTTAATTGTTTATGTTTACTTTGTCTTACTCTGTATGCAATAATAACTAAGTATCAATATTTTGACTCAATGACAATTACTCACCTCCCAAATAATTTGCTTTAAACTTAAGTTACTATAGGCTATTTTAGTCACACAATGTACTAAATTTATCTTTTACCCATTAGCTATGGCTATGCATTAATCCTAATAAACCATGCCAATACAACGCAGATCCATTTAACCATTTACTTGGAAAAATATAGTTAGATCGGTACAATAATATCAATTAGCAAAACAGTTACAGTTCAAATAAGTATTGGTCATTAACCACCACACCAATAGTACAGATTAAATGAAACAGTATTTCAAAACCCTTTACCTATAAATCCTATAGCCGGCAAATATAACTAAATAATACCTTGGGTACCCAATGAGTTACCGAATCATATGGTGCAGGCCTGAAACGAAGCTCGGGATCGTAGAAGCCACAAACACAAAGGCTACTTCGCGCCAATGCGCCGAGGACAAAGGAAAATGTCCGCCAGCAACAATGGCCGCCGTCCTTGCTGCGAGCGTGCCAAGTCGGCGGAAAGGAGAGACGTCCTCCAAACAGCCCACTGAGATGTCCGGCGACCCGAGTAGTCCGCTGTCCACTGGACTCCTCCGTCCCCCGGTCCTCGTGCATCCAGTCCAGACGATGCGCATCAAAGGCGTCCGAGCTGAATACCTTGAGCAAAGTCCACGACTAATAAACTAGCTCTAGCCGAGTTAGCTTCCTGATGCACTTCGGTGTTTCAGTCCCGAGTTCTCAACTTAAATTAACATGACACAACTACCTTACTGTACAATGCTTAAGAGTCACTAGTCGTTCGTCTAACAACATTAACAGTAATACTTCACCTTACACTCATTTGTCATTGGCTTAGAAAATAAACAAATTGCAAACTTCACATTTGAATTTCTTCTTATACAGTATTCAAAATAAAAGATTCTTAAAACATTCCCAGCATCATGAACATAGTGATAAAGAAAACAAAATACAATTTACATCATGTAAATAACTCAATACATGAACTGTATGAAGCTCTATTCAATATGCCATATCAGACATATGCATAATTTTTAACCTTTTAAGTCCTATTTATTCTATTAATGAACTTATTCTACTTACACTTCTATTCATACTATTTATTAATTCCTATTTATTAATCAATTAACTTTTAATAGTTAGGCCTAAATTTTCCAAAGGGCTACAAGTGGATAGGGTGCTGTACTCTCCCATCCATAGGATTCTGGGTTTGAACCCCGATGTCCGCAGCCTAACGTGAAGGCATCCGTGAAGAAGATGCCCCTAACCCCCCTACCTGCTCCTCAAAGGGGTAGTTTGGAATTTTGGACATGGGTCCATGGGACCTCATTTCCAAGTCAGCCAGTGTTTTCAACAAATTTCATGCAGTCCTTCTAGTTGCCCAGGTCGCTGGTGCTAAGCTAGCGCAAGTCAACGGTAACGACTAGCCTGCCAATAAAAACTGTCTTACCCACTCCACAGTACACTCAAGGCAAATCAATTATAACGGCAGACTATCGATGTAAATGTCTGTGTTGATAGAATAATGTTCGAAATAAAACCAACCTCGTGTGACCCCACCCAGGTTACAACGGGGACCGATACCCAGAATAGAACTATACCAGCCCTAGACAAACCATCTGAGCGTTGACACAATTTTTAAAGGATTCAAGAAAAGCGGGAGACGTGCATTCAACTCTCAAATAAGATTTATTAAAAATGAATTATACTAGCTGAAACAGCGAATATATAAATAGCAAATGGCTTCAGCGCAACATAAAATACAATAAGGTTAACTGGTTGCGAGAAATAGGCAGGACAGGGTCCTCACCGCGGGGAGACCATCGCGGACCCCAATAGAAATCACCCCGTGTGCACACTGATCACTGCAAACACTACAACTTACACTGCAAGGAAAGTCAAACCTACAAACCAGTGAAGTGCCCGCTACCCTTCAACATATCACACTGCATGCAAGGGGGGGGGGGTGCATATCCCATGACTACTCCCCGCAGGTCGTCCCACTGCCTAATCAAAACAAAAGACAGACAATACAATGAGATTCAGTTGGTTCAGATTCACAGGCATTCAGTGTCACTACACACAATATAAAAAGACAATATTCAACCATCTACACATTATTTAAGTTGTACAGTCTGTAAACACATTCGCCAACCGCCTTGGCAAACTGGCTCAGGCAAAGCAGCAGTCTGGCCTTAAATCTTGTTCATGTGGGGCTCTGCTAAAAAGCAATGCCAGTTGAAAGGCTCTACTCTGGTTTAAAAAGGGGAGATGGAAGAGCTGAGTCTTTGCCTGAAGAGATTTTATCATATTAGTGATATGTCTACAGTTTAATAAAACCCCAAAGTTCACTGAGACATACCTCTTCAGGGCTACAGAGCATGGTCCGTCTGGATCACTCAGGACAGTCACACCACAACTAAATATACAAAAAATCTCATTAGATTTCTAATAAGGCAATACAACATATTTCCCTCTCCCTTACCTGCATGACACAGCACTCCTGCCACACAACCAGGCCTCAGACAAAGAGGCACTAATTGCCCTCACCTGTCCTTATGAAGGCGGGGAGCTCCCTCTGACTCCACCTAACAGGGCGGTGCTTTCAATTTCGATGCCAGCCCTCACACTCGCATTGCATGAATCATCGCAGTTGATACGGTAAACAAACTATTATAGAGCCGGTAACCTAGGTAATATCACTCCGCCACTGCCATAGCCTACTACCAGGAAGTATAATGCTGCTGCTGAGACACTCAAAAGTCCCTCAAAATGCAATGCCATGCAAGGTTGGTTTTATTTCTAACATTATTCTATCAACACACATTTATATCGATAGTCTGGCGTTATAATTGATTTGCCTTGGGTGTACTGTGGAGTGGGTAAGACTGTTTTTATTGGCAGGCTAGTCGTTACCGTTGATTTGTGCTAGCTTATGGTGCGTTCTATTTGTCTCATAATCACGACTTGCAGCTCGGGTGTGACGTCACATCCGTCTCGGAAAACGAGTGACCCCGGGTTTTTGCGTTCTATTTGGCACACAACAAGACGAGTCGGAGAAAAGATGGACGCGACTTTAATATGCTTGAAAAACAGTATCATTCTGTGTTTAAACGTTAATTAAATATATATATATACATATAAATATAGACACATTGATCACAGAGAAATTACCCAAGATTTCACAATGTGCTTGGTTGCAATAGGCAGTTTGGACGTTTCGTAACGTTTATAGTGATTATCTCGTTTACGGTGCACCCACCGCAGATTTCACATGTTCATTACATACTACACAATCGTATTTCCCAGTTTGATATCTGAATATTCCGTTTTGATAACGTTAGGCTACTGCTCTGCTTTCTGCTCAAGAATCGGCATTGTTGTCATAGCAACATGGAGAGTCTCTAGTAGGGATGAGTTAGTACAGCATTATCTGTATCTGTATCTGTTAACCATATGAATTATCTGTATCTGTACTCGGAGTGAGCGGGGCCTAACCTGAAAGTGGGCGGGATTCAACCCGGAAGTGGGTCGGGTTGTCTTGAAATGAGCGAAGGTTTTAACCGGTATGTTATTTTAAGCATCTAATTGATATGGGTTGATCAGAAATTGTTATTTATTGCTGATTAGAAAACTATTTACAGGACAGCATCAGCATTGAAAAAAAACAAAAAAAACTCTGACGACCGGCAAAGAGGGAGAGAGAGCGAGAGTGTGTGTGTGTGTGTGTGTAGCTTGATTTCCAATATTTATACCACTATTAGCTTTATTTTTTCACGAAATACAGCAAGAAAGTGTCGGACACCGTGCGTGAATTAAAAAAAAAACTGGTTAGAGCCAGGCAGCCAGATGACGGTTAAAAAAAGAAAAAGAAAAAAAAATCTCCGACAGGCAGAGACGCAACGCGAGTCGGCACCACGTCTGAACGAACCCACGTTTACCAGAACTCTACTGGTTCATAAGTAAGTACCAACCTAAGTAATAACAAACCTGAAGCTGAAGAAACCCTAAACATTAACGGAAAACGACCTGCGAACCTGAGTGACTGAGGGAGAGACAGAGAGCTGTTCTGTGTGTGAGTGATCAGAGCGGGACACAACAACACATCTGCATTGTGTAGGGGAGGGGGGGGAGGGGCACTGTAGCCTATCACAGAACCCAATGAGGATTTTCATTCAGTCCGAGCACAGATATTGACTCGTATTACTCGTATAATACTCGTACTCGGCAAAAGTGCTTTATCCGTACCGGATACTCGTTTCAGCCGAGTATCCGGCTCAACTCTAGTCTCTAGCCAGTTCGGAGTAGCCGTCTTTGTTACTGAACTCGGGGTCCTCTGAGTTCAGACGAGTTGACGAGTCGTGTATACCATAGACGTATGGTGCGTTCTATTTGTCTCGTAATCGCAACTTGCAGCTCGGGTGTGACGTCACATCCGTCTCGGAAAACGAGTGACCCCGGGTTTTTGCGTTCTATTTGGCACACAACAAGACGAGTCGGAGAAAAGATGGACGCGACTTTAATATGCTTGAAAAACAGTATCATTCTGTGTTTAAACGTTAATTAAATATAGACCCATTGATCACAGAGAAATTATCCAAGATTTCACAATGTGCTTGGTTGCAATAGGCAGTTTGGACGTTTCGTAACGTTTATAGTGATTATCTCGTTTACGGTGCACCCACCGCGGATTTCACATGTTCATTACATACTACACAATCGTATTTCCCAGTTTGATATCTGAATATTCCGTTTTGATAACGTTAGGCTACTGCTCTAGCCTTGCGAGACCAGCCTGATCTCGCGAGCTCCATGATATTCCACTCACAGTTCAGTCTGGTATTGCACGACGGAGAAAATTTGGAGCCGATCAGAAAATGATCGTCCAATCAGCGTTGGTTTTGAGGTGTGACGCAATGAGGAGCGACTCTTCAGTCTAAACAACATGGCGGCTTCCGCGGATGTGACCGAGATGCGCGCAGCTATCGAGTAAGTTGTAGCACAATTAGAGTTTATTCTTTCTCTAAAAGATGAGCAAAAAGCGGCACTGGAGGCTTTTCTCGGAGGAAAAGATGCTTTTGCCCTTCTCCCGACTTGTTTATTTGATGAGCTTGCCTCGACGCTCTGTTATCACGTCATACGCTTCGTTGATCTGATTGGTTGATTTGGCCCGTCAATCACCAACATAGGCAGATGGTTTATCCAATCAGCAACCAGTATTTTCGCCCCCTCCCAAAGGCTCTCCAACGGAACGATTCCAGATGGAAATGCTGAGCCAACGCGAATCATTCCATCTGGCGGAGTCAGGTTACTACTGCTCTGCTTTCTGCTCAAGAATCGGCATTGTTGTCATAGCAACATGGAGCGTCTCTACCCAGTTCGGAGTAGCCATCTTTGTTACTGAACTCAGGGTCCTCTGAGTTCAGAGTTGACGAGTCGTATATACGACCTTGGGGGCGTTCTATTTTCAACTTCCGGTTCGTAACTCGGAAATCCGACTTGCAGATCGAGTCGGGTGGACAAATAGAACGCACCATTAGCACCAGCGAACTGTGCAACAAGAAGGACTGCATGAAATTTGTTTAAAACGTCTCCAATGATAAAAAACACACTGGCTGACTTGGAAATGAGGTCCTATGTCCAAAATTCCGAACTACCCCTTTAATGACATACTGTCAGTCGCTTTGGATGAAAGCGTTAGTCGTAATAGTAAATATCAAGCTGTTTATTTCCTCTGTTCTTTTATCTGTAGACATTATAATAACATTTTAGGGCTATTATACAAAGAGTAATTGGATTAATAATGCGTTTAATTTCTTTTTTTAATAATAGCAAACAAATAAGCTATATAAAAGCTGCAACAGTGTTGTACCCCTGAAAAGAGGGAAAGAGGCAACTTCTCTCTTTAACATCAAAGTTGTATTATCCCCCGCAAAACGGGGACGCCTGGTCACCCTAATATACAGCATATCTATGGCTGCATGAGCACTTTAATGTCTCCATGCAACTCCCCTTTTATGGTATCCCCATACATTTACACATTTCAGTGCAATTTCCCATATCTAGGGCTGCCCCTGACCAAAGATTTTTTTTTGTTTAAGTCCGCGATAGTTTCCACCAATGTACACATATCCATAGTCACCTGTATTTTATACAGTATGTGTGTTACATTCACACTGGAGCTCCGCTGGCCACGCAGTGTTTTACCTGCTTTTCCTGTTGTAGAGCTAGCAGGATACACTTCTAAACAGACATATTAATGTTATTGCCATTGGGAACATTTTGAAACATGAGAAGTATCCGGTTTAATTGCGCTTTAGTTAGGCTACTGTTGAGGACAGGGTACTTCGTGATTTGCCTAGTGTAGAACAATTGACCAAACAATGGCTCTATAAAGGAGTGCTGCTGGCTGTCTCCTGGGCAGGTAGACACCTGGGCAGGTAGACACCGCTATCCCGGTGATCACGTATTTAGTTCACCATGTCACATCGCTGTAATCCAGAGCGTGAATATCTATTGAATACCGTATACAATATCTTAACTTAATCTAAAAAACACTTTCAAACTACATAAACTGCTATTGAGATGTGTGATGGACCGGTAACTCCCCCCCCCCTATTAATGTAACTCCCCCCCCCCCACACACACACATAATGTAACTGGCGAGTACTCGTTTACTCCATCACACGGCGGATCCGCCTTCAAGTCGCCAAACCCGCGTAACTGTCACATCCGTTTAGGCGCCGCCCAGATGATCAGCTCCGCCTCCGAAAATTCTACTGTCAAACAGCGGATCCTGAGCGGACCCATGTCGGATCCCTGGACACAGACGCGCCTTTCACAGAGGATGGCTCCGCCCACTGTCAAACAGCGGATCCTGAGCGGACCCATGTCGGATCCCTGGACGCGCCTTTCACAGAGGATGGCTCCGCCCACTTATAACGGTTGAATTTGACAGCTACCGCGTAGACGCGTACACCAAGAGCCGGAGACGGTCATCAGTGATTTTCTTTGCTTTTTCAACTTTGTGTTGAATCCTCTTGACTGATTAAGTGCATTTATTAATTGAGATATTGCGACATTCACAGTAAACATTGGCCTTTGTGTTTTCATCGTGTAGGGGCTATGATATAATTGTATTGTAATGACTTTGTTTGATATTGAACTAGCAGTAGAACCGAGAAGTGATTGATCAGGTGAGTCGGTAGCCTATTTGATTTAAAATGCAATAGCAATTTCGGCAGACTATGTTATGTAAGGGATAATGGATAGAACGCCGGTCATTATGGGGAAAATGAGCCCCGACAGGGCGAACTGGACCCCGACGCGAAGCGGCAATTTGGTTTGGTCGGTCTGGTCTGTCTGTCGATCAGCTAGCTTCTAGCTAAGTTTGCATTTTGGCAAGTTTGGTCTCATAGTGTCTATTTTCCATCCTATTTGTAATGAAAATTAAACTTCAACATTTTAATCACAGTCGTTTAGACAACGAATGTGTGTTCCCGGCTGTTTGTGATTTCTTATGGTAGCATTATGGAACTTGGTCCCCATCATCTTCTATTTTGTGTTCTGCAGCTTCAACTTTGCTGCCATTGCCTCCTCTGCTGGGTTCGATTAATCAAGTAAGTCAAAATTTCAATGTATTATACCATGGTCTGGGTGAATACTCGATTCTGATTGGTTGGAGGGTGTAGGTTAAAAAGTGTTAATGTACACCTAGGAAAGACGTTGAGGCTATGAAGATGCTATGGCCACGTTGCTTGGCAACGCCTGCATACGGGAGATATTAAATAGTCCGCTCGACTTGTAAAAATAAAAAAACCCTCACGATTTTATCTCTAAAACACATTAAAGTATTATTAATTGATTAAATATTTCTTTCTTTCGTAAGTGACCATAGTATAAGCGGGATAATGCACTTCGAGGTGTCCATTAACAGAAATGAATGGACGTGGGGAGGCGTGAACCGTCCGACGCGAAGCGAAGTCCATTCGCGGGCATTATCCACCTCGTCGGGCATTATCCCTTACATCTTGCTTATGTTATGTTTATGTTGCAATTGCTTTTGGAGCACAGCACATTTCATTGCAACCTCATTACATTCCCTCCATATTGGTTTCTGCTTCCCACTTTACTTACGCAGTCACAACACATCAATGGAAATAAAACGCCCCGTTGTGGCTTGAATGGTCTGCTATAAGATGCATCGCATGTGGAAAATACTATAACATCATATCACACGTCATAAATCATACACATTACAGGCTATGTTACAGTTATACATATTTTAATTAGGATATAGAATTTTAATTCTGATTAAAAATAAGTCATTAGGCTAAATAAAAGTCACGTTTGGAAATGAGCAGGGTCTTACAAGGTGTCTTAATGTAGGCTATTAACCAATAACCAAATTACTAAGCAAATTAAAGGACATGACACACAGCCTTCCTTCAATGTGTGTTACCAAGTGCATATAATGTCCAAATGCGAAATAGAAATGCACCGACCGGCCGAAATGTTGGTTAAATAAAACAAGATTGAAACTGAGTGTGTGGCAACAAAATCATTTATAACCAGGGGTGCATATAACAAAACATTAACAACAACAAAAATGTTCAGAGCATCACAAATGTTGCTCTTTTTCTCTATTTTTGTGTAGTTTGTCGCAATGAAACACCACTAAAGTCTATTCAACAATGTATTTATTTAAAACAACATTAGGAACAATGTTTAGGAACATTACATTAGGAACAATGATCAATTGTACACATGATTGCAACCTGTCTTTCTGAAATGTCTCTTTTAGAACAAAAATGAATAGAAAGACTTTGCCTGTCTCCTTAAACACCTTAAGACGAAGGGCACGTGTTGACGTCCAAAAAAGGCTTCTTGAAATTACGACAGACATGACTGACATGGACATGACGGCAATGACGGCAGATGACAGAGTTCTCTCTGAGGACACTGCTCCACCCTCTTCAGCTGCAGATGCATTTGATTCACATGAATATTTTAGTGAAGAGGACATGGATTTTGATGATGTGTATTGTGATTGGGATGGGACATCAGGTTCAGATTCTGAACCTGATGTCCCATCCCCATCACTTTCTGATAACAGTGCCAACTGGGCAGTGAGATTTGGCATTTCAATGGTTGCCCTGACTGCGCTGTTGAGCCTACTCAACATAACCCATCCCAATCTGCCCAAGGATGGTAGGACCCTTCTCAAAACAAAAGTCCACTATGATATTCAAGAGAAGGCTGGGGGGAACTACCATCACTTTGGGATCCTTTCCTCCTTAAGGGCCACTTTAAATAAACACGTCAAAATACTGACAGAGGGCATGACATTGGGGCTGCAGATTCATATAAATGGTCTGCCTTTATTTAAAAGTTCCACTTTACAGCTGTGGCCCATCCTTGGATTGCTAGTTACCATCCCTATGAAGGAACCTGTGGTGATTGGGGTGTACTGTGGACCTAAAAAACCAAGTTCAGCCACAGAGTTCTTATCGGATTTTGTGACTGAATTACAGGAGCTAGAGGCGGGGTTTTGCTTTGGTGATAAGAACCTCAAAATTGAGCTTCACACAGTAGTGTGTGACACCCCTGCACGGGCCTTTGTGAAAAAAACAAAGGCCCATAATGCTTACCATGGGTGCGATAAGTGCCAACACCCGGGGAAGTACCAGAATCGCCGCATGTCGTTCCCTGGACCAGAGCACCCCCTTAGAACGGACATGTCATTCAACTTAAAGCTTGATGAATTTCACCACCATGAGGGGCCTCATCCATTTCAGAGTATCAAGATAGGCATGGTAACACAGTTTCCATTAGATTACATGCAGTTAGTGTGTTTGGGCGTTGTTAAAAAAATGCCCCAGTTCTGGCTCCGGGGTCCTTTAACTGTGAGACTGCCTGCATTGATAGTTGACAGGATGTCACATAAACTCCAGTCTGTTAGGCCAAATGTTCCAGTTGAGTTTGCCAGACCACTTAGAGAGTTAGACGGAAGGCAACCGAATTCCGGCAGTTTTTACTCTACACTGGCCCTGTGGTGCTGGCGGGATTCTTGGACCGGAATATGCATTCTAATTTCCTGCTCCTGTCAACGGCCATATCGATCTTGGTAAGCCCTCAACATCACAGCCTTGTACACTATGCTGGCCAATTGCTGAAGTCTTTTGTTGCTCATTTTGGTGAGCTGTATGGGACAGACCAAATAGTTTACAATGTCCACTGTTTGGTCCACCTAGCAGACGAGGTGAATCGACATGGCTGTTTGGATTCTTTTTCAGCATTCCCGTATGAGAACTACCTGGGGGAAATAGAAAAACTTGTAAGAAAACCTGAGTTCCCACTAGCCGAGCTTGTTCGGCGCCTTTCGGAGGTCCAAACTATGAAATTGGATGTTGATGCAGACATCACTCTAAAAAGGGAGCATTTTGTGGGGCCAATTGTTGTTGGGATGGGAGTGCAGGGCCAATATGGGGAAATGAGATGTGAACGATGGACAGCAAAATTATCAACAGGGGACAATATATTTCTGGTGAGGGATAAAGTCTGCCTTGTCAAAAACATCATCCAAAATGATAATGGTGTGTTCATTGTTTATACCTACCCCTTCAACTCCGACAGAATTAACATATTCGTTGTAAATCATGTATCTGATGAGCTGAAGTCGGTTGAGGTGTCAGCGCTGTGACAGAAATGTGTAGCCTTGCCATACAGGGATGGTTTCGTGGCCATACCTCTCCTCCACTAAATAAATAATGAATAAAAAAAACAATCAGTTCAATCAATCAATCAGTTTAAACAATCGGTTCAATCAATCAATCAGTTTAAACAATCAGTTCAATCAATCAATCAGTTTAAACAATTGGTTCAAGTTAAAAATTCTAATAATATGGTTGACTACTGACTTCTGACTATGACTTCCATTACTTCATTACTCTGGATGAAAATTTGCCGTAAGTATTTCAGAAAAGGTGGTATTTTTCCAGGTATACACTACATCCATAATTTCATGTTTTCAAAATATGAGATGACATATAATACATAACATTATACATCAAAAAGCCATGGGAAATTACATTTTATGCTGAATTTTATGCTAAATTGATACATGTGCCAACTTTCTCAATACCATGAACTGTACATAGTACACTATATTATTAGCAATGATTTTTTTTGTGAGATTATGAAACAACACCCCCTCCCACACACACACTTCTTGGGACTTGGACTTGACTCTGACTCGTACACTGGAGACTGGACTCGGACTCGAGGCATAGTGACTCAACTACAACACTGCCATGAGGGTTGCCACTTCCGGTGTCCGTCGTTTCAAAATAAATGCCCCCCAGCGTTTCAGGTTCAGCCATTTAGGTTCTGACCTAATTTTGACAAGGCGCAGCTTTTTTCATTTATCAATACCAACACTTAGTTACGTCTCCTTTTGAAGTCATATAATTTATTAATCTACTACAACAGCAGGTATTGAAAGATAATGGATATTAAATCTCAACCCTTTAGTTTCTCTCTCTCTCTCTCTCTCTCCTGACTCCATCACTGTTGTGGTGTCTGGCCTACTTTGGTGGTCCATCTTGTCTGTTTTTACGCTGATCTTGTATCCTAATGGGACAAGCCGTAGCAGCAAAGACAGAAGAAAAATACAAAAAACGAAGCGGTGGCAAGTTTTCCACCTCATTGCCTCCCTCCAAATGACTGAGGTCTGTGTAAAATGACGCCCGTTTACCATGCTAAACTGATTTCTTCACGGCACACGTATGATGCATGTTTTTTCCCTTCGGAACCCCACAGAACGTGTTTCCTTAGCTTGGGAAAGCAGGAAAAGAAAGATTTATGGGTGGCTCTTTGGGGGAAATCGATTTGCTTACCGCAATAAAAAACTGACCAGAGATTTATTTTAATGATTTGATCTCAGGCTATATTTAGTGCCTATTTTCCCCTCATGAAGCCTGTTGGTGATTAAGGATATTTTCACACTTTACTGCCTGGTGGAACCACGACGCTTGGGATCAATGATATATTTTCTTCATCTTCTTCTCGGTGTGAATCTCCAAACAAGTGCAGTACTGGCAACGAAGGAATAGGAAACAGAGAGAGAGAGCAGTGGCGATCGCCCTTGCTTGTGTTTATGTTGAAAAGTCTGGAGAGAGAGACGAGAGAGAGAGACACAGAAACTAACAACGTGAGGGCCTACAAGCGTATCTAGGCCATTGTTGCATTTAATGATTTGACGTCATTGAGCCCTGCTCGCCAAAGTTATTACATAGGGAAAAGGATGGGAAGGGAAAGCAATTTTTTTTTCTTCCTTATGCTTTTTTTTGGGTCACTTTTGCAAGCCACTTTAGAGCAAGCAGGTACAAAAGCCCTTGTGTTGGAAGCATTCGCGGGCACTTGTCTCTCTCTGTCGTCCATTTGCATTATAGCCTCACAAAGGCACGCTTGTGCGGTCGTATCGGTGCACGGGGGGGAAAAAAACAAAAAGTCAGGGTTAGATTAATCTTCAAAACATTTTGAGGTTTAAAATCGCATGTGTGCATCCATATTTTACCATATATTTCAATAATAAGTAGTATGAGTGGGGAGCTTGATAAGTAAGTAAGGGCCTTTGCTTTTATTTGCGGTTTTATTTATTCTTTAATTTGCTCACACAAAGGGAAGTTCAGGTGCAGAGTGCATTGCTGAACTTCTTTTGCTGGGCGTTTTTGTGCGGGAGGACGGCGGCAACATAATAAAGAGAAACCTCCTTGTGTAAAACCATCAGGGCAGTGACAGGGCTTAGTGTCCCTTATCCGTCTCTCATCCGGGGTTGTAGTACTACAACATGGAAAAGGCAGGATTACACCAAGAACTCTCCCAACCGTCTGGAAATGAACCCTACCACGCGGCTCCAGCTGTCATCCGTTTCCCCAAGAAGGTCGCAGTCACCTGCGCGATTGGTGACAAGATATCGATACGTCTCTGATCAGGGAGATGATAGATGGGGGGCGGTGGGGAGGGGGTTCCTGGGTACTTGAGGGGACGTTGCGGATGTCTCAGTTTGACGACAGCGCTGTCCGTCTGTTACGGGAGCTCAGCCAAGGGTATCCGTTACTTCTCGGAAAGTCTCTGTGTCAGGGTCTGACTGAATTAATATGGTTGGATGAGTGGAATAGTATGGTTGGATGAGTGGAATACTGTGTTTGAATGAGTAAAATAGGATGGTTGGATGAGTAAAAAGGAGTAAACAGTATGCTGAAAACAGGATGCTTGGGAAATGGGATAGTTGAGTCACTAAAACAGGATGGGTAATTACAGATTGTCTGTTACTGCGTGATTATGCAGATCAAAAAAAGGTCAGTAAATTAAAGATAAAGGTGTCTAATGCTGTCTTTAAGGCTCTTAAAACTCATCCCTCTGTCTGCAATCTCTTCTTAAAACGCTTCTCTCTCTGAAATCTCCATTCTTAAAATGTGGCCTCCTGTTACTTCGGAGACCCCAGCTGACAATCGGCAGAACGTTGTGTAGGAACATTTCACTACAGCGTATATAAACCAGTTGGTGGATGCTTTTATCTAAAGTGTCTGACACAATAGCATACATTCTTACTAGCCAGGGTGGCCCCAGTGGTAATCGGACCCCTACCCTGGCACTGTTGATGCCCATCCTCTACCCATTGAGCGACACCAGACTTCATAACCACTTATTAAGTCGTAAGCTCAAAATACGACCTGCAGCTCAACAACTGAAATCAGTCGCAGAAGAAAGAGAGAAATGGTTTTGGAGTTTTGATACCATCGTTCCACCTCACAAGGCTCACCTATGTTCAGTTTTATCAGTCATATGTAGGTTAACACAGGGTCAACTGTACAATGAAATGTGTTGTACAAGAAAAAAGTCAGCTTAGAAGTAGAGCCTATAGTAGAGCAGTAGTCGCAATAAAAGCACTAGTCATAGGAAGATAAAATAAGATTAAAAAAAATAAACTAATCCATAACTAAACCACACATTAATTCTCATTCCTGCGATCATCAAGCATCCTCCACTCCCTACTGAGAACAAAGATAATCCTCAATCCAGGCGAAGGAGAAGATGCCTGGATATTCCTCTACTCAACATGTTGGAGGCTTAATATGTCACACGCATGCACGCACGCACATGCATGCACACACAACGGTTCTCTGACGCCACACCGCTACACAGCAGGGGTTTGAAGCGGCGATCCCAGGATTGGAAGACACATTGAAGCCCGATTGTCTGGTCTGGTCATGCTGGTGCTGGGATTCCACCCAGGGTATCGATACCCAGGGTTTCCATACCCAGGGTTTCCATACCCATGGTTTCTGTACCCAGGGGGGTCTTTAGGTCTTGTCTGGTCTGTTCATGCTGGTGCTGGGATTCCACGCAGGGTTTTCATACCTCCAAACCTTCCATCTAATGCCCCTGGATGGTCTGTGAATGCACTCTTTCTTTATTTTGCTTTCTCTCCCGCTGTACCTTTAAACATCTCAAATGAACACAGGTAGAGGGACACGAACACACACCCACACACATGGAAACATGCAGAGAAGTACACGCACACAAACACACAAACAGATGGAGACACGCAAGAGACACACAGAAGCGCAGATGAAGACACATTGACAGACACACACATTTAAGCACATACACAGCCAGACAGGCATTGACACACAAATACTGATACATACAGACACGCACATACATACAAACAGCTATCTATTATGAATATGTGTACTGTATGTAAGTTGAACTTTAATGTTGGTTACATCTCTGGAAACCCCTCTGTCATATCTATACATTACTATGGCTATTATTTATATCTGTATATGCCCATTATATCTCAAAATGACAATGATATATAAATCTATAATATCTAATAAGTGTATAGTATCTAAAGGGTTAATATCTAAAGAGAGAGAGAGAGAGAGAGAGAGAGAGACCATTATGCAAGTGGCTCGTTCTCTTCCTGTCTGTCTTTTATGTGTAGCATATAATTCAATCAAAGCTGAAAGGGCACAAACATGGGGAACACATGCGTGATGGTGTATGTTTTAACATTAGGTTGAAGCTGTTTTGGTTTTTATATTATTTCCAATGAAGCGTTATCTCATGTGAATACATGTAACGCTCCATTAGTGACATCATGAGGAGTGATAGCTACTGCTACTCTGACCTTTCAGCAATAAACCCTGATATACACACACAAATATCCCTTTTCCACCAAGGCAGTTTGAGAGCCGGTTCGGAACCGGTGCCTAATCGCAAACCAGTTCTTTGCGTTTCGACAGCCAAAAAAACGTCTCTTGGCCAGGAAAACTGGTTCCAGAGCGACACCAACTCTTTGCTTACATCAGAGGCTGGGGGTGGGATTATCGTGACCAACAAGACCAACTAAAACGTGTTAAATTTATGGTAACAGATTATATGTTAGTCGCTGTTGATTGTATGTAGGAGAAAGGGGAGAGAGAGAGAGAGAGAGAGAGTAACAGAGTGTTAATAAAGCATTTGACTGATGTTCAACTGGATGCTCTGTGTGCGTTTATTATTTTCATATGACCCAATTAGGCAAAACTATGAACAGCCGGTTAAACTATAGTAATCGCCATCCACAGCAATCAAGACGAGCACCACAAATGTGTTGTACCAGTTGTGTTTGGATGCCAATGTAGGCTTGCAAAGCCAGGAGAAACATTTGTAAAGAGACGCGTAGTCCGCTGTTGTTATTGTGCTTGAAGTTGGCGCTTGTGTTCCTGGGAAAGCGAAGATGTATACAGACGTATACAGTGACGTAATGACGTGGCTCTCTAGCCTGTGGAAAAGAAAACCAGGTTTGCAAGATGAACCAACTGCGAACCAGCACTAGCACCAGCCCAGCACTAGAACTAGGTTCGAGTTTGGGGAAAAGGGGTGCAAAATAAACAAAGCATAATGCTGAATTGAGATTTGAACAAATTTTGGCTCAGCCCTTTGGCTCACCTTTATCATCGGTACTAAACAGTACCGGCAGAGGCATTTTTCTTTTTTACTAGTACGCTATCCGCGGTGGAAACACAGACAACAACGGGCTGAAGGAACCTTTCAGTTCCTTGAAAAGTAGTTGCTGAGACTAAAAGTTCTAGATACTTTGGGAGAAAAGGTGGCTATATAGTCAAACATCTATTCATCAACCCCCCCAAAAATGTCTTACCTCCGCCAAGGTGGTTATGTTTTCACCCCGTCTTGTGTTTCTGTGTGCGGGATATCTAAAAAGGGGCCAAAAAGGGGCGTGACAGTGGGCGTGACATGTGTCTGTGAGTGGGATATCTCCAAAAGTTGAGCACGGATTTCTTTATACCGAATTTGGTGGGTAGGTTGGTTATGGGCCAAGTAAGAAGTGATTCGCTTTCCATGCCAATCAGCCAAAAGCGGCATTGCAGCGGGCGTGGTATATCGCAAAAAGGTGCATAACGTCCCATAGATGTGCATAACACCACCAAAAGATTATCCTGAAAGGATAAGGTTCATGATGGTTGTTGAGTAACCTCCCCCAGCCCTGCCCACTTCCTGTTTTTATTAAAATCTCTAATGGGGGCATTGTGGGATGTCATTGGACTCAGCTCAGTGCAGCCAATTGGCTCCCTCCAAGCCAGGCCCACTTCCTTCAAGCTGATTCCTTGGCAGAGGTCTGTGCTCTACTGAGCACATTTAATGTTTTTTTAAAATCAAATCAACTTAATTTCTGAGTAGGCAGGCAATTTCTGAGTAGGCAGGCAATATTTTAACCAATAGTAACACTGCTGGCTTACCGCCCCCCCCCCCCCAAAAAAACCAACAAAAAAACAAGTTTACTGACTTATAGGCTATTACAGACAGTATCTTAATATAGGCTATATATTCCCTTTTTATGTTGCACTTTAAGGTCTATAGCCTAATTATTATTATTATTATAGCTGTAATTTTGCGTATCATTTGCTGTTTGAAGAATACTTATTTATTTGAGAGTTTTATTAGGAATACTTCTGGTTGTTTAGTTTTAAAAGCAATAAAACACTTTATTTACACATTTAAATAGCAGAAATTGACTACAGTCCATTTACCGCCGTATTGTCTTAATATAGGCTATATGTTGCGTTTTTATGTTGCACTTTAAGCCAAATCAGGTTGGCTTAAAGTGGCTCAGGCTCATGTATGGCATCATGTTCACAACCACATATCCGTGGTTGCTGAGAAATGGTCGTCGTCATTCAAGTCCCGCATTATGCCGTTTGAGAAAAGTACTTCAGTCGGGAAGTACATATTGTTTATCAAAAGCCTGTAGCATGGCTTTGAACGCTGGCTCCTCAATGGTACGGAATAGCACCATTACTTCTACCAAATAGAAGCTGTCAGTAAACGCTCGCCACTGATGGCCGTCAGTGTCACGTTAGTACTTTGCTCCTCTCACAAAAGCTTTGGAGACTCCCAACTGTCGCTGCTGGCCTGAAGTTATACATCTCCTGCGGCAGGTGTACTGCTGCTGTGTCCTGCAAATACTGCAGGATGGTTAATTCTAAAGGTCCTTTTACATTGAACGCGATAGTCTGTTGTGATTTATTCCCACGTCAATAAAATAATAAAAAATCATGGAGCTGAATGGGACTTCTGTTTTGCGAAAAAGTGACATTCATTTTAATTGCACCAAGGTCGGTTTTTGACAGCTCTAGACTGTGAATAAATCAGTTTAACCAATCACAATCATGTATCTAGTCACCTTGCACTATACATGTCATAGGAAACGGAGGTACAGCCTATTTACGTTTCTCAACACAGTCCTCTTATTGCATCCATAGTGGTAAATTACATTCATAGACCTAGAATTATCGTAACCTAAAAAACTAACACTGGACAAAAGGACTGTATCCGGAAAAAGCCAACAGTATACAAGTTTATGGATCTGTCACATATCCATAACTTTTACGGAGAGAATACAAGGAGATTCGATCCGTCAAATATGATATTGTCCGGATATATCTGTAACATATCCCTCAGCTTTCAGGCAAAAGTGGTTGCAAGTCAATCGGACCTTGTGTGGCTGAAAAGGCCTCAGTAAAGTTGTTCAGAAGGCCCTCATTGACTTAATATTGCCGACCTTTGAACTTTGGGGTCACTTTGGGGGCACTTCCTGTGGTCCTAGAATGCCAAAATTGCACTCACACATTTGGTGGGATGCAGCTTTCAGGTAAAAGTGGTTGCTCAGAAGGCCCCCCCAGTAAGTTGTTCAGAAGGCCCTCATTGATTTAAAGGGGCTGTAGACAACTCCCCCCCCCCCCCCCCCCCCCACACTCCACTAGTTTGAGTATTGCTTCAAACAAACAAGTATCGGCAGCAGGGGTTGGCGTCGGGGGAGGAGGGGGGAGTAGAAGAAAACATTAGGAGGAAAACCTTGAGTTTATTCATTCATTTAGTCTGTAATGGACAGTGTTGGCAATGTTACTTTAAAAAAGTAATTAGTTATACTTACTCGCTACTTGTTCCAAAAAGTAACTGAGTTAGTACCTGAATTACTTTATAATAAAAGTAACTAGTTAACAGGGAAAGTAACTATTTGCGTTACTGTTACTGCTGCTTCTTCGAATCTGTTTGGTGTGTGTGGTGCGCGTGGCCTGGCTTGTGTGTAAAAACACTGGCTCCAATTGGCTACCATGAAACATGACTCTGCCTTAGCCAATCATAATCGCTTATCTCGTTGTTATACCATGGTCTGGGTGAATACTCGATTCTGATTGGCTGGAGGGTGTAGGTTAAAAAGTGTTAATGTACACCTAGGAAAGATGTTGGCGCTATGAAGACGCTATGGCCACGTTGCTTGGCAACGCCTGCATACGGGAGATATTAAATAGTCCGCTCGACTTGTAAAAATAAAAAAAACCTCACGATTTTAACTCTAAAACACATTAAAGTATTATTAATTGATTAAATATTTCTTTCTTTCGTAAGTGACCATGGTATAGGCTGGATAATGCCCTTCGAGGTGTCGACGATGAATGGACTTCGCTTCACGCCTCCGCGTCGTCCATTAATTTCTGTTAATGGACACCTCGTCGGGCATTATCCCTTACTTAACCCACCCGGTCTCCTCACTAGCAGTTTGTGTATGGAGCCAGGGGTGCGTTCGGATTACGCAGTTTATTCAATCAATTCATAGTAACGCACTGCATTTAACGTTCAGTAACGATAACGGCGTTGTAACGACGGAAACAGTAATTAGTTAGATTACCCCGTTACTGAAAAAATAGTGGCGTTACATAACACTGTTATTTTAAATGGCGTTATTCCAAACACTGGTAATGGAGACATGAAAGCAGATACAAATTCTTTAGTATGTGTTGAGAAAAGCGAACTGGGTTGGTAGCCTGACTGGATCGCCTGGCAAGACGCGACATCCGGTTTATTCAGGTAGTGTACTCAATGCAAAAAGGTAGCGTAAGCAGATATAAGTAGCATCATCAGACTGGCTTTACTTCGGTTGTTCCACTGTCCACCATTTCCACTACTGGGGATAGCTAATGGGGATAGCTACAGATAGCTACCGGGTAACCAAAAGTGCTATTCCTCCTGGTTTGGTTGCACGCGCAACGGTTGACACGTTTTCTTTGTGCTGTAAATGGAGCTTTAATTTTTCCCAGGAGATCGTACCCGGTGGCAGACAGAGCTGCATGGTGAAAGTGAGGCTCATAGGGAAGCTAAGGGACCAAGCTAAACGGCGATGGTGTCATTATTCTGTAGCCCTTACACTGTGCAATCAACATTTACAATCATATTGATACATAAAACATTTATTTCTCATAAAAAGTGTGACAAGTACCAGCCATATGCAAAATAATAGCATTTTTAGATAGCCTAACGAGTTCTGAAAAAAATAAAATAAAAGTAATGTGTGTGTACTCCTCTCACACTGTCCGCGACCACACGTTGCTGTTTGTCATTTGACCATGAAGGTGGGCTGGGCAAAAATATTTGCTTTGATTTCTGCAATTGTTTTATGTAATGTTGTTTTCTGTAATGGCTGGATTTATTGTATTACATAATTTTTAAATCGCAACTGAAACTGTATTTCAGAGCATTGTCAGGCATGCACAAAACCATGTCTAAGTTGGTGGAGAAAGTGGATGTTATGAATGAAAAGCCGAGAAACTTCAAGGAGGACATGCACCAACTAAAAGCAGCAGCAACAGATACGAACCCGCACATTCCCCATCAGATTCCTAAAGCCTTATCTGTAAGTTGTCATTGCTTGCTAGAAGTGCTTGACAGACTTGATATGTCCCTTTAAAATGCCCTCTCCTCTGCATTTATTGGTTTATTTTTCTTTACCTATACACTTATAATCCATTCTTAGTAAATTGAGGGTTATTTCAAATTTTTGGACATAAGGTTGTATGCATTATTTACCAGTTGTGATGGTTGCATGGACCTAAGGCAGCAAGTCCTGTGCTTGGAGATCTCCAGGCCAGCCCTGGCTTGGAGGGACAACAGCAGCAAACGGGATCAACTGACATAGTGCCGTATTTTTGTGCATTTATTCCATTGTCACGTTTCAAACATGGATGTATTAAAGAACGCTCCAAATGCGCACCCGAGACACACCTACTTATCATAATCCCCCTCATCCATGAACTGCCATTCGCTACACTATTTTAAACTTAGATTAAAAGGTGAAATTATAATCGAATCCTCTAAATACATGATATTTTGGCGAATGGACGGAGCATAAGCTCGTCTTCTATGGAGTCAGAATAGTGTCATAATTCAAACCTGAAAAAAAAGGTTTCAAAGGCTTGTAAGTCTGTGTTTGAAAACTCAACACCTTGTAAAAAAGGTTTTGCACCACTGAAAAAAGAGATTATAGCCTGAAAAAAAAAGTCAAACATCTGCAAACATGATTTTGTGTTCTATTTTATCTTCTTCATCATTTTCACCAACACATTTTCAAAGCTAAAATGTTTTCACAAACACATTTTCAAAGTTTAAAAATGTTCACCAGCGCATTTGCAGAGTTTCAAATCTGACACTGTTCTAACAGTGTATTACTTTGTTTCCCGGTTTCGAAACCTTGTAAATGGGATTCTGCAAACAGCTGTTCAAACATTGAGAAATACGTTTTGAAAGGTTGAATATTTATTTTTAAAAACTTGTAAAGGTGTAAATTTACACCATTGCAATGTATTTTTTCAGAACTTAATTTTCAGCACTGACTTTTCAGAGATTTGACCACACGGGCGCAAGCTTGCGAGTCACGTTGTAGGAGATTTTGTGACAAATGGTCTAAATAGTTGATTTATTTAAGTATCGGAAATCTGCAAGGCTGCAATTCCCCTGGTTGGACGTTGTTCGTCGCCATTTTGCCAGCGTTTGTTGCCCTCCAGGTATCCATGGTAGTCACGTGACCGCAAAGTATGACTATTATTTATGCCATGCGAGCCACAAATTAGTCTACAGCGTCCATTCACTCCAATAATAACCCGGTCACGGTGATAGATTACGCTAACCATAACCCTAACCATAACCCTAACCATAACCATAATCCTTTTTGGAGTGAATTGTTTCACAGTAGACTGCGGACGCTGTAGACTCTGCTCTGCGAGCGGACGCTGTAGACTGCTCGTCTCTTACCACCGCGAACGGGTTTATGAGATTGTTTCACACAGATCGTTTCACACAGACGCGGGAGGGTACATTTTGCGTCAGTATCACGTCTAGGGGCGTGACAAACCGTCGGTATATTACGAGTTGGGATGAGAACGTGTTGCAAATTACAGCTTGGCGAGCCGCAGGAGGCTCGCGGGTGGTTAGAACGCAAACAATATAGAATAAAATTGCTCGCCTGTCTACCACCCATGGTTCCAGAAAATAGACAAACAAAATCAACCACGCAAGTCGCTTGTTATTCTTGTCATCGGCAGAGCACTGTCAATCCCGCACAGCCCGGTCAACGGCGCATGTGATTGGACTGTGCCTCAGCAGAGAGCAACCAATAGGTTTAGAGCAAGATGGTCCCGCCCCCAGGAAGGTTTTTTTTCCTTTTTTTCAGAACCACGTTTTCAGACCTTTGACGCTAAAGGAGTTTCAAAACGAACGGCGTCAGAACAGTGTCAATAATCACGTGACTCGCAAGCTTGCGCCCGTGTGGTCAAATCTCTAAAAAGTCAGTGCTGAAAATTAAGTTCTGAAACAATACATTGCAATGGTGTAAATTTACACCTTTACAAGTTTTTAAAAATAAATATTCAACCTTTCAAAACGTATTTCTCAATGTTTGAACAGCTGTTTGCAGAATCCCATTTACAAGGTTTCGAAACCGGGAAACAAAGTAATACACTGTTAGAACAGTGTCAGATTTGAAACTCTGCAAATGCGCTGGTGAACATTTTTAAACTTTGAAAATGTGTTTGTGAAAACATTTTAGCTTTGAAAATGTGTTGGTGAAAATGATGAAGAAGATAAAATAGAACACAAAATCATGTTTGCAGATGTTTGACTTTTTTTTTTCAGGCTATAATCTCTTTTTTCAGTGGTGCAAAACCTTTTTTACAAGGTGTTGAGTTTTCAAACACAGACTTACAAGCCTTTGAAACCTTTTTTTTCAGGTTTGAATTATGACACTATTCTGACTCCATAGTCTTCACAGGCTATATGAGGTTGTGATCTTAGATTTGACGTATTTCCTCACAGGACAGATACACTGTAAGAAATATGATTTGCAATTGTTGGACTAACTATAGTTTTCAAGTTAGTCAGACTCAGAAATAAGGTGTTACTATGTTTAACTACCAAAACAGTGTCTGGCCAGCAAACTTCTCTCTATCGTTGCCTCAAAATGTATTTTCAAAACACTACAACAAGGATTTTGGAGTTGCATAAGGCAAACGTCTTTTTGTTGGAAACCCCGTAGATTCCGTTTCAGGGGCACGAGTGAGAGTCAGTTTGGACAGACGAAATTTCAATATCGACCTTGTGGCCAGAGCTGGATAAGGATCACGTTTTGAGGATTTGTCGAGTACTATTTGGCTAAAAAGGTAAGTGTTTTTCTTTTCTTTTGTTTTCTAGACAAGGAATGTTAATGGCAAAGTGCACTGTACTATTTAAATTGAAAGATTGAAGAAAAATGGTGAAAGATAGCTTTGCTAGCTAGACTGATGGCCCCAAAAAAATATATTTTACGAACGGGAATAAATGGTCTAGCACTAAGGGCATTTAGTAGGACAAAGGTGATTTCGTGTAATTATGGCATCATGTATTTAGCAGAGAAAAGGTTCCTCTCGTGCGCGGAAAAAAGATGGGGGGGGGGGGGGGGGGGTGCGCGAAGGGTTCGGTCGGGCCTGTCAGTCGGTTACATGCCGCTATTCCGACATGCCGCTACTTAGACATTGACGTCTAGTGGTCGGAGTGGCGGCATTAATATTATTTTCCAAGCGTCCCACTACTGCGACAATTTTTTTTCCCCATTATCTGAGTAGCGGCACTTTACTTTTTTTCAAACGTCCTGCCATTCCGACATGAGGCCATTAATATTTGTCATTATCATTGTACTTTAAATTAATTAATTAATGTGATTATACCCATATGTTCTGGACTTAGCATACACGCAGCTTATGCATGGGTGTGACAAATACATGGGAAAACAATTTCTAAAAAGAGCCATGAGTAAATCATCCAACTTCGAGGTTGCCCCTAGTTGGTAATATACAGTTACAGTTGAACAGCGTATTTTTCGTTTTTAGCAAGAAGAGCTAATCAAAAGTTGATTAGAGAGTCACATTTGAAATGTCGGGTAGCCTAAATTATAGCCGCGTGCATCTCAGAGGAAGAGATTTTGGAGAGAGAGAGCATATAACCTAGGTGATGATTATTTGTGTCTGGTGGTAATTAGACTTGAGTATGGATAGCCTAACTAATTGTTTTGAATAAAAAAAGACAAAGTCAAGGAATGAAATGTAAAGTAGGTTATTTGCTCTACAATGATCATCATGGGGTTCATTTAACCATACCGACACAAAAATATGTAATTTCTTTCAGTCAATTCAGACTTTTCGATTATGTTTCTAAATGTTGGGACTGATGGACACTAAACTCTGGGGGTTATTTGAACGTTCGTTGTGAAGTGGTTTACTGTAAAAGGAGCGTCGGATATCCCGCCTGTCTTTGCACCATTATAGGGCCATGATAATGCATGCGATAGCCTAGAGTCGAGAGAAAGAAGACTAAATAAATATGCAGACATGTAATGTGCAATTCAACAACTGCACGCATGACATGTGAACGACATGCCTACATTATTGTGTAGTAAATAGTTGAGTTGAGTTCATCCAACCTGCTGGCAAGCCAAAATGCGTTGCATGGCTTTATCATTGTCCTCTAAAATGCAATATAACCAACTTGAATATATCGCACACCCAGTTTGAACACCCCGATGGACACTGAACTCTGGGGGTTATTTGAACGTTCACTAAAGTAGTTTACTGGAGCCTAAGAATTCCGCCCGCCTTTGCGCAATTGGCCATCGATTAATTAATGTAGGACTAGCCTATCCATATCAAATCCAAAAGCAACAATCTTCATAACAAAATCAGAGTATCCTTTTCAAAAAATATTATTTCGCCGTTCTTAAATTAGGCTTCCACAGCGCAAAAAAGGTAGGCCTACACCTTGAAACTTTGTTCTATCAACTTAAAGTCCGATTAAACTTCATTCAAAGGCAGTCCATAATTCAAATTAAATTGATTTCTAACGAACAAGTCCAAATTTCAGGTCCTAGAGCTTTATTCGTGCTTCTTCTTATATATTTTTAAGTAGACTGCTGGCCTGCACGCACAGAGTTTGTTTGATGCATGGAGTTTCAACCTTTTCCCCCTGAGAGCTGAATAAAAATGAGGAGAGCTCCCTGTCTTTTACATAATGTGTAGGGCAGGCCTAACATTTATTCACATGGCCGGTTCAAAATCACCTAGTTTTTGACTGAAATGTGTGCCGATATCAATTATTGGGAAAAACATTGTTTGGAGTAGAGGTCTGCACTCGCGATGCAAATGGAAGCTCATTGCGGGTGCGGGCGGGATGATAGAGGTAGGCCTACATTTATTCTATATTAATAACTATTATTATTATTCTATTGCACTTTCTATGAAAAGTAGGCCTAATTGTCATAATAGCGGTACCAAAAAAGATCGGATTAGGGGCATGTCTAAATAGAGGCATGTCGTAATGTCGGCATGTCAATTGTCGTAATAGCGGTACCAAAAAAGATCGGATTAGGGGCATGTCTAAATAGAGGCCATGTCGTAATGACGGGATGTCGTAATGGAGGGTTGTCGTAATAACGGGCTGTCGTAATAAAGGGCGGACCCCCTGTCGGTCATACCAGAAGCGTAGCTCGGAGTGCGTGTTTGACGGTGAGGCTCGCCACCGGAGCAGAGACTGAACAACAGGTACCCTGGTTATAATCGACACCCGTGTAATATACATCAGTTGTGTTTTTATTCGAGTTTTAGTTTGCCACTGTGACATTAAGTCATGACCGTGGTTAAGCACGTGTCGTGCATGTGGCCTCGTCAATGCCAAAGATGGCGGTCGCCGATAGCAATGACTGCTAAATGTAAAGCTGGTCACTTTCTGGGTGGGTCGAAACGAGGGTAATACATGTTTATAGCTATGTATGGTTAATACATTGTGGTGACAACAAACTGTGAAGCATGATGAACCGGGTAAATGTTTTCGGATACTGAATGAGCAGTGTGTATTGACGGAAGAGCTAAGCTAATCCCCGCCAGAATGCTCTAGCCGTAGGTCGGGGATATCCTCCCCTCGTTCAAATGTGTTGTGAGGGTACTAGTGCTGCCGTGTATGGCGAGTGGATAGTGCCAAACCTAAGCATAACCAGGAAGAGGCGAAGGAGCAGTCTAACCCTACGCCGCCGTCAGAACGTGTGGAATTTTGTATGGGATTGATTGGGACTGCAGACGAGAGACCAGCAGCGACGCCACGGCGACTGCATGGAAGTTCCGTCCAGTGGCGGCGTTGTCACGGCGACGTACATACGGAAATTCAGCAAAATGTACGTCTACTCATGGGCCGTGTTCCGATATCCATACTTCCATGAGTACACTTAAACATAGTACACTATCCGCACTCAATAGGTACGCAGAGCTTCAGATGTTAGTGCTGTTCCAAATGCAATACTCTGTGGCGCACTTAAGGGAAATTACATCAGCTGCGCGGCCGCGTCACCCGCCAAACAGGTGAATTCATTAGACGTTCTCTGAGCGCGGCTCAGCCTGGCTCCGCCTCTTCCGCTACGTAGCTAAGATGGCTGCCGTTGAGTACGCATAGTGTACACCGCTGCACACTCAGCATTTTGGCCGTTATGAGTACACATACGGGTCCTTTCAAGTACACTTCTTTTGCCGCGATCATAATCGGAACATCCTACGTACTCAAACTAAGTATACTAAGTACGGGTAGTACGGATATCGGAACACGGCCATGGACATCTGAACAAGTTAGTCGCCACAAAGACGCCTGCTAACCTACGTCACCGTGAGAACGCCTGAACTAGGTATGTGGCCACAAAGAGCTTCAGTCAGTACGTTTACATGACACTCAAGAAAGTCGACATATTGGCTTAGTCCAACTATGATTGGATTACTAAAATGCATGTATACACCTTAGTCGAGCTATAATCGATTCGAATCGACTTACTCATTGTCGAGTTAAGACCCCTAGATTATGCGATTCATAGTCGAGCTAAGCGTGCATGTAGCCAATCGAATTGGACTATGCGTTGATTTGCGTTCTGCGCATGCTCGAGATCTCTTCCCGGGGCCGTGAGCCGGAAGTAGAAAGAGACGATAGTCGTGTTGTTGTTGTCGCCGCCGTCGGATAAGGGATAACGAGAAACGGCGATTTATTTAAAAAGGTGGCGCAGAAGATGGAGGAAGCCGGTGAATGTAGTTACCCCCTATAAGAATTGTGTCCCGGCCGCGGGAGCGCGCATGGTGTGCATTCATTAAAGGTGGAAGCACACGGACACTACGCTTCCATTTCACCCAAGGCTGAATTAAAAGTACATGTTTTTCTAAATGTGGGTCATCAACGAGGTTGTAAAGTAGTAACTTCGGGCACATCTGTCAAAATAAATGTTTTTTTCCCCCGACGTGTTTACGATCTTTATTCATTCATTGCGCCGCGGCGGGGAATGTATACGGACGGGCGGCGGAGGGGTTCTGGTGGGAGAAATGTTTTCAGCAGACAGCTGTCAACTAACTTTGGGCGATTTATTTAAAAAGCTGGCGCAGAAGATGGAGGAAGCCGGTGCCGTGCCAATGTAGTTACCCCCTATAAGGAGTGTATCATCATCAACGTGCATTCAGTACACACTACGCTTCGATTTAACCCATGGCTGAATTAAAAGTCCATGTTTTTCTAAATGTTGCTCATCAACGAGGTTGTAAAATAACTACAATCTTTATTCATTCATTGCGCCGCGGCCGAACTGACGGCGGTATTCTCTGATATTATGAATCTTACAGACTGCGTCGGGTTCTCCGACTCTCTGGTACACAACAAGTAAACAAGTAAACTCCTAGTCGGATTTATCTCGGCCATGGGGAAAAGGAATTGGGGGAAATGAACTTTGGCTTTGACTCTCTGAAGTCCAGATTGAAACGCGACATAGAGGAGAAAGCGATGTTTCAGCAGACAGCTGTCAGTTCACTTCGGGTCCATATCGTTTCTCCGACGCTCCATTGTTCCTCTCGGTTGTATGCGGACTGCTCGGCCGGCAGAGCAGCCGGAGGAGTCGGCATACGACCGAGAGGTCGGAAAAATGATATGGACCCGAAGTGAACTGACAGCTGTCTACTGAAAACATATTTCTCGAATGAGTTTGTTGTTGCTGGTGACGTAAAGAGGTCAACCGGTGGCTCTACTACCACTAGTTGAAATGGGCACAGCGCCACCTATCGTACCGGGGCATTACACGCTTCGGCCAATGAATCGATTTACTCGCCGCCATGTATACGCGGACAATTGCAGTTGTCCAATTGCGGAGCATAGACGAGCTATGGAACAGCAATGTATAATGGTGTGGGACAGATAAAGTGTTGTTTAAATGTAGGCTATTTTGATGGTGCCTGTTTTGATACTGTTATTCACTTGCCTCTTCACACCACCTATGAATCATTTAGTGATTCCATGATTTCAGGAATCATCCAGTCCCCCTGTTTTGGGTATGCTTAATGTAAGCCAACACTTTTTTTTTGCATCTTTTTGCTAATGTTTTGCATCTTCTTGAAATAAAGAATGTTCCAGTGCCACGTTTTTATGCTTTGCCAGACCCTTATTGGATGACTACAATCAAAGCTTTTGTTTGGCCGTCTGCCAAAATAATACATGTTGCAGGCATGAAAATCACTCACCTTTCGGCGAAATTCGCCGTTTTGAAGTCAAAACAGGTGACCTACGTGAATCGTGTAGATTCGACGAGAAAATGTTTGGGGGGGGGGGGGGGTTGAGCGGGTGAGCGCGCTAGCGCGTGCGCGGAAATATTGCGAAGGCTCGTGCCGGCTGACCTGAGCGTGCCCATTGAGGAGTCGGAGTGATAATTTACCGGACTGAATTTGGTGAGCGACAGTTTCAATCGTTTTTATATTTTCTCGTAGCCTATATCTAAGTTAGCCAGGAGCTCTGTTGGCATAGGCTTAGTTATAGTTAACTACAGCTTGATGAATGGAGTCATTGAACACAGTGAGCGAACACAACCAGCTAAAGCTCCCGGTGGAAAATGATTAGCTAACGCTACTTTTAACTAAATATTGTTACTGAAGTTAGCTTCGAGCTTGTATAGCTAACGGTAAATCACAGAAAAGAAACACTGGTTATAGTTAGGGATGGGGATCGAAACCCGGTGTTATGCCGAGTTCTGCCTGCCCGCCGAGAACTGCATACTGCATGCACCTCGCGGGAGCGCGCACAGCTGAAGGGAAACTACCGTAATGATTTCTGAAGGCGTGGCTGTGCTTTAGCGTGGGATTTCAGATAGTTATGCTAAAACAATATTTTTTAATGTGGAAAATGAATGTGGGGTGTCATCCACACTGTCTAGGTCGATCAAATAAAGTAAGCTGGTGCTGAGAAGACCATTTGATTCCTATCATTCTTTGATTTGAAGTCTCACTGTTAAGGGGTACATGCTTTATTCGGCAGAACTGATTGCTGCTGCTGAATAATGCATCAGCTATTATTTATGCCTCACTAACATTAAATGTATGAAATTCACACTGTTAAGCCAAAACAGCCTAAAATATGAGCTGGTAAAAAACCATGTGATTCAAAGATCTCCAGCAATAAAGTTACAGGGTGGATGTGTTATTCGGCAGTGCTGTACAGGTATGTGAGCTGCCGAGAAGTGCATTCCCCTGTTTTTCCAGGCTAGAAGAGTAGCACATGTATGATATTCACACTGTTAAGCCAAAACAGCCCAAAATATGAGCTGGTCAAACCATGTGATTCAAAGATCTCCAGCATTAAAGTTACAGGGTGGATGCATTATTCGGCAGTGCTGTATATGAGCTGCCGAGAAGTGCATCCCCCTGTTTTTCCAGGCTAGAAGAGAAGCACATGTATGAAATTCACACTGTTAAGCCAAAACAGCCCAAAATATGAGCTGGTCAAACCATGTGATTCAAAGATCTCCAGCATTGAAGTTACAGGGTGGATGCATTATTCGGCAGTGCTGTATATGAGCTGCCGAGAAGTGCATCCCCCTGTTTTTCCAGGCTAGAAGAGTAGCACATGTATGAAATTCACACTGTTAAGCCAAAACAGCCCAAAATATGAGCTGGTCAAACCATGTGATTCAAAGATCTCCAGCATTAAAGTTACAGGGTGGATGCATTATTCGGCAGTGCTGTATATGAGCTGCCGAGAAGTGCATCCCCCTGTTTTTCCAGGCTAGAAGAGTAGCACATGTATGAAATTCACACTGTTAAACCAAAACAGCCCAAAATATGAGCTGGTCAAACCATGTGATTCAAAGATCTCCAGCAATAAAGTTAAAGGGTGGATGCGTTATTCGGCAGTAGATTTTTTACTTGCTGAGAAATACATCTCCTTTCTCAGGTGGGGCTCAGCCTTAAATTCACAGTAACATAAACATAGACCATACATTTCTTTCTATGGGAAGCCCATATTACACACAGTGTTCTGTGCTGTACAGTGTACAGACTTGGAGATTTCTTTATAGTAGGCCCTTACTATGTGCACATACACCTCCAAATGTTCACCAGCTGGGATGATGACACTTTATCCAGTCAGAAATATAAATAAACTACTTAAAACTCGGGTCAGGCTCCTGCCTATATCTGTGACCTGCTTTTACCATACGAGCCTGAATGCTGTCTGAGATCCACTGGCACGGCCTTGCTTAGGGTCCCGAGGTCCCGTCTAATCACAAAAGGTGTTATTAGTTATAAAACAAAACAAAAATGCAGTTTAGTAGATAGTAGCACTCACACTGTATTTGGAATATGAGACATATACAGTATTTATTAAATAAAAGAACAGCATGACCCAACAGGACTTCAGAACTTTGTATGACCTTGGATGAACGGTCCAGGACAATAAAACATACTGTACTTGTACTGTACATGTAAGTGTTAGATTTAAATAAAATTACACACAAATACCCAAGTAAGCAAACAAGATAATGAATAAATGAATAAGAAAATGGAAATAAATAATCAAATGTTAAACTATTTACAATTGTCAAGCCCCCATTGCATAGAACTGTCTAGGTGCATAGCGGGCAGAGGTAGTCCTCATCCAGCGCTGGACTCTTCACACAGACATGGTGGTACCACCTGCCACAGTTGTCACAGGCAATCTGAAAATTTGAAATGCACATTAAAGTTTAATATGAACAACATGTATTATTTCATAATTCTGACATTGCTTCTGTTTTACTGAGGGCATTACTACTACCATATTACTATAATACTATGTTATAAACCTGGTACAAGTAATGACAGACTAACCCATGAGATACATACCTAAGTGACTGATGTTTCAGAGATAATGATGTAGATTTTGTAAGCTACAAAGTATGTCTCAAATTTATGTAATTACCCATTGAGGGTCATCACTGTCCTTGAATCCACAATGATGGCAGAGGTCCTGGAGAGTGTCTGTAAAAACACATGAAACAGTGTTATTTGATATTCATAATAAGTATACACTTTTTGTTGTTGTTGAAAGAACAACACTATATCAAGACACTTAAATATCATACAAATTATAAGCCAAAAGGGAAACACACCAGATTCACGGAGGAGAGTACTGGCTATATCCACTCTCATGCTGTTTACAGCGCTTGTGCTTGTGTCAAAGGTGGTGGCCTTTCCCTCCAATATACACTCAGCAAACTGATGAAAATAGATGATCAGCAAAGCATTTTTAAGATTACTTTTTGATCACCCCTCCAAAAAAACAAATGAAAACAAATAAGTAGACCAACTACATAGCACTCATAAAGAAAATTAAATACTCATCACAGGATATGTACATTGAAACCAGTTGTAATGTGTAATGTTCTTGTCACCTTTATTAATTCACGGTAAAAAAAAATGGCTATAATAATAGCCAGTTACACTCACTTTCAAGGCAAAGACACCGCATGATGTGCTGTCTCTCTGTAGTCCATGTGGATGACTGCTACATGTCCATCTTGACACATTGCATCCTCTTTTCCACATGAATGCCCTTAAGGAACAATATATAGATTTTTATAACTTTAACTTTCTTCAAACCCATATAAACACACACACACACCGTTACCGTTAACATCCAGTGGTGGTGCTCATTAAAAATCCCCACTATCTTTTTGTATCTCGATGGATCCATCTGAAAATCAAGATAAGAGAAACCAGTATTTTGCTTTAGTTGAAAATAGGACTGAAACATGGCATTCATAGCAACGTTTATGTCATTGTTATACTCTATTTTTAATGAAAATTACATCAGTGAAATTGTACATTTGAAATTACAAATCATAAAAAAGATTTCTATACAAACCTTGAGTTTGGAGGTTTTCCCTGTCCAGATGCGTGTCATTTCGAAGCTATCAATTACAGCAGCCTGATCAACATTTTTTTGGTTGTACCGTCGCACAAGCAAGGTAAGGTAAGCGTTGATTACCTGTGAATGATACAAAAAAAAAACCTAATTATTTCATATTTTGTTCCAACAACAGGTTTTTAGATTTACAACATCTTTACATCACTATCTGTTACTGAGCACTAATGTCCTGCACTACAGTGCATTTAACTTCTTCAGCCCTGCTTGGCCTACCAGTGAACCCGCCCATACAAACACTCTTCATGTGTACATCTTTCAAAACACTAGAAAGTGATTTACAGATGCAGATAACCTAAACAAAGACATAGAATAAAGCATGGTGAATTTTGAAGAAATATGTGTAATGATGCACAGTGTTACACAAAAATAGTCAATTCGAGTTACATATTACGTCAACTTGATTAATTGAGTGAAGTTTTGGAATAAGTAGCTACAGAATATATGAACATGTTACAGTAATATATAGTGTTTAAAAAAGTATGAAGTAAAAAATGGAATTTGAACTGAGAGCATAGAATAATAACAAAATTACCTCACTCTCAAGCTCTTGGTTGGGAGCAATCCTTGCAATGTCCCAGCAGAACAGTTTGTATGGTCCAATTTTGATGAGAATAACATGCACATTCAAGTGTTTCCCAGCCCACAACTCATTCACATCTGCAAAATTAAATAGTAGTAATTTATATGTTACTATACTGCTCAATGATTTAGCCATGTTATGTTATACATCACAGAAATTAAATAATTGTCATCAATAATCACAAATCAAAACAAATCAAACAAACCCTAAACTGTTAGATGTCTGGTTATGCCTGTCCATTTACTGAAGCCTCTTTGATAACATTAAGTAATTAATAGTGCACATGATAGTCAGTATATGTTTTTACAGACAAAGAATGAAATTTGCAAAAACATACATGTATCTATTTCTGTTTCCGTATATGTGGCAGGTGCTGAGGCTGCTGAGGCTGCTGTGGCTGCAGCTGCTGAGGCTGCTGGGGGTGTAGGTGCAGCTGCTGAGGCTGCTGTGGCTGCAGCTGCTGAGGCTGCTGTGGCTGCTGTGGCTGCAGGTGCTGAGGCTGCTGGGGGTGTAGGTGCAGCTGCTGAGGCTGCTGTGGCTGCAGCTGCTGAGGCTGCTGGGGGTGTAGGTGCAGCTGCTGAGGCTGCTGTGGCTGCAGCTGAGGCTGCTGTGGCTGCAGCTGCTGAGGCTGCTGGGGGTGTAGGTGCAGCTGCTGAGGCTGCTGTGGCTGCAGCTGAGGCTGCTGTGGCTGCAGCTGCTGAGGCTGCTGGGGGTGTCGGTGCAGCTGCTGAGGCTGCTGTGGCTGCAGGTGCTGAGGCTGCTGTGGCTGCAGCTGAGGCTGCTGTGGCTGCAGCTGCAGGTGCTGAGGCTGCAGTGGCTGCAGCTGCTGAGGCTGCTGGGGGTGTAGGTGCAGGTGATGTGGCTGCAGCTGCAGGTGCTGAGGCTGCTGTGGCTGCAGCTGCTGGGGGTGTAGGTGCAGGTGCTGTGGCTGCAGTGGCTGCAGCTGCTGCTGGGGGTGTAGGTGCAGCTGCTGAGGCTGCAGATTGCATGGCAACAGGTCCTCTGCTCGCTGGTGCCCTGACTCTTGCTGCCCTGACTTTAGTTGCCCTGACTTTGGGTGCCTTGGATACAGGTGCTGCTGTGGCTGCAGCTGCAGGTGCTGAGGCTGCTGTGGCTGCAGCTGAGGCTGCTGTGGCTGCAGCTGCAGGTGCTGAGGCTGCAGTGGCTGCAGCTGCTGAGGCTGCAGTGGCTGCAGCTGCTGAGGCTGCTGTGGCTGCAGGTGCTGAGGCTGCTGGGGGTGTAGGTGCAGGTGCTGTGGCTGCAGTGGCTGCAGCTGCTGAGGCTGCTGGGGGTGTAGGTGCAGGTGCTGTGGCTGCAGTGGCTGCAGCTGCAGGTGCTGAGGCTGCTGGGGGTGTAGGTGCAGGTGCTGTGGCTGCAGGTGCTGAGGCTGCTGTGGCTGCTGTGGCTGCAGCTGCAGGTGCTGAGGCTGCTGTGGCTGCTGTGGCTGCAGGTGCTGAGGCTGCTGGGGGTGTAGGTGCTGGGGATGTAGCTGTAGGTGCAGTGGTGGCTGAAGCGGTGGCGGCTGGTGCTGTGGCTGCTTCTCCTGAGGCAATCCTGTGAGGAATCCGTGGATTCTGGACCTTGAAAGGTTTGAGGTGGTCAACACGCACCTTTTTCCTTACTGAACCGTCAGCTGCAAGCAGATCAGCACTTTTGCCTTCCATTGATGTTATGACAAAGGGGCCAAGAAAGTTTGGGTCCAGTTTTCCACCTTTGCGCTGTTGGCTCCTTATGTTCTGGCGCCACACTTTGTCACCAACTGCAAATGTGGTTTGGTCCATTTTAGATTTTAGTCTCTGCTGCGTCTTATCCTGGACCTTTGAGACATTTTCCTGAACAATGCTCTTAATTGCATCCAGGCGTTCTATGTCTTTGGAGACTGTTTCCTCCTGTATCACATCCTCAACACTATTGTCCAGCTGTAAATAGATAAGTCAACATTATTCAAAATACACTAGTGCTGCCTTTTGCCCCAAAATCAACCTGAACTCCTGTTTGTGTCATACATTGTCAATAACCATCTATATCATATCAACCCACTTACTCATCACTAAATAATTTTTCATGTCCCACTGTCACTGCCATAGATATTGCAACCCTGCTGTACATAACATATACATATATATTTATCCAATATTTATTATCTATCCCATTGCACTACTGCCTCATTGTTTATTTTCACTACCGACTGACCACCTTAATCCACCTTCCACCTTACTTATCTATGTTTGTACTTGTACGTGTTCTCTGTTGTATTATGTCATTGCTCAGTTCTTGTTGCTGTCTTCCTTATGTGTGTACAAGTGAGCGCATAAACCGGAGTCAAATTCCTTGTATGTCTGTACATACTTTGCCAATAAATCTGATTCTGATCAAATTTAAAAAATAAAACAAATCTTGGGAGTGCTTTTCTTTTTACACCATAAGTTAACTAACATTGCATCCTCATACTTCATTTAACTTAAATTTTGCATTTTCACAAACCTGATAATCCTCAGGAATCTCTGCTGGGTAACGTGCTTCCCGACCAAACATTAAAAAATAAGGTGAAAATGTGGTGGTCATCTGTTTTTTGGTACGCAGTCCAAACATGACAGCATCAAGATATTCGTCCCAGGTCTGAGGCTTTGTCCCAACAAGCTTGCAGAGAGCCCTTAACAAAGGTATACATTTTAGATTTATGTGTGGCTTTTTTGCAACATTAAAACAATGTAATTTGTCAATGACAATTTCAGCATAGTCATGCTGTGCTTTCCTTACTTTTGGATGGTTCCATTCATCCTCTCAACTAGACCGTTGGTCTGGGGGTGATAGGGAGCGCAAAGGCTTCGTTTGATGCCTAATTTGGCACACACACTCTTGTTGATCTGTTAGACACATAATTATAAAAATATAATTTTAGAAACTAACATGAAATGTTAAAAACCTCACTTGAAAAATATATTACTATCATACAATAAAAGTAGTTCTGCATAAAAAAGGTTGAATTAGTAAGGCCAGCATTACCGCATTGACAAATTCACTCCCCTGATCCGTCAAAATCCTTTTCGGAGCCTCAAACTGGTGGACAAATTTGATTATTTGTTCTGTGACCACCTCTGCACATTTTGTCTTCAGTGGATAGGCTTGTGGCCATTTTGTGTAATAATCGATCATTACACACACGTACTGGTTGCCTGCGGTTGTTGTCACCAATTTACCAATGCGGTCCATTCCAATCAGCTCAAATGGTTGTGTTACCTAAAACAAAACAAGTAAAATGAGACAATGGTACAAATGAACCAAAGTGTGTATATCCATGTAACAACATGGTATTAACTTGTATTAACAAAATTTTACTAAATCCTCTAGGGTCATAATAAAACATTTGAAGACAATTAACACTTATCCAAGATACTTCCTCAATTTTACAGAGTGGTGGTTAATTTCATTAGATTTTAGCTGCGTGTGTTTCACGTCATTATCTCATGTGTCTTTTGATTTCACAAGGCAGTATTATGATTTTCAAACCCTAACAAGTCTGTGACAGTTGGCTCATGTGAGGAGCCACATAATGAAAACTCAGCTGAGCAAAATTGTCATTGCTATTATACACATCGATTACTGTAAGACTTGCACATCTGTGACACTGAACAGCTCCTCAACAAATGCATGGCACACCACAGAAAGCCAATGGATATAAGATGAAATCCATGTGAAGCACACAAACACAACTGCCACATTCAAGTGTCTATGCATATTTTGAAAAATGTTTTAATAAAGCCACATGCAGCATAGTATGTCATATTGCAGCAGCTCTCATTAAACTATAGTCTAAGGAAAGTGCAAAACAAAGTAGGGATTGGCCATGTGGAACTCTAAGATCATTTGTTTGCTACATTTATCAATGCATATGGTGAAATGCACCCAAAGATTAAGTGAGCATTAAGAAGCTCAGCACTAAATTTAAATTATGTCTGCAGTGGGTATCAGACTGTGCAGTCAGAAATCTACTGAACCCTCTTACATATGACATCATTGTGTCTCTACTTTTAAGTTGGCTTTGCTCTGAGTTCTACTCTTGCCAAAGCAGAGAACAGATACTTGGCTGCTTAAACAGGCCTCATATCTACATTATACTGTATCTACTAAGCTAAATAGGCTGGTCCAAGTGGCTTGAATGGCAGTTTCACCAGCCATTATCAGGGTTTATATTCTACTACTATTACACATAGCTAGTAAGTATCAACATCTCTGGTATCACAAACTTTGCACACATGCAGAGATGAAATGCAATCAGTATAATGTCCCCTGTCTTTAAAAAAAACAATACTGCACCACCAGCACCACATCCTACCCTGTCAGTTTTATGTACTTACACCTTTGTTAATGTGATCTAAATTATTGGCTTGTGTATATAATGGCCTTGACACCATGGTGTTAGTTTTTTTTGTTAAATGCATGGGAACTCCTCACTATCAAATAAAGCTAACGAATCCTTGAATGACTGGAAAAACATCTTCAACTCCTAAATCAGAAGACGAAAATCACTTTTTTTTCTTGCATTTTTTTTACATTAACAATATGGAGAAAAAAAATTCCCCATTCTGATGCTCGGTTTGAACTGCAGCAGATCGTCCTGACCATGTCTACATGCCTAAATGCATTGAGTTGCTGCCATGTGATTGGCTGATTAGAAATTTGCGTTAACGAGCAGTTGGACAGGTGTACCTAATAAAGTGGCCGGTGAGTGTATATTGACACACTCCACTATACCTGCCCTACCACTCCACTACATGCTCCTCCAACATAAAGCGCCCCACTATACCATCAGCCCTGAAATTTGAAGTCAAAAGCTCACATTGAGATTAAAGTTAAATGGCATTGTTCCGCTGATTGTGTTTTTCAGATATCTGAAGAATTTAATCGCATCACCAGCAAAGACCTCCTGAAGACTTTCAATGAGTCCCTTGAGAATTATGTGCCTCGCCTGCTCAGACTGTACCGGGCTAGAAAGGGAGCTTTTGGTCAGCAAATGGAAGACTTCCTGGATAAGCTTGATGAACAGGTGAGTGATGGACATGTGTCAGTAAAATGGATCTTATCAGTCATTGCTATATGTTCTTAGTTTGTGCCATTTGATAATTATAACAGTATTTTTAATTTGCAAAAGTAGAAAATGCACTAGTCCGAAGGCTTGAAGTGTTTTTTTTCCCTTTTCTTGAGCATGCGACTGGTCAGACTTGCGCTTTATCCTCCTCATTACTAAAAATAATTTTTGATTTTGCCATTTGTATAAATCCACTATGGCGCTTCATTAATGTATATGCCTATGTTTTCCACTGTATACTCTATAGACATCAGACATTGTCACAACTACGTTTTTCCTGCAGCGTTTGGTAAGTAATAATAACAATAGGAAATGGACTTGAAAATTACAAGTAATTTGGCCTAATGTAGCTTTAATGGAATAGTTCAACATTTTCATATTCTAGCTTGTTGCCCTGCTCTCCGGTTTAAGATTTGGCGATAGAAACCATTCCTTTAACTGTGCATGTATTTTTGAAGAAGAATCAGGCAATGGTTCCTCATCGCTTGTTAGATTAGCTCAAATACTGGTAGTCCATTGGTAGCGTTAGCCTGCCTTCGCCAACAGTCAGAAGATAAACTTTACAACTCTATTCCGACTACATGGTGTTAGTTTTAAGTTGCAGAAGAGATGTTGCTGATGAATGTCTGTCAAATCTAAACCTAACTAAATTCACCCTGGCTCACAGTCGGCGGCGGCAAGCTAATGCCGCATTTCCACCAGTATGGCGCGGCGCGGCACGGTATTTGCGTGTTTCCACTAGCACGTAGTACCTGGTATCAGGTACTACTTTGGTATCGCTTCGGCCCTGGTTCCAATCCAGCCGAAGCGGTACTATAACGTGACGTCAGCCGGCTGCCTTCCACTGATTGGCCGACGAGTGTCGTCACTGGGAGCGTCATAAGCGCGCGACGACCGACCAGACTGTAAATAAATAAACGAGACTCGACCACACCACTTTTTAAAAAAACAAAGAGCCACAGAGTGAGCAGCAAATACACAAACGCTTCGGTGTCCTCCATTGTTGTGTTGTTGTTGTTGTTCTGGTCTTCCGGTTTTGTGCGTGGCTTAGGCGCGGTGTAAATGACGTCACGGCAGTTTCGCGCAGCCGTGTTATGACGACCCCCCTCGGTTGTAATGGAAACAGACCCGAAAAGTACCGTGCCGTGCCGTGCCATACCGTGCTAGTGGAAATGCGCCATAACACTTCCAATTGACTGCTAGTTTTTGAGCTAAGCTTACTTGCGATGAACAACCTTTGCCTATTCCTTCAAAAATGCACGAACAGTTAAAAGGAATGATTTCTGTTGTCTTGAACCGGAGAGTGGGGCAACAAGCTAAAAAACTATTTTCAACTATTCCTTTAACATTTTGAGTAGGATCTCATAGCTGATGACAAAGATTTTATGCATAATACACTTTGTGTAGATTTCATTTTGTGCCCAGAGATGTTTTTTAATGCCCAAATGTCATATTCTTTAGCCAATGCATATAACCATAAAGAAAAGTTCCTGCCCCAATTTTTTAAAATATTTTAAAACGGTAAATGTTCTGCCTTCAGTTAATTTGAAAGTGTTTGAACTTAATTTAAGGGTTTTTTCCATTTTTTGGAACATTTTAAAATTGTAATGGTTCCCAGAAAATCCATACCAGTCGGGCCCTAATTACATCCTTTTGTTAGACCTAACACTCAATCATGCATCTGTTACTATTCCTCAGGAAACTGACCCTGAAGAAAGAGTGCTCAGAGGCGTGTCTGTTGGCATCCTTACAATCCTTGAAGATGATCCTGCTGTATCACCCAACGTACGGGACTGGGCTGTTGTGTTGGAAGGTTCCATCGTGCTACATGCCAGACCTCGGTACTGCCTTTGCATACCTCTTTGGCCTACTGTATGCCATGAACATTGATTATCCAAAGGAGATGAAGTACACCTTTGAAGCAATTCAGTCTATCTTTTTCGAGCTTGGCTCTCAGTGCTCTCAGCGGACAAGGTCTCTGAAACCAAAGCTTTTGCTGTGACTCTTAATGTGGAAGCCAACCTATGTTCTTCTGCCTGTTCTAGTGCATTGTGGTTGGTGCTCATATAAAACTTCACAGCCAGTGATTTACCTCACAGAAAACATTGTTATTTTTTTTCAAAATGTATTTACAATTAAGTGAGATGCACAATTGTTTCAGGTGTAGGGGGGGGGGATAATCATCAAGTTCAAAATTTCACCACACCCATTTGGGACATGATTAACACTATAAATACAAGAACTTTGACACCAAAAGTAACTCTGTATCTTGAAAATAACCCCCCACCCCTTGAAAATGAAAAAAAGAACCCAAAAAGTGGCATTTTCTGCACATTCCGCCTGGAATGCATGAGCTATTCTTATACTGTTTGCCAATATACTGTTGAAAAAATGCTTTCAAACCCATTTGATATTTAATAAACACTATTAATAGAAGAACTGTTACACCTCAAAGTGACTCTGTATCTTGAAAATAATCCCCCATCCCTCTTTAAAATTAAAATTTTTTTAAAATTAAATTTTAGCTGTTCTGCCCTTTGTATGCATTATTCTTACAGTCTGCCAATACTAAAACACTGAACTCATTTGGAAACATTTTATTTCAAATACAAAACAGTTTAATCATTTTTATTCAGTCACATTGACATGGAAAGAACTTGAACTTGTCAGTTTTAAGTAGCACCTCATATTTTTCTTAGCCTTTCAAGACTTTCTTGGAATTTTGCATATTCCAGTGTGGTTCGGTCACTCCTCTTGCCTAGGTACGCCATGAGAGCATCTCCAAACTCCTGTGCTGTTTTCATCCTCCTCTTCCCACTGGGCAGTGTCACCTGGATTCTGAAGATAGGATCGACTTTAGGCAGAAGCGTGGTGCTTTCTCTGGCAAACTGAACCTCAAGCTTCATCCTCTGCAGCTTTGCGTTGTTGTTCAGACTTTCATCCACAAGGAACTTTTCAACTTCCCCACTGTCAGTGAAGGGGCCACCTAAAGATTTCAGTGTGTCCAGCATGTCTAGTCTCTTCCTCTCCTTTCTTTGAGCCATCTCCTGTTTCTCGTCTGCCCCACTCTCGAATTTCGCCTTCATGAATTTACTCCAGTTGAGTTCAACCTCTCTTTTTGCTTGGGCTGCTGCCTTGAAACCTCTGAAGGACGGAATCTGTCCATCCCTAAGCTCCTGGCTCTTCTGTAAAATTATTGACCTACTGACTGCGTTCAGTGTGCCTAGCTTCTTCAGTCTGTAGTCCACCTTGCCACATTGTCTCTCCATCCCAATGTTGTGCACAGGGGTGCCATCAATGTTACTAGCCTGTTCACTGACAGGGTAGTCCATTGGGAAGGTCTCCTCATCAATCCCATAGTCCCTCCTCTGCCTGGCCAGGACAGTCTTCAGATGGGGCAGCATGAGATCTGTCAGCTTCTTCACTTCATCCAAGTGTTCGGCAGCCACGTCTGACACCGAGTTTAGGACCTCTTCCGTGTAGGTCTTCTTTACGCTACTGAAAAGCTTGTCAGACACTACAGGATACTCAGGTGTTGTGAACGTAGTGTAGTTGTCGCTGATTGGCTGGCCCAAACCTGTATGCAGTCCCTTGTAGAACTCCCTGAGCTGAGTATGGGTAGCATCTTTCTCTATGGTTCTGGCACAGAAGGGCTCCACCAAGTGCACACCCAGGCAGGCAAACACCACAAGGACCACTTTGAGGTAGGGAAGCTCCATCACTTCTCTGACGAGGCAAGCCAGGCGGTTGTTTATGTGAGGGTTCTGGCTCAGGAACTCTGTCAGATGGCCAAAGTGGTATGTTAGGACTGCTGCTGCCCTGGAGAGACATCCAAACCTGCTGTCTTTGTAGGAAAACAGCACACTGGATACCTGCCTTTGCTCAAGGACCTGGGACAACTTTTTTTAACTGCTTGTCTGATGGTGTGTTGAATATGACTATCTGCTTGGGGATTTCAACGGTTTGCTTGTAGTCAACCAGCAGCCACAATATATTATGTAAATGTACTTTATCACATTAGAACATTGCAACATCTGACAGGTGAACCAAAGTGTTCTCTTAAGATATTATTTTATTTTTAATGATAAAAGGGAGGAAAAGGGGGCAAAAAACATATCCGATTTAGTTTTTTGGGTGGGGTGGGGGGTTTATTTCATGATAGGTACCAACTTCCAATACAAAATATCTCCCAAATGACCCAATGCACCATCACTGAAGTGGGCGTAATCATTTTCCAATTTTTTAATTTTTAGGCCATTTATACCCCCCCCCTATCAGGTGCCAGTTTGCAAGAGGTGCATATCCACTGTCAACTGTTCAAGTTTGTCAACTGTTCTAATTTACAAAACATATTTTCTCTATCTATAATAATTCTATCATCAAATCATTACAAAATTATTTTGCTCTGCTGCTGTAAACAAATCATTTCTTTCTTAGCTTTTAACTTCAAACAGTGTTACAGGGATCCAATTTTCCTGTTACGAAAGTCTGCACGGAAAACATTTTTATTTTATTTTTTTCAAAATGTATTTACAATTGAGTGAGATTCACAAAATGCCATCATGCTACATAACCCGCCAGACCTCGGTACTGCCTTTGCATACCTCTTTGGCCTACTGTATGCCATGAACATTGATTATCCAAAGGAGATGAAGTACACATATGAAGCCATTCAGACTATCTTTTTCGAGCTTGGCTCTGTGCTTAAGTCTCCTCTGCCTCTGAAATAGAGATTAACGATTCTTTAAAAAAAAAGAAAATAAAGAATCATTAATCTCTATTTCAGAGGCAGAGGGGACTTGGCACAGAGCCAAGCTCGAAAAAGATCTGAATGGCTTCATATGTACTTCGATTCGACAGACATTCATCTGTACTTCATCTCCTTCGGACTGCAAAGGCAGTACCGAGTTCTGGCAGGTTATGTAGCATGATGGTATTTTGTGAATCTCACTTAAATGTAAATATATATATATATATATATATATATTTTTTTTTTTATTTTTTTTAAATTTATTTACATTTAATTAATTTACTGCTGTAAACAAAAACATTTCTTTCTTAGCTTTTAACTTCAGTGTTACAGGGATCCAATTTTACTGTTAGGAAAGTGTTTTATTCACTTTTAAGAAAATACCTGGGAAAGTGTCAAGGTCTCTGACGCACCCAATTTAACCCTGATGTTAAACATGTTTCTGAATGAGAAATAAACAAGGTTTTAGATATATTTTGATGTGTGCTCTTTATTTTATTTATTCATTCAGCATTTCTTACAAACAATTACAGCAACATAAATGTTACTTGACTTGTAAAGGAAGTTTTCTAACTGAAGTAACAAGAATTTCCGAGTTAGTTGAAGGTAAAAATACATGGAATTGAAGCATGAATTTTATTGTTGGTCCGACGTAAATATCATAGTTAGGTGAACAAGATCGAGTTGGCATAACTCGTATCTAAACTTGGAAATCTTAGTTAAGTCAACAACAGTAGTCGAAGTTCAACAAGAATGTATGAGTTTGTTGAAGGTAAAAATATATGGAATTGAAGCATGAATTTTATTGTTGGTCCCACAAAAATATAATTTGGTGAACAAGAAGATCCGAGTTGGCATAACTCTTATCTCGACTTGTAAATCTTAGTTAAGTCAACAATAGTAGTCAAAAGTTGAGAAAACGCAAAATTCTGGTTGCATCATGTTGCCTTGAAAATTTGCGTTTTCTCAACTTTTTTTTCTGGCATATTGCCTTGTCCAAATTCACCAGCTGCCCATTATTGTCTGGCTCAAAGACAAAATGTGCCCAAATAGAAGAAGTAACATTTGGCTTAAGTGGATGCTAGATTGGTGGCCATTGTTGAATCTAATGTCAACCGGCTGGCAGCTGTCAACTGCATGGACATTACCACACAAGAGAAGTGTGTTCACTATAAGCACCTGCAATTCAAATCTAACTCCAACTGTACTTTATGCTTGTTTTTTATGTTTGTGTACTGTGTGTATATTCAATTGAACGGTATCACAAGTTTTCAAGCCTAGAAATATTTAATAATATTTGGACACGCAAAAGAAATCCCCCATATGTTTGTATGGACTGTCCCTCACGCACAAAGCTGAAGTGATGAGAAACTGAAGTTTTGTTTCTCCAGAACATAGGATGAGTCAATGATTAACTAATAACTAAACAATGATTATGTTGTTGATATTTCATATCGCACACCATATGCACTCTTGTAACTTTCACCAGCAAGAAATTTGAAAAAACGTGATTTGCGAAGATGATGGTTGTGTGCTCAACCCCGCGGTTGGCCTCACATGACAGCGGTATTGCGGTGATGCGATTATCATCACAGCCCTACTGCTGTGAGTACCTACTGAGTCAGCAGTAGGTACTCACAACTGTCCAATCAAATCCTAACTGACAAAACCACACCCCTCCTATGTGTAAATTCAGTCTGAGTAATCCTACTTTAAACACATTTAAATCAATATAAGATGGGTAACATTTCAAGAAACATTTCAAACTGAATAATTAATTAATTAACTAATTAATTAACTAATAACCAAACACATTCTGGATGTCAAACAGAGGCATATATAAAAAGAAGAAATAATAATATATATAAAATATAATGTATATAAAAATATACTTGATTGGTGCAGAGCCATAGAAAGACAGACTTGCATCAATGGAGGGTCCCATGATTCATGTAGCTTCAGATAGTTCCAAGTGGGTCATTTGAGTGGAAATTGTGCATCACTTTGTTGATTTACCACGAAACAGCGACATTTAGTAACTACTAAGCATAATGCAAATTGATTCAGAGTATTGCAAACCGACCTGCTTGTCAGTAGTATTTAATATTATACTAGCTCAAATTAGAAGATTAGACTGACGAGTTCAATGGCTAGCCAACATGCTGCATCAGCTTCTAGTAGTCAAGGAGAAGGTACGAATTGAATATCAATCTATCCAGACTGCACCATAGCCTCTCCAAGTCCAAGTCTATTCAATGTAGGGGTGTACCCGACTAAGAATTGACATAGTCAAATCTGATTTGTCAAGTCTTGCCTATAGTCGACTGATCGTCGAATCATGTTTTTTTCTTTTTTTTTGCTCATTGATCCATATTCTCATTTGCGACATTGGCTTCCATTTTTTCCACACCAGACTAAAGAGCTGAAACACTCAATTAAACAATTTCGAGGTACAGCTGCCCCGCTACACTTCACGCCACTGTCCTATTTCACAGCGTCACCGCGCGTCAAGTGCCACCGAAAAGGCGTTTTTTTCATTTATTTATTTTCTCTTCTGCTCCGGAGACAATTATATTCCTGTTGACGCGCCGCAGCGCGACGCTTCCTATGTGTGCTAGGGGTGGCACTTGTGTCATAGACGCGCCGTGGCGCTGCGGCGGCAGTGTGTTTTGCACTTGATATTTATACAAAAATAGGCTATATATCATGATTTATTGGGAGAGATAAACTATATGTAAAATCAGACATTCAGCACCGCCTATAGCCCGAATGGAATGATCCTGTGTTTTGCCGACGACTCGAATCGTCGAATAGTCGAATAGTCCACTATTCGGGGTCACCCCTAATTCAATGTATGACCTCCAGTGTAAAAGCATTCCATTGACTATAACAACAAAATCATAATCATCTCATGTTTCAAAAGGTTATGCCCTGAGGATTATTAATCAATGCACATAAAGAACATGAGTACATACAAAGATGTACCCCACTTACTCAGTCTATAGTAAGCCAGTCTGCTAAAACAGGAGTATACAGGGTGACACAGGGGTTATAGAGTAGGCTAAGTCCTAGAAGACTAAGAGGCTATGACATGGCTATGAGAACCCACCTTATTAAGGGAAACATGACTAGAATATGTACTCACCTTAATTGAGGCTAACATGAGTAGAATAAGTAACTTACAAGACTAGAGGTGTAATAGCACATTACACCTCTACCTTATTTTTTTACCCACCCCCCAGATCCCGAATCAATACTTCATCTATACCAAAATATTCATATCCATATTCAGTAAGCTTATCAATGTAGTGGTGAGTTAGTATGACTTTTGGTGTGCAAGGTTACTGGGCTATTCTATTGATCTCTATTGATGTTAGCAAGCCTTTATTAAGTTCTTACTTACTCGAGGTGTGACATACTGGGCTGCGGATGCTATTCAATTGATCTCTATTGATGTTAGTAAGCCTTTACTTGTTGAGCACAGAAAGGTAAAACAACAAGGCGTTCGAAGCTCAGTTAATGAGCGGTTAATAAGGAAGAGACAAATCAGTTTAGGAGGGGGATGAAGAAGCCCCCCTGGTCTTTGTGTGGTGGTCTCCTTAATGTATTCCAATTTCTTGTGGTCAGTCCAGACCATGACTGAAAGAGTGGCCCCCTCTGACCACTGTCTCCATTAATCCAGTACCAATCTGACTGCCAACGGTTCACAGTAACATCATAATTCTGCTCTGCCCTGGAGAAACGTGAGAACAAGGCACAAGGATGTACTGTATTATCCTTCGCTGACCTCTGGGAAAGGATAGCTCTTGCCCAAATATCCGAGAAGCCACCACATTAAAGGGCAATTCGGAAATAGGGGGCTGTGGTAAATCTATGCTTCAACTCCTCAAAAGCAGCATGAGCTGCGGGAATCCAAGTAATCTTGGAAAGTGCTCATCTGGTTAATGCCGTTATGGGAGCTGCCGCAGAACTAAAGTTGCGGATGAACCTTCTATAGAAGTTGGCAAAGCCCATGAACAGCTTACAAGCCTGTTATTCTGTTATTAGTCTCACTTACTCTAGATACATAGACATATTGTAGGGATCAATACAATACCCCAAAAAGAGTGTCCTGGTGGCGTGGACATTTTCCAGTTCGCCCTTCTCCAGTTTCACAAACAGGTTTTTCTGCAACAGCCGGGTCAGCACCTCTCTCACATTTTGGACATGTTGTTAATTCCGAATGTGCACAAATGTTTGTAGGCATTTCTCAAATCCAGTTTGGTGAAGACCTTGGCCCCCCCTTATTCTCTCAAAGGCTGAAGACATTAGCGGCAAACGATACTTATTCTTGACTGTGATCTTGTTAAGGCCTGTATAGTCAATGCAGGATCTTAAGCCACCCTCCGTCTACTTAATGAAGAAAAACCCTGCACCCGCTGGTGAAGTGGACAGCCAAATAAACCCATTACTAAGAGCCTCCTGAATGTATTTGTCCATTGCTCTTGACTCAGGTGCTGACAATGAATACTTCTTCCTCTTGGTGGCATGGTACCTAGCAGTAGTTAAACGGCGCAATCGTAGGGGCAATGGGAAGGCAAGGTAGAGGCCCTGCGTCTGCTAAACACTTCACATAAATCCTGGGTGTAATGAGGTGAACAGGTGAGTCAATTTAGGAGTGGACAATTCCAGGTGCCCTAGGCAACTCTAGTGCTTGTTGCTGCACCCTGGTGGTCTTTGCGCTGCCCTGCAGCTGGTGTGACGTACAGAAGTTTATTGTGATTGTTTTTTAGGCATGAACATTCAGTAACTCAGTTATATTCTTAATCTGTAAGCAGATAAGCAATGGACATATTGGTCCTATGATTAAAGCTTTAATGAACTCAAACATCAATAGTGTTTCAATGCCTTGGTCTATGCTCATTGCTCTGTCTTGCCCTCGGACCCAGCTCCCATCAAGCCTTGAATTATATCATGGTTGACTGTCCTTCATGGGGATGCACCAACCGCTCAGAAAATGGAGTCACAATGTATTGCTTCCCTGCTGAAAGAGAAGGGGAAAATAGTTGAGAGCAAGAGTAATCTGAATATCACAAATGTAGTAACAAACTTTGTGAGGTAATATTGTGAGGATTTTCAATGAAAGCCTTTGTGTTAATTTAATCAGGGAGTGGGGTAGGCACAGCACTCCTTCTCCATGTCATCCACATGCAGTCATTTAAAACATCTCCATTAAAGTATATAGATATATAGGAGGTCTATTTCTACATCTTCAAACTCTCCCGTCCATATAAACAGCCACGCATCACACAATACAGCCTGTGTCACAGCCTAAAAATCTTCATTATTCTTTTATTTAAGATGTCGATGTGAATGATACTGATCAGTATCAAAATCATCACATCATGTTATCATGACATCCTTACTTCACTACTAACTGACTACAAAATAGTAATCTCCAATGTCTAAGTAACAAATAGGCCATCCTTTCCCTCTCAAACACATGGTAAGAGGCATTTGTCTGTAAGAATGCACATTACATAAAAACAACGTAACAAACCATATTAACCATAATAACCTAGCTTTATCTGTTTCCGTATGTTAGCTAGTTAAAAAATAGCTAAGATGCTGTAAAATATATTGCTGAATTAAAATGTGATAATAAGTAAACATCAAAAGACCTGCCATTTAACTTACCTTCTAAAAGTTCAGTGAAAAGACAGCTCCTATGCTGTGCCAGGATTGGTAGTTGTGGGAGTTCCGTTGCGTTCTAATTGGATCAACACCCCAACGGTGTAAATGATTGGCTGGGACACTTAAGAAGCGGTTAAAGGAACTATATGTAGGATTGCTCCCTCTCTGGCCAAAACTGTTATTGCAACCAGGTTGTAAATACTGTACAGCGTGGTACTCCCTCCCCCCCCCCCCCAGAGTAGCGGTTGCCAGATTCCCCGTTCCCGGAGTACTCAACACAACACTGCGTCTACTAGAAGGAGCAACCATGACAAGTGACGAGTCTTACACTGTAAGTTTACCATCTGTTGATTATTTTTATGCTGCTAAAAGATCTTCGGTAGGCTATGATGCGTGATGGTTTGCAAAGTAATTATGTAGGCTAAAGCAAAAAGTGACGAATGGTGAAATATAAGTCTATAGACATTTACTGATAGTTTGCTCCAGTGTAAACATGGATTACCCTGCTAAAAGATCTTCGGTAGGCGAGTGGTGCGATGATGCGTGATGGTTTGCAAAGTAATTATGTAGACTGTAGCAAAAACTGCGAATGGCGATTCGGCGTTATTGCCCTGCTAAACGATCGTCGGTAGGCTAGTGGTGCGATGTAAACATTTTGAGGAATGCATAGGCTCCCAGAAAGTTCCTTTTCTATATTGTACGGAATCATGGGGCTTTTACTGTAACGTAGGGATAGCTTCCAAAAACAAGTGTTTCCAAACCAACTACAAAAAGTTGCTTCATATACTTGTTGCATTACATACTGTTCTTTACGTTCAGCATTTGTTTGCTATACTTGTGTTTTACATACTGTTCTTTGCTTTTATTTGGTTAAAGAACATAGAATTGCCTCTGTGTATGAAGTGTGCTATACAAATACACTTGCCTTGCATAGATCCCTGATAATATTGACCAACTGCACAGATAAAGTTAGCATTTCACACTTAGTACTCTTCTCACCTTTTCCAGCCTGATGCAGACCTCAGTTATGCAGCTGAATCTGAGGAGAGCTGGCCACATAGGAGGCGCAGACCAAGGCAAAGAGGACAAGAGGAAGGGAGCATGCAGAGAGAAGGTGGAGAGAATCCAGAGGGAGGAAATGAACAAGGTGGCAGAGGTGGAAGAGGAAGAGCAGGTCCTGAAACAGGGGGCAGAGGCCAGAGAGGTGGAAGAGGAAGAGCGGGTCCTGAACCAAGCGGCAGAAGCCAGAGAGGAAGAGGACGAGCTAATGCCGGTCCCAGTGCTCGCCGTGGCAGCAGAGGAAGGAGAGGGAGAGGAGGCAGAGATGCAGAGGAGGCCCGGATTCAAGTGCTCCAAAATGAGCGAAGGGTACAGACAGAGGTTTGTTTCCAAAGATTTTACCAGAGTATGCTAAGAGTTTGTTAGATAAACTGCAGTAACTTCATGGTTTTAAGTAAGATCTTGCCATCTGAATTAAAATTATTTTTTTCCCCAAAATGCCTTCTTTTGTGGTTTGTTTACTTAGACACTCATTCAGCAGATGAGTGAGGTGGAGCTACGCGACCTCAGCTCACGTCTCATCGCCCGGCAGCCAGGTTTAGTGTTCGATGCACTTCATACACCCCGCACACCCACTCCCCCTGACGCTGCTCTCCCATGGTGCACCTGTGGGAACTGCAGGGAAATGGCCACAGATTTGGAGAGAAGATGCTGTGGCCAGGGTCCTGACCACTGCATTAGCAACATGCCACATTTTGAGTTGTATTGTCTGGAAGAAGACGTTTTGCAGCTTCACAGACAGTACAGAAATGATGTCTTGGTTGTAGCTGACGCTAGAGAGCCAGGGGATGACAATAGGCAGTTTAGGTATGCTGCCTATCGGCAATATATCTTTTGGCAGCATGGGGCATTGGGTCAGGGTAACCGTCGTGTTGTTCCCAGCTGCTGCATACGGAGAATAAGGAACAAATACCCTGACCCCCAGGGGCAGTACACAGGCTTTGTACCCAGGATGTAATTTACACTCGTTTAGGTAGAGCGGGTGGACAGAGCGGGGTCGTCCACTAACCGTAGGGCCGGCGGTTCGATCCCCTTGATCCCCGCTTCCAAACTGTCTGCGTGTCGAAGTGTCCTTGAGCAAGACACTGCACCCTGAACCCCAACTTGCTCCCCGGGCGCTGATCATAGCAGCCCACTGCTCCTACGTACAGTAGGATGGGTCAAATGCAGAGAACAAATTTTGTTCCCATTCCCGAACATGGGAATGACAAATAGACCGAAAGGTCCCATTATATATATATATATATATTTGTGCAATTTTGTAATGAATCTTACTCCTTCTTTCAATAAAACAGTTTATTATAAATAACAGTGCAGTGTAATATATATATTATAGTCTGAAAGTGGTGCGGAGGAGCTTGTGACACAAAAGGCTCTGGAAACTGGCCTTCACTGGTCTTCAGTTTGGAATGCTGGAACTGAGGAGAGCAACATGACATGAGAAAAAAAAATTAGTCTATTTCAACCTTAGTTATGTTATGCATTACATTTACCTTGGAATGTGGCATGTAGCCCAAGGGAGAAAAAACATAAAATGGCATTCTACCTACCAAGACCTCTCCTGACTTGGGTGTGGAGGAGTTCCTCGATGGTTGGTGCCGGCACAGAGGGAAGCAGGCCGTACCTTCTGGGGTCATCAGGTCGGACTGTCCTCTGTCTGGGCATCCCCTTGCCAGCCAATCTCTTCCGAAGAATAAAGCTTTGCAGTTCTGGGATGTAGCCATAGGTCTTCGATGTCTTTACAGTGTACAGCATGTACCTGCGAGCATTTTTCTTGAACAGTCTCCTGTACCTGAAATGGTTAGATCCGGAGAGGAGAGTGGAGAAGACATTTACATTCCCAAGGTCGTATTTTGTAGTATTTTAATGAGGATGTAATGTGGTACATGTCCCAAACAAAAGCATGTAGAAATGAGCTGGTGACTTACTGTTTGCTTCCATCAGATCTGCACAACTCTGCAAAACCTCCTTCTTCCACCTCCGCAATATTGCAAAAATCCGCCCCTCCCTCTCCCTCCGTGCTGCAGAGAAGCTTGTCCACGCCTTTGTCTCCTCCAGGCTCGACTACTGCAACGCACTCCTCATCGGGATCCCTGGCAGGAGCCTCCAGAGGCTCCAGCACATTCAAAACAGCGCTGCCAGGATCCTGATGAGGGTGCGTAAATATGACCACATCACTCCTGTCCTCCAATCACTACACTGGCTCCCTGTTCACCTCCGCATCGAATACAAGATCCTCCTACACACCCATCACTGTCTCCACGGTGAAGCCCCCACCTACCTCACTGAACTACTCACTCCCCACACCACCTCCAGAACCCGGTCAGGCCAATCGCACCGTCTGTGCCCCCCCAGGACAAAGCTAAAGACCATGGGCGACAGGGCCTTCCAGGCTGCTGCTCCCCGTCTGTGGAACGCCCTCCCAGACCACCTCCGGGCCCCACAGACGGAGGATGTTTTTAAAAAAGGTCTTAAGACCTTTCTTTTTAGGAAGGCATACTTTTAAACTTTGCCTGACCAATGTCTGTTTTTACTGTTTCGAACTGTTTCGAACTGCTGTAATTGTTTTAACGGCCTTAATTGTTTTAACCACTGTAGCACTTTGAGATTTTCACTGAACATGTAAAGTGCGTTACAAATAAAATCTATTATTATTATTATAACTCTGGGCGGCCTTTGTGGAAATTATAGTCCATCGCTGCTAGCAGCATCCTGGACTGATAGACAGGAGGACTAAATGCTGTACGTTTGCTGGCATACATTAAAATATGACTCTGGAAGGACTCCAGATCAGCAGTGGACCTGCAGGTGGTGGGTGAGAACAGACATTTTTGAGTATTTAAAAACCACTTTACAGCTACATTATGTACATACTCATTAGAAAACCCTCATCAACTTACCTAAAGTTAAGGTACTTGTGGACCACATTAAGCCATCGCTTGTTTCCAACGATGCTTTTCAGGGCCTCGTGTGCCATGGAGTCTCTCTCAAGCCACTGTTGACTTCCACCAGATTCCAAGTCTGCATGCTGGCAGGCTCCCAGCACCCACTGGTGTTCATTTGTGACATGATGCAGAAGTATAAACCACAGGTCCTAGAAAGACAAAAAACAAGCATGCAGATTGTACATAATCCAGTGCTGCTGATGCTGTTTGGAAGTGCTGTGATACTAGTGGGTCACCTCATTGACCACAATGACATTTCAGAGTAGCTACTTGTGGTAACCTTTAATCAACAAAGTAATATCTAACATCGAGAACCCATCTGTACTTTTACCAATTTGCCAAAAAGCTATGTAATCAAACTGAACATTACTTTCAGACGTTATCCTATTTTGATGGAGTTGACATAAAGCATAATAAATATGTCCCAAACCATGACAACTTACAAGGAACTCTTCGAATGAATCTGCCGTTTTGCAGCACCACCAAAAGTGGTTGACAACATCTTTCAGCCAATAACTCAAACTGGACTGACCCTTCACCTGTGCAGCCTGGGATAGACACAACAGTCATCATTACATACCTCAAATTAGGGTAGGTTATCATGCAGAAAATCAAGTCATAGTAATGACAACTGCACTTACAGCGTGAATCTTTTTCGCCAAGTTCTTGGCCCCATGCCACATATCCAGGCTGTGCTGCAAGCCGAGGTCTTTGTACTTTCCTTTGTCTGATTCAGGAAAATTAAATGTACATTACGTACAGTACATGCCTTCTTCAAATTAACGCTAACAGTAATAATCCTAACGCTGTGAGCTCCATGTATACACAGCATGGCCAAGAGGACAGGTCTGATAATAAACAGGACACAAGTTAGTTTGCATTATCAAATACAAACATAGAATTGCTTCCAATAACTAGATCAACAACTTTGGCTTAATTGAATGTCACAAAACCATTGGCAATGCATTAGCATTGCCACCAAGACAAATCCACACTTTCTTCCAATATAGTGTGATTACAACACCTACCCATTCCATGATGCTTGCAGTACCCCTCTGAGTTATGGAAACTTCAAGGGGGGAATGCACTCCACTTGGTTGACACTGCATATGTATGGGCACTTTTGGATTGGAAGCACAAGGAATGTTGCTAGCTGCTTCAAACAGTGCTCATACGTGATGGAGGCACGTTTCCCGATTAGGTCATCTTCAGTCAGGACAGTCAGTTTATCGTGCAAAGGTTGTTGATGTGGAGGTAGGTCGACAGATGGAGGCTCTATATCCGGGATGTCATGTACTGTCTCACTCGCATCAATCACTGGCAGACTGTCTAGGCATGGAGGTGCCTTCAATGCTCCACCCATCCTACATACATGAACAATACTTTTTCTATTAATACAGTACCTATAAATACAAATCTTTTATGATTGTGCATGGTGCTGCAGCGGTGATAAGTAGATAGTAGTCTACCTATGCAGATGCCTTTAGTGGCTGTTATCTGAGGCTCTTTCTTTATGTGTGTATGTATTTCAATGTAATGAATGTCCGAGGAATAATCAGTGAAATAATACCATATGGCAACATACCGAATACAAAGACCAGGGACATAATCCTCATCTTGACTGTCATCTGCGTTGATCTCCTCATCATCACTAACACCATCACCATCAAACCAGTCTATTCTGTAAAATTTGGTAGAAATTAATGTTGGATAATACACATCAGCACATCTTCTTACACACCATACAGTCAAACCCAATGGAACTTACACACTGTTCATTAGGTCATTGTTCTCCTGCTCATCCAGTATCTGGGTTTCTGCATCCTGGATGCTCATGTTCTGTAGACTAAAAGAAAATAATTTGGCTGTCACATGATGGTAATTTTGTACCACAGACACATTTTCAGACATAGTCATGATGGTGGTTGGACAATCAGGAACAAGGTTTTATGTAGCAACAACAACTGAATGTCGCTGAGAGGCTAAACTAGGGAGGTTCACTTGGGTGACGCACTTCAAACAATTCCAATGCCCAGTCCGAGGATTAGCTTTTTCTTCCATTTATTTTACACAGGCAGACAAAACATCTTGGTGTACAGGATGGCAGATATAAATTGTGCATACTTATGTGCAAAGTGGCAATAGTAAAAATATATGAAATTCATCCAGCCTAAGCAGTATGTAGTTAGTCCATAAAAAGCATTAAAATGGTTCCAATAGTCAACATACAGGTATAAGCTGTCAACCAAAATACCTTTCCTCTAGAACTTCGGAGGCATCCATGGTGGTTTCCCGTCTTTCCTCAAAAGGCGTCAGGTCCTCTCTAAGTGTAGTTGTTGTACATAACATTACATTACATTTAGCAGATGCTTTTATCCAAAGCGACTTACAATTGAGGAAGACAATCAAGTTTCAATAACATAGGAAAAATAGACATAGACCACTAGACATGTTTCCAAATATAATGGAAATGAAAACAATGTGACACTGACTACTAACCGGTTTGAAAGTGTTTCACACGACGGACATTCAACACTGGAAAGTGATGGAGCAGTGAATTGGCGCCTCTTCCGACTCTGCGTCTTACTGGGGGTTGAGGTGATGGGACCATCGTAGCTAAGACACAAGCATTTTGTCATACGTAACAAATCTATAACAACCAACACATTTCCCTCTGAGAGTATATAGGCCTATCGTATATAAATACTGTATGTAAATTACGTCATGTCAGCGTTTCAATATCACAAACGATCGGCTCTCAAAGGGGTTGTATTCAGTTATATCAGAAAAGATTGAGCTGATTTTAGCTGCAACTAGCATTGCAATGACATTGGCAATCACGAGTTTTCATTTCTCAAACAATGTATTACCTAGTCAATTCGATTACCTACCTGCATACGTGCTAAAGTACTACGAACACAAATCCATAACGTTAATCGACAGTAGAGAGTATTCTAAATTAGTGCACATACATAGAGTATAATTTACTTAGCCAAACTTAGCTGAAGCTTACCTGTTCAGGAGAAAACGAGCAACTTCGGCATGGGTTTTAAAATTCTTCTCCTGTTTGAGCAGGTTCCATCTTTCAAAGGCATCTCCTAGGCAGATCCTTGTTTTGTTTCTGGCTTTGTCATAATTCTTTTGGGAATCATAACGAGGACGTTTAGGTTTAGTGGCGGACATGTCTGATCCGAAACGCAGCTCAGTAGTAAATGGCGCCTTCCTTATACAGTAAATGCCTGCAGCTCAGCCTATCTGGCAACCCGGATCACGACACAGTACTGACTTCGCGATTGGATGCTAGGCAGAAGGTGGAGCAACAGACCAAAACACAAAATGAAAACAAAACAGTTTTACGGCACAGAAATATTGCGTTTGAAATTAAATATTCTGGCTGGACTACTATTATGTCTGACAAAAACACTTGAAATTAACATGATTCCTCAATGTCTATTGACATATTAGGGTCATTTTATGATTACTTTGAGTACATTTCTTACATATAGCTCCTTTAAGGTGATTAAAATGAATGGAATATTAATTAATACAAAAGGCAGAAAATGTTTGTGAATTTAAGTTAATTTAAGCTTGGCTGAACAGGCGATCATTTGAGTCAGCAAATGAGCAAATTAAGGTTTCTTTTTTTTTTTTAAAGAGTCGATAATTAATTCCTGTTCATCTTTTTGATTTTGTCAAATGAAAGGTGTGCGGATTAATGTTTTCACACAGAAATGGCTATGAGTTAGACCAGCCGAGCATGCTGGTGGCTTCCACATGGATACCTTTACCTTTGGATGCTCTTGCTTGCTCGCACTAGGGCCACATCTTTTTATAGCGCATTGTGTTGATGTGTTGAACACAATGCGCACAAACACACTTCATGCAAGAATCATCACTACAACCGGTGGTGTTGTCAAGTCGAACACTCAATAAGTTGCGTTATATTTTTTTAACATACTTGTTTTGGCATCAAACAGAAATAGATACAGGACATTTTGTTTGGAGCACTAGGAATGATACCAGCCCCTATTTTCCAGACAAAAATGTGAAATCCGAAAAAAACTCAAATCTTTTGGTGGTGGTGTCAGGTTAATAGTGAGTTTGTCGGCCGTTGAACAGGTTGCCGTATAACCGTGGCGACGGTGGAGCGCAAGAGTGGAAGGGTGGGCGTCGCGAACACCTCTTGCCCTCAGCAATTTGAATAATTCACTCAGATGTGGAGATGTGATTGGACGCTGTGACCCGTGTCACACCGCCCGTCCGCCGTCACCATACTGTATTGCGGCGGGAAGATAAGGTGAGTGAATCAGAGACTAGCAAGCGGTAAAATGGAGTGCAAAGAGAGGTCAACTATCTTCCACAGGAAGAGACCCCTCCTGCCACAGAGATGTGACAGACAGAAGAGATAAGGACGAGCTGTATTTTTTATTATTTGTTTGATGGGACCCAGGTTTTGACAGAATACATTTGAAAGTTCTTGACCCTCTCCGGGTTCCAGTCTGTTCATCTTTCAGGCTGACAGAGAAAAGATGGAAAAGATGATTTGAAGCCAAACCACCAAAAAAATAACTTATAATAAAAACACAGGTTGTTGTGTGTGCCACGAAGAAACCAAGAACTGCAGCTGCAGAGTGAGCCGACACCGGTGGCGCAAACATAGAGGTTTCATTGTAGTATTAATATTCATAAAAAAATGGTACCATTAAATAAATCGAACATATTTGTGTTTTTTATATAGTAGTGGTGGTAGTAGTGTAATATTCTAATAATATTGGAATATTCCTAGAAGTTAGAGGTGAGGATTTATTACAACTTAACTAGGGCTACAAACCATAACATTAGGTGTTTTCCTGCGCTCACCCAGAATCCAACATCACACCGGCATTAGATATAGCACAGATGGTTGTGTTTTTCTCGCTGATTTCAACAGGCAAACTTATGAGTCGCAAGCTCACAACTCCTGTTACCAACACCCTCATATAGAGTGCATGGGAATGTGTCCAAAAATGTATATAGAATACAGAAAAGTTGAGAACTGTCTCTTTTTTTCACTCTCTGATTTTGCGCATCGCTGTGCAAAATTAACAAACTAACTTTTGAGTGGAAGAATGAGGGTCGAATAAAACATCTTCTAAAAACAAATATTTTCCTATCCCTCACTCGCACTGCATTTATCAACACAAACGACATGGGGGTTGACTTGTGGAAACAAAGACGAGACAAAAAGAATCAATTTTACTTGCAGTAAGGTCCAATAATTTGATTTGTGTTTGTCCTGGGCTCTGACGTGCGCCACGTGTGGCGCTGCTACGCGCCTCAAGGTTAATGCAGGAGTGCTGTTTTGATCTGGACGTGCTCTGAAAAAAAAAGTGCTCAATCTCTCTCACTCCCACTGCCTCTCACTCTTTGTGTGTGTGTGTGTGTGTGTGTGTGTGTGTGTGTGTGTGTGTGTATGTGTTTGTGAGAGAGAGAGACAGACAGACATTAAGTATGTGTCACAGTTTGTGTTTCACATTACGTCTATTTGCCAGACTGAGTATGTGAGTATGTCTGTGTGTGCTTCTTTAATTCTGTCTACGCTTGAATGTGTGTGTGTCACGGTTTGTGTTTCACATATGTAGTTGCGTGAGTGAGCGAGTATGTCTGTGTGTGTAATGTGTCTATCCTTTTGTGTGCGTGTGTGCTTATCTACACTTGAGTTCATGACATTAGGTTTGTGTCATGGCTGTGTGTGCCTGTGTGTGAGTGTCTGTGCGTGTGTATGTCTGGGCTTGTCTGGGTGTGTGTATGTGTGTGTGTCTCTGTGTGTGTGACATTATCTGGGTGTGTGTTACGGTGTAACCACTGTGGCTGTTTTTTATGTCAGTGTGTGTGTGTGTTGGTCTATGTGTGTGTGTGCGTGCGTGTGTCTTTCTACCTACTCACTCTGCAAGGCCTGTCTGCACGCTAAATTGGAAAGACCAATGTCACTTCATTGCTAATTGTTGCAGATGTGAACAATGCAACACTGTCTTAGCCCCAGCATCCAACTTAATTAAGCAAAATCTGAGTCATGCAAGCAAGGGAATTATCTGTTACGATCCGTTTTTATCTTTGTTTTGCCTTGAAGTCTATACAGTTGTACTAAACAGTTGTTACCGTCTTGGGAAAATGCCCCCACAATTAGCTGATTCGATCCTGGGATGCTTGCTCTGTAATTATTATGCCGTGTGTCTGGGAGAGTTAAATGTATTAATTAACACGTTCTCTGTTACCTTTGAGAAGTATACAAGCCCTTTTGGATTGTTAGCTTTCTTAGCTTAGCTTAGCTTTCAACTATTCAGCAGATTAGTATTCATGCAGAAAAAAGCTGAGGATTAGAAACAGAGGAAAGGAAAAGGTGGTGGTTTGGGTGATGTCATGAATCCTAATCCTTTCTGAAAGAACGACAGTGGTGCATCTTTGACTTATCGTTTTGTGCTAGGCTGGTTGTTACCTTCCCCTGCTAATACACTGGCAACAATAATGTTGTTAAAACACAATGTTACATTTTGTTACGTGAAAACCATCAGGGAATTGGTAATTAGCTTAACGTCAATTTATGACAGCTTGTGTTGTTTTCACAAGGGATTGTACCTTTACATGATGTTTGCATGTTCATTATTCTTAAAAGAGTAACCAAACACGACAAATTAAAAAGTATTTGAATAAAATGTATTATTAAACCATAGGAAAAAAGCGGTTATTTCGGTTGCAGTTTCTCATTGGCCTAATTTGGTGCCTGGTGACTTGCACATTTGAACAACATTTAAACAACAGCGTAAGTTGATCATGATTGCGCCCAGGTGCCAAAATAAATGACGGGCCCCTATCACCCCCCTTATTTCCCTAAGCATACAACATCAATAAAACAATACAAAGTTTACAATAATTGCTTTGGAAAAGCTGTGTTAATTTTACTAAGCAAGCATTATAACAGCAGAGCAATTGAAGAGCACATTTGATGCTGCTCTTTATTTGCATAATGAATCCCAGAATGCATTTCACTTAACTGCGACTTGAATATTTAAGAGATAACCCATGACGAGGTGTGCAAAAAATAATGCACTTCACAGAGGCAAATGTGCAGGCAAACGCGCGTTCTTAGCCCCGCGTTGTGAGTTATTTTTCGATACATGCACACCTCGGAGTGGATTATCCCACTTACACCATGGCCACTTACGAATCAATAAAAATATAAGGGTGTTGATTCATATTTTGGGGTAATTCTGTTTCAAAATTACAACTTTTAGCTCGCACTACTTTTTGTGTTCCCGGAAACAAGTGGCAAATGACCGGAGAAATATATGGGTCTGACTAATGCCTCATGTCAGTTAACAAGAGATTCATATGGAATGCGGCAATACCTTATTACTCCAGTAAATAGAGATGATCTTAGTAACGACATGGCAACGTTACCTTATTACTCCAGTAAATAGAGATGATCTTAGTAACAACATGGCAACGTTACCTTATTACTCCAGTAAATAGAGACGATCTTAGTAACGACATGGCAACGTTACCTTATTACTCCAGTAAATAGAGATGATCTTAGTAACAACATGGCAACGTTACCTTATTACTCCGGTAAATAGAGACGACCTTAGTAACGACTTGGCAACGTTACCTTATTACTCCAGTAAATAGAGACGATCTTAGTAACGACATGGCAACGTTACCTTATTACTCCAGTAAATAGAGATGATCTTAGTAACAACATGACAACGTTACCTTATTACTCCGGTACATAGAGACGATCTTAATAACGACCTGGCAACGTTACCTTATTACTCCAGTAAATAGAGACGTTTCGTTTAGCGCATTCATTTTTAGACCGGTGATAAGACTGCTTATGTTACGATCATGTCATAGCCGTGCAGTTATCGAAAGTTAATCAACACCCCTTCAGCCAATCAGAATCGAGTATTAACCCAGCCCATGGTATAATATGTTTTATTTAGCAACGGATGATTTAACTTATTGTCATCATTACACTGAAATAGCATGTTGACTTAAAAAAATGTTTTTGAACCATCATCATTTCACAGCCATGAGCGCTTGTTTGTGAAACCCTGGCAGAAGCGACTAATGTGTAGTTCATCTCATGGCCTATAGGTGGCTTGCGGTGGTGATTCTAAGTCAATGGGGGAATTGTGATTTAAATCTCATAATACAAAGTGAATACATTTGTTCTTCGTTCAGTTAGGATCTCAGTGGCTAGTTTATCTCCATATTATGTATTTTGAGAGGTCCCGTTTTACAGTTTTATTTAATTTAAGTTATTAAGGTTGAATATTGGTGCGTTTTGACCATAGACTACTGCGTGGCGGCCATTCAATTCCCACCTTCAATGTGCCAAATATGGATCGCTTCTGCTGGTGGTTGCAAAAAATGTCAAACAATGGCGCCGACCATCAAGTGAAATCTAAGGATTCATAACGGTTGTGTGTTGCAATGGGTGACGTTGCGGATGCTACATCCATCATTTTTACAGTCTACGGTACAAACCTTTCTCACTTTTAATTATCAATTATTAATCGGTCTATACCAATACCAACTGTACCAATTGGGCCCTGTGGGGGGGCGTGGTGCATCAGCCGCAGGGGGGAGTTGTGGAGGGGGCTCGGGAGAGTGATTGGCACACCTGTGTCCTGTTGAAGCTAATCACTCTCTCCCTTTTTAACACAGTAGCGTGCTGGACCCGGGAGGACCGGACCTGGACACACGGGTTGCCGGCGGGGCCAGAGCTAAGCCCGCGGCAAGGCTATAGTGTGTACGTTATATTGTGTGTATAAATAAACGTGGTAAAACCGGCAGAGCGAGTCATTCCTGGACGTAGAACCCCAGTGGCATCATACTACGCCACATTGGCACCCCAGACAGGACTGTAGAAGGGATGGACCCGCAGCAGCAGCCTATAAACACGCTGGCCCAGATGCTGGCGGAGGTGGCGGCGATGAGCCGGGACCAGGCTGTCCTCAGCCGGCAGCAGCTGGCGGCACTCCAGGGCCAGGCGGAGAGGCAGACGCAGCTCATGGAGGCGATGGTGAGTCGGGCAGGGGCAGCGTCGCCAGCCCCCTTGTTCACCGGACTGACGCTCCATAAAATGTCAGTACATGACGATCCTCAGACTTTTCTGGAGATGTTTGAGGCTATGGCGGCGGCATGCGGCTGGCCGGTGGCGGAGTGGGCCGTGCGGCTGCTTCCCCTGCTATCAGGGGACGCGCAAACTGCAGCACTCGGCCTGCCTGCCCCCTCCCGAGGACAGTACGAGGAGATCAAGCGGGCGGTCCTCGACCGACTGGGGCTCTCAGCTGCGGCCCGCCGATCGGCCATTTGTGTTCGCGCAGCAGTTGAAGGACACGGCGACCAGGTGGCTGCAACCCGGGGGGTCCGCCGGCGAGGGGAGAATGCTAGAAAAGATCGTCCTGGAGCAGTTTGTGGAGGGGCTCCCAGCTGCCACCTCGGACTGGGTGCTCTGCCACCACCCAGCGGACCTAGCCGGGGCCATCACCCTGGTGGAGGACCACCTGGCCGTCCTCTCCCGGGGCCGGGCACATGAGGGCCGGCCGGCCTCTCCAGGAGGTCCCACGCCGGCACCCCGCAGAGGACCCGCGTCGGGTCCCCCACACCACACACCCGCTCGACCATCCCCTTGCCCCCGCACTACCTACTTTAATAATCGGCCCTCCCCTCTCCCCTGCACTAATCCTCCTTCTCCTTTCTTCCCTCCCCAGGGTCCAGCCGCTACGGGCGCGGCTCTCGACCCACAGAGGGCTCCTCAGGCGGCAGGGCAGGAGTGCTGGAGGTGTGGACAACTCGGACACTTCCGAGGTGAGTGCCCACTCATGGAGGTGGGCCAAGTGATCCGGGTTGTCGGCCCTCCATCACCCTCCCCCGGTCCAGGGGGGACGTACAGCGTTCCGGTAAGGATTCAGGGGGAGGCGGGAGGCGGGAGGTGTGGATATTAGGTGTGTGCATGGGGATATTCACACATACCCTGTAGTACTGGTGGAAATTCAGTTTAAGGGGAAAAAGCATAGTGTAAAGGCAGCGGTTAGCTCCCGCCTGACGCACCCCCTGATTCTGGGTACTGATTGGCCAGGGTTTGATATGTTAGTGGGACAGTGTGCGGGGGTGCGGTCACGGCCGACAGGGACAGGGGATATGTGCGCTGTGCTCAGCGGTGACGCGAGGTCGTCCGACACTGCACTGCAGTCCGGCGGGGCCTTCACAGGAGGCTCCGCAGGTTCCCGTGTTCGACTCCATGGAGGATTTTCCACTTGAGCAGTCTCGTGACAATACTCTACGCTTTGCCTTCGCCCAAGTGATAAGAATTGATGGTCACATGGTGCGCCCTGATGCAGCGTTAACGTATCCACATTTTTCATTGCGTAGGGACAGACTATACAGAGTGAGACAGAGGAAATAATTACACAGTTGGTGGTACCGAAGAGCCGCCGGGAAATAGTTTTTCAGGCGGCTCATTATAACCCAATGGCTGGACATATGGGGTGTGAGAAGACACTGAACCGGGTAATGGCCCGATTCTATTGGCCAGGCATTTGGGCAGACGTGCGCCACTAGTGCGCGTCTTGTCCCGAATGCCAACTGGTTAACCAGCCGGCCATCCCGAGAGCGCCGCTGCGGCTATTACCTCTAATGGAGGTACCGTTCGAGCGCATCGGGATGGACCTCATCGGGCCATTTCACCGGACCGCACGCGGATATCGCTTTGTGTTAGTTCTCGTGGATTACGCAACGCAATATCCGGAGGCAGTGCCGCTGCGCACCATCTCTGCAAAGAGTGTGGCGCAGGCACTGTTTCAAGTTATCTCCCGAGTCGGGATCCCGAAAGAGATCCTGACTGACCAAGGCACACAATTTATGTCACGGACACTGGGAGAACTATACAGATTATTGGGCATTAAGTCAATTTGAACCAGTGTATACCACCCCCAAATAAGACTTTGAAGTCCATGATCCATAAGTTTGTGCACGAGGATAGTCGTAATTGGGATAGGTGGCTAGACCCTCTGTTGTTTGCAGTGCACGAGGTACCCCAGGCCTCCACGGGATTTTCTCCCTTTGAACTGCTGTTTGGCAGGACACCACGCGGGGTTTTGGACCTGGTTAAGGAAAGCTGGGAGGAGGGTCCGAGCCCGAGTAAGAACGAGGTTCAGTACGTCCTGGACCTGAGAGCAAAAATCCACACACTAGGACAGTTATCACGTGAGAATTTGCTGCAGGCCCAGGAACGGCAGCAGCGACTGTACAATAGAGGAGCTAGGCTAAGACAATTTTCACCGGGAGATAAAGTGCTTGTATTGCTCCCTTCATCTAACTCCAAATTACTCGCCAAGTGGCAAGGACCCTTTGTGGTCACACGGTGAGTGGGTGACGTTGACTATGAGATTGTGCGTTCGGACAGGGAGGGGCGACACAAATTTATCACCTCAACCTCCTTAAAGCGTAGAGAGAGGCGGAGCCTGTTTCTCTGGTGACGGCAATTGCAGAAAGAGATGAGTTGGGGCCGGAGGTACCAAAATCGACCAATCCTGCCTCGCTCCTTTGTGGGGACCAGCTCTCACCGTCCCAGAGAGCAGACATAGACAGGTTGCAGCAACGTTATGCGGATGTGTTCTCCAAGGCTTCACAAACCTTATTCAACACCGGGTTGAGACACCCGGGCGTGACAGTGCGTTCACGGCCCTATCGGTTACCTGAGCACAAGAGAAAAGTGGTTCAGGCAGAATTGAAAGCCATGGTGGAGATGGGGGTAATAGAAGAGTCCAACAGTGCATGGTGTAGCCCCATCGTTCTTGTGGTCAAGAAGGATGGGTCTATCCGGTTCTGTGTGGACTATCGCAAGGTGAATGCGGTTTCACGGTTTGATGCCTATCCTATGCCCCGGGTGGACGAACTCCTGGATCGCCTGGGCATGGCTCGTTTTTTTACGACGCTGGATTTAACCAAAGGCTACTGGCAGATTCCCTTATCTCCAGAGTCTAAGGAGAAAACGGCCTTCTCCACTCCGTACAGTTTGTACCAATTTGTCACACTTCCGTTCGGGTTGTTCGGGGCCCCAGCCACATTTCAATGCCTCATGGACCGAGTGCTGCATCCACATGCTGCATATGCTGCCGCCTATCTGGATGATGTGATCATCCATAGTGACACCTGGGCGGAGCATGTGCGGCAGGTGGCTGCGGTGCTCGAGTCACTGAGGCAGGCGGGGCTCACGGCCAATCTGAAGAAGTGTGCAGTTGGACGGAGGGAGGTACGGTATCTGGGGTACCACTTGGGCGGCGGGCAGGTGCGTCCGCAGGTAGATAAGACAGCAGCGATTGCAGCCTGCCCAAGGCCCAAGACAAAAAAAGAGGTGCGGCGGTTTTTGGGGCTGGCCGGCTATTACCGGCGATTTATTCCAAACTTCGCGGAGCTGACCAGCCCATTGACTGACCTCACCCGAAAGGGTGCCTCTGATCCGGTCCAGTGGACGGAGCAGTGCCAGGAGTCGCTTGAGAGGGTAAAGCAGGCCCTCTGTGGGGAGCCTCTCCTCCACACACCTAACTTCTCTCTCCCTTTTGTCCTGCAGACTGATGCGTCGGGCAGAGGGCTGGGGGCCGTCCTGTCCCAGCAGGTACGGGGCGTCGACCGCCCGGTGTTGTACATCAGCCGAAAGCTGTCCGAAAGGGAGGCCAGGTACAGCACCGTGGAGAGGGAGTGCCTGGCCATCCAGGTGGGCAGTCGATGCGCTGCGGTATTACCTGCTGGGGCGCCCATTCACCCTCTGCTCGGACCACGCTCCCCTCCAGTGGCTCCACCGCATGAAAGATGTCAACAACCGGATCACCCGGTGGTATCGGTGGTATCTGGCACTGCAGCCATTTAACTTCCGTGATCCATAGGCCGGGGGCACAGATGGCTGTGGCTGACTTCCTTTCCCGTTCCCATGGGGAGGGGGGGGAGTAGGTTAGGCCGGATGGCTCCCCGGCCTAAATCAGGCGGTGGAGGTATGTGGGGGGGCGTGGTGCATCAGCCACAGGGGGGAGCTGTGGAGGGGGCTCGGGAGAGCAGCGCCAGGTGAGAGTGATTGGCACACCTGTGTCCTGTTGAAGCTAATCACTCTCTCCCTTCTTAACGCAGTAGCGTGCTGGACCCGGGAGGACCGGACCTGGACACACGGGTTGCCGACGGGGCCAGAGCTAAGCCCGCGGCAACGCTATAGTGTGTACGTTATATTGTGTGTATAAATAAACGTGGTAAAACCGGGAGAGCGAGTCATTCCTGGACATAGAACCCCAGTGGCATCATACTACGCCACAGGCCCCTACTCTACGCAGGCTCCGGGCTAAAGCTCCGCGTCTGGATTGAAATGTCTTTACAAATGGTGAACACTGAATGTCAGCTGCTTGTTTCAATTTTCTTCGGTGGAGTAAAATAATCAAGTTAACTTTGCTTTAACAGGTAACTGAGAGCTGAAAGCATGTCTGTAGCTGTGATTACCGTTCAGACATGATTACTTTGACAGTAAGAGTAATGAGATTCACAACACATTATGTTACATGACTTTGGTACGGTTCAACACTGGCAGCTCAATAGCTTAGCCCCTCCCTGCATGCCTTCTTAACAATAAAAGGTATTTGGCGTGCATATACACGGTGGAAATGGTATGAGTCATCTTTTTAATTTACTCCAACCTACCTTTTGTCTTGTTTTTCTCTCTTATCTCCAATGCCGAGGTGATGCAATGTTCCAGATGTATGTGAAGAAAGCACACAGGCCTAATCACATCAATAACAAGAAATCACAATTTGCTAGGGAACTCAACTCGCAGGGGTTGTTTTTATATGGACGAATTATGCATCAATTGAGAGAAACGCTAGTATACTGACTTATACAATATCTCAAACAGGTTGCAAATTCTTCTATCGGTGACCGTGGGATCATTCACACAACATTGAAGAACATAACATTCACACTGAAACAAGACATAAATAAAACACATATATAGCATGCTAACGGGCATTGCTAGCCATCTTCTTCAGCGTGGGGACTATCCATCACAGAGCGGGGACCTCCAGTAACTCATTGCCTTTACACTGACGGTCCATTTAGGCTGTCCAGTTAGCCTGATTAGCATGTTGTTGGAGGTGGGAGGCAGTGACCAGAGAAAACCGACAGACACACACACGGTACAAACACATGGTATAAAACAAACCAAGCCTTTCAAAATCACAAAATAAGCTTTGGGCAGCCCTGACCCGATCCCGATTTAAGACTTCCAACTGCATTGTTCTTATTATTCATATTGCTGTTATTATTGTAGGACTAATTGTTATTATTTACTTATAGCTTACTTTTCTGATTTATTCTTGGGGTGGGGAAAGCTATGAAATGGAAAGATGGTCATACAAAATACTGCTGTATTTGTACAACACATATAATAGGTAGCAGTTCTCCTAAAATTCGCAGTGCAATTATTACTCTGTAAATATGTACTTTGTATAGTCAAATCATACAGCAGATAGATACCATAGACCTACTATGTATATATACAATACTGCAGCAAATATTATCTAGCAATAGCCAGCTCTGTCTGAGGCACTTCATTTCCTCTTATGTATAGAAAAAGTCACTGAAATAAACTCTTACCTTTCCTTGAAGCTTTGTGTATGTCGCTTTTTGTACGCCTCGATGACGGGCTTTAGTATGACATGGGCGTTAAGATACATTGTTGTATTACACACTCAAGGCAGGAAGGCCCATGGGATTGGCTGTGTAGGAGTTGCGCTCTTATGATGAGAGAGAAAGACATACAACGAGAAGGTCAATCCAGAATGTTATTTTCTCAATGTGGACGTCAATAACCAAATATTAGCTTTTGTCCTACCAATTTTATATCCTTAGTTGATTTTTTGGGGCTTTTTGCCTTTAAGGAAAGAGCAGTGTGCTGTAAAAAAGCAAGGGAATGAATGACACGTAGCATAGGATTGCAGGTTGGAATTGAATTTAAGGCCGCTATGAGGCCTATCACCCACGTGGTTAGCGCACTAGCGAGTTGAGCCACTGAGCTGGTATGTGGCTCTGCGTCGATTGCATAGCAACGGTTTCCAGGACGTAGCAGTAGTATCAAAGTCACCGGTGAGACAGGTGGGACACCTGTTCTCTTTGTCCGACCGATGTCCTTCTCCGACCCTCGGAGCTGGGGTGACACCAGGGTGGTGGGGGTATCTCGGCGTTGGCCAGATGTGCGTCTGGATTTTTCTCTAAACGGATGGTCTCGAGAGGTCTGTGATTTCTATGACCACCTGGGACCCACCAACTGCCCCGAGAATAAATCGGTTCCCATGGTTTTAGTCGGTAGATTAACCAATGTGAGACGCATGATTAAACTTGTTTTTTTAAGCTTTTCATCTTTAAGCTCTTGGTGTAATGTTTTGGAAGTTTTCTTACTGCAGTTGCTCAGGCATGGATGGATGGATGGCAAAAATCCTGATTCTAGATGTTTATTATTTGAAATATGAGATAATATAACGCATGTGTTCTGTGAAGTTTTTATTGTTCTTATTATTCATACCTTATTGTTCTTATTATTCATACCTTATTGTTCTTATTAGTTATACCATATTGTTATTATTTATATCTTATTGTTCTTATTATTTATACCTTATTGTTGTTATTATTCATACCTTATTATATTTATTATTCATACCTTATTGTTCTTATTATTCATACTTTATTGCTCTTTATTTAAAAAACTCTTGATTCTTCGTCGGTGCATTATGGTCTCCAGTTAGTTTGACAACTAGTTGGGATCCATTCGTGTTACATTGGTGCTCAGTATTCTCATCTCGCTTTATTATATTCAATTCAGACAAGACACAATACAGCAGACCGGTGATATTTTGTGTTTGCTCATGGATTACCTTGTTGTTTTGCTTACGTATTATTCTTCACCCCAGACAGGAAGACTTGGAAATGTACCAGAAGTATACTACCCAGTTAATGTTTCTCTTTATAGCTCACAGCCTGTCAGGCTGATTTATTGGATTTATCAAGGTTATACATAAAATGATTATGACAATTTCTAACTGCTGTTACAAATTCTAACTGACACTGACACTAGCACCTACATCATTACATACTTTTCATTCAAATGGTCGAAATATGTCCAATTAAAAGGTTTACTCCCACGTTAATGTCAGTTTAATGTCTTTTATTTTTTCACTAAGCCAAGCTGTTTAAAGAAATAACCACCTTAATGATTGAAGTCCTTACCAAGTCCTTAGTAACCACTAGTTAGTTTCAAACTAGCAGTTTACTAAATTCGGTTGCACCACCAATAGGCATGTAATGTCCCCTACTAACAACTTAGTAATGCGTAAGTTAAACTTAAGCAGTTCGTTGACGCAACGTGACGACAACCAAGTTGTAACAAATCAACAACAATCTATGATGTAAACAACGAAGTAGAACGGTGAGGACTTCGATTCGCAAGACACTGTAGCCTACTAGTGCAGCGTCCGTTCAAAACATGCCTGTTCGGAACAGGCCGATTGCTTGGCCTCCGGTATAATTCAGTAAAATCAGAGTAAATCTGGCAGGCAAAACGCTCCGCTACTGAAACGCTCCCTGTGGGGTACGAAGCCGTGCAAAGGACGAAAGAAAGCCACGTCGGCACCCAAACGCAATGCAGTCTCACCTGGTGGAGATAATTAACGGATGTATTTTGCCAGCGGGAATGTTATCAGTGTTATTAGCTATTACTAATAACACTTTACTAAGTTATCATGGCAAACGTACACAATTTGAGTTGCAATAGCTGAGCGGCACTTTTCCTGTATCCACTCGTGCTCAGGGAAGTGAAGATGAGTTGGGTTGTAACGTTAGAATATATATCCGAGTTCGGCTGTGACGTTAGTCTTATAAGTTAGAATGGCAAACTTACACCCTGTCCTTACAGCAAGCGAACTACTGACTATCGCGTAACATCACGTAAATCAAAGTTGATTAATATTATTTGGACACTTGTCGAGTGTGCCAAATTGCACCAAATTCGACACTGCATGTCCTTCAGTCCCCAGCAATAGACCTGCCAAGTGTAAAGTAGATCGGATGAATGGTTCTCGAGATATGTGTAGGACAACGTATATACATGCATACATACATACATACAGACATACATACATACATACATACATACTGTACATACATACATACATACATACATACATACATACATACATACATACATACATACATACATACGTTCATGTTTTGTTGTACTCATGTACTCTAGAATAGCTTTGTGTTGTAAAAAAGCATGTGTTAAAAAGTTATACCGGCACAGTGTCCTGCTGTGTAGAAACAGGCTGCCGCTGCTGGGTTCTGCGCAGTGTGCACAAAGTGCCGCGGCGCTCCCCCATAATTATATCTTTTTTTTTATTTTGCTGATTATTTTTGGTCACCAACTGCCACCATTAACATCGTTAAAACCTGCTTAGGAGTAGTTGTAAATATTTAGTGACTACCAAGTGCTACATTAGAGTTTGTGTGCTGCAAATTGTTTTGATTTAGTAATGTGTAAACTCCAACTTAATAAACATTTACATTGTAACTACACTACCTTTGAACTTCTGCAAAGCTGGTGCAGCCACCCCAGACAACAAAGCTACTACCAGATAGCAAAGTTAAGATAGGGACGCTAGCACCAGTTAGAGAATTAGCACCAGATAGAGAAGCTAACACTCCAATCAATATCCGGTTATATAAGCTAATACCAGATAGATAGAGAAGCTAGCACCAGATAGCAAAACTAACAGCAGATAGAGATGCTAGCACCAGACAGTCAAGTTAACACCTGGTGAGTCTTACACTCCCATAGCAAAGCTAACGCCAGAGAGCGAAGATAACACCACATAAATATGCTTACATAGAGAAGCTACCACCAGATAGTCAAGCTAACACCAGATAAAAAAGCCAACACTCCCATCAATATCTGATGAAGCAAACACCAGAAAGGGATCACAGACTAATTATGTCACCTTTAGCAAATGAAGTGGCTTCCTCCAGTTGAGATGGGATTTAGCATCCAGTGTGGGCTGGGGCCCCTGGGGGCCAGCGGTCATCGCTTAAAAAGAGGGACACCAAACAGTATGACGCGGGGGCCCTCCCATCAATAAGTCATTCGAGGTTAGCTTAGCGTTTGTGGCTGGAAAACCCAGCGGTTAATCAAGTAAAGCGAATCGAAGCACTGGCTATTAGAGACCCAATGGCAGACAAACAGCGTGTGAAGGGCAGCATGGAGACACCATGGCAACAAAACACACAAAAAAGCAAGAAGCTTTCTACTCATTGTCTTAAGAAAATGAACAGCTATTTCTCTGGCTTTAAAATGAAATAGCTATTATCTCTGTTATACAGTGTTGTGCCAGGGCTTTCATTAAAACATATAACTGTCATGTTTTGAATAATTGTATATTTTCTGAACCGTAACAGAATCCCAGCAGTATTGTTTAGTGTCTGTGCACTCGTGTGTGTGTGTCTAGAGAGCAAGTGTTTCGAAGTGTGTGTGTCTGTGTATATGTGTGTACATGAGAGCTTGTTTGTGTACATGTTCGCATGCATTATGTGAACAACATTTTTAAACTGTCAACATGGTCGTTAACAGAGCTGATGTTGTAACAGCTGTCATATACACCTCTCAGCTGATTGGCTCTCGTCTTCTACATCACCCCCTCAGGATGATTGGCCATCAGTGTCTCATTAGTCAACCAATCAGGGATTCAACGGCACGGCTATCGGCTGATAACTCGTCAACATCCAATCAGCTTCCAACAAGTTGTTTGTTTGTTTGTCTTTACAAACTGACGGCTCACACTCCATCATGTCTGGCATTTTGTTTCAAATCACTTATCATCAACTGCTGCAAATTCCCTCCAGAATATCCATCTCCATTTTGTTTACTTGATCATGTTTGGTATTATCTGGAACAATACATAATATATTTCTGTATCTTATATCCAAATGGTATGCTAGGCTATGCTATGCTATGCTACGGTTTGCTATGGTGTTATGGTATGCTACGGTATGCTATGGTGTGTTATGGTATGCTAGGGTATGCTATGGTGTGTTATGATATGCTAGTGTGGCATTAAGAGAAACGGGGGTAATAGACAACGCCACCCCAGGAATTGCACCCAGGGAAATATAAATCAACAAACTGAAAACAAGAATCTAGCACACACGTTCGTTGACTGACGGCACCAGAGACGAGGTTACGAAATAGGTTGTCTTTATTCACTAAAACATGTACGTTCCACACATAACAAACATGACAATTACAATGACACTGTACGTAGGGGATAGACAGGGCGATCAGGGCTGAGGTTTACCAGCAGGGGTGGGCAAGATACCCGGGGACGGAGGGGAGAATCCATAAACACCAACCAGTCACTCGTGTTCGCACATAGTCACAGCAAAAGCAAAACACAGGTTAAAAATGGCAAAATAAAGAGAAAATCCAAAAGGGCATACGTGAAAAACAATAAACAATAAACACAACTACACAGAATGACCAAGGCTATGGTTGGGGTGGCTGAGCAGGTCACCTAATGATCCGCCGCTATAGAATGGCCTACCCCAAGTGCTAGCCCCAAACTCACAAAATGTAAGTCACAAAAGGAAATAAGTAAGAAATGAAAATACAACACAAATGCACCAACCAGGCCCAAAAGAATCTTGTACATGCGTGATAGCCCACTGGCTATCCGCAGCTATAAAAAGGGCCTCCTGCCAGTGGCTTAACAGAAGCAGGACTCAAACAAACCATAAACGGAATCCCCCAAATTAACACTTCCCCAGGACACACACACACACTCACACCCGCAGACACTCACACACACTAATTTCGACACGGACAGGTGGAAACACACAAGGACAAGACAGCAGATAACCGGATAAGGTTAAAAGGAGTGGTCGTTAGCGTCCTCGCCGCTGTCTCCAAGGCTAGCCCAGGACAGCTGAGGCAGCGTTGCCGGTAAGCGACGGGTGGCAAAAACAGCAGTCGGCAAAGACACAATCGGCAGTACCAGGAAGTTGGCAACTCCCTACTTAAGCCAGCGAGCTCACGGAGCACCGCTGGATGTTAACGTTCGGTAGGGAATCGAGAATGTTACGCGATCCACAATCCCGCATGCACCACCGACCAAGGCAAGGCACCAGCAGGCAACAGGCAGAGGCGCGGTAGCCAGTTGACTGGAGGGGCGCAGCAAGAAGTAACGAGGAGACAAATTGTGGCACCTCCCGACCCAAAAGCTACCTCCGAATAAATAAGGTGGAGACGCAAGCCATTGGCTGTGACGGCTCTGCCCCCTGCGTCTCACCACACTAGGGTATGCTATGGTGTGTTATGGTATGCTAGGGTATGCTATGGTGTGTTATGGTATGCTAGGATATGCTATGGTGTGTTATGGTATGCTAGGGTATGTTATGGTGTGTTATGGTATGCTCTGGTATGCTATATGTGTAATAGTATGCTATGGTGTGTATGGTATTGCGTATTAACTATAGGCTTATTCCAGTCGAATCCTCTCATTCTCTTTGGGTTATCTTGGTAATCTATGCTAAAGAATGGAGCACTCCATAACATGGGACCATTAAACCATGAAGGATGTAATTGGTTCTTAAAGGTGTACTTCACCGGTAAACTGTTTTTACTTGCTCCTTTTGAAATATGATAGGTCACTCCTAGTTGCATATGCATGCTGCACGTGGAAAACGTTCTTCTACCCCCATTGCATGCATTAGCCAATGTAAGAACATAGACGGACGAGGAAGTCAAACGAGGAAGTGAGAAAAAGCCTAACAGTCTGACGTATGAATGTGTATGAATATTCATGACCTCGCCTACCTTGGCTTGAGACCGCCCTCAGGAAAACAGTATACGGCATTTCAGAATGTTTGTAAACAATAAGCGTCAAGATACTTCCAGGTGGAAGGAAGAGAGCGGCTTCCACTGAAGCGATCCTGCCGGCTACTGTAAACTGTGTTACATTGTTAAAAACATTGTTGTTGATCTGAAGTTGTAACTTCTAAATGCTGCACATCTCTCGGTTTCATAAAAAAAAAGTATTACATCGTTGCTATCATTTTCCGTTCCGGAGATGGACGCGAAAGAGTCCAGCAATACCCCGACTTCTGAAACAACATGTAACACACGTTAACCTGTAGGCTGCCTTAAACCTGGGTTTGCTCAGTGAGCACAACCGTATAATAAACGTTTAACGTGTAGCCTATAGTGTAGCCGTAATGAATTCAATATGTACGACTTTATTCTCGTAATTAATTCAATATTTACGACTTTATTCTCGTAATTTAATGAAAAAACAATTCTTAATGTGGCCCTAATACTCGTCGTAATTAGGGCTGGGTATCACCACTGATTTCCTGAATCGATTTCGATTCCGATTCACAAGGTCCGGAATCGATTTAATCTCCGATTCGATTTGATTCGATTCAATATCGATTCGGTTAGGGATATTTCAGTTACAATACCAATTTTGCTTGGATATGAAATAGATTGTCATAGAACTAATGCTGTAAATTGTACAAGGAACCCTCTAACCTGGTGCATTATTAAAAATATTAATGTTTACATTAAGAATTGACCCCAAAGCACGCAGTAACATTAATGTACTTTTTATTAAACATGACTGTCAGGCTGACATACACTTTGCTGTACACAAAACTGTTGTGCAATCAACTACAGTAAATACAGTGTGTATCAGAAGACAAATGACAAACAAAAATAAATTAATTAATAAATTAAAGTAAACCAACAATCAGAAATTGAATTACCTTTGAAAATAGTGCAAGATAGTGCAAGTTTTTTTTTGAACATGTTGAAAAACAGTCTTGTAAAACCTCTGGACATCTGCATACAGGTTTGGGATTGCCACTTCACTCAGATGTTTGCGTGTCGGTAAAACGTAGCGTGGTTATGCGCAACATACTTCCGCATTCTGCGAAACAGGTCTCATCACATCCGGTTCAGGTCCACTGTACCGTGCTCACATTTTATTTATTAATCCGCACTTCCAGACCGTCACCGGGGCTTCAGAGTAATGTGTCCGAGGAGAGTAGCCCTCTCCCAGACTCACTCGCTAGCTTTAACCGCTGGTTTTTTTTTTCTTTTTTTTTTTCATCCATCTTTTCTTCTTACTAACATTCAGATGTTAAGTTAAATGAAACGCCAACAGTAAAAAGGGCTAACTAGGCCAAGTCAATAGCTATCGCCGTCAGTTCCTACCGCTGCTACCGGCTTTTCCGACAAGCGGAAGTCAGGAGACCTGTTTTCCGGTTTGGTCACGTGACGCTCGGCATAAAGCCTATTAGTCTCTCACGTGGCCAGATCTCGTTGCGTGAGGAACCAAAGGCTGGCCACGCGAGACTAACGGCGAGACTTCACGCATCCATGGGAAAATGCATATATTAAAAGATAGATCCTGGAAATGTATTAATCGATATCGGAACATTCAAATGAAGATCGATTTTACATCAGAAAATCGATTATTTGAACCCAGCCCTAGTCGTAATATATTAATGAGACTTCCCATACCCGTATGAATTAATGAGACGTCACGTAGCGCCCCGCAAGAAGAAAATCATTCATTCAAGCCATGTACTGTTTTCTCGATCGCTCTGCCCTGTCAAATGATATGGAGGGGTTTGTTTACTAGTTCTGCCATCGGAGAACGCTTCGTCTTTTGCCACCCGGAAGAACGTATATTGTTGTTGTGACGTCGTGGTGATTTGTCATGTTGATAACATAGACATCTTATATCATGAATGTATCTAATGGATGTATATAGTAACATATGTATAAGATGTCTATGGTTGATAACGCACTAGAGGAATCACTCGCCTCTGATTGGCTAACATCACTGTGACGGACAGTGCTGTTAGCCAATCAGATTTAAGTAATTTAAATGTCATGAATATTCATGAGTAAGAGCCGAAAACCTCTCATTCTTCCCCGCCCACCTCCTCTTCCAAACTAGAACAGCCTGAAATAGTTTTCACCAAAACCGGCTCACAGGGCATTCATTAATACTAGAGACCACTGCAAAAATAACGAAAAAACGACGCAATGAGACCTTTAATATTCGTCCAACTGAAAAACTTCAAAATGTTTTGTCTTGATAACAAAAAAACTATCACTGCTGAATGTACCATGATGAAACAGCACGTCATAGTAGTCGGTCCTATCCTTGGACTAACCTTTCGAAATGTTTTGATTCAAATTCAGATTTTTTTCTGGGGAAAACCAGCCTTTGTTAAAGGTCGTGTACACAACTTTTTTTGCTTTAACCTATCAACATGAAGTAAATATTGATTGCACAGTGGAATGGTTACAGAATAATGACACCATCGGTGTTAGATGGGTTCCCTTAGCTTCCCTATAAGCCTCGCTTTCACTATGCAGCTCTGTCTGCCACCGGGTACGATCTCCTGGGAAAAATTAAGGGTCACTTTACGGCACTGTGGCGTAGTAGATGCCACGGGGTTCGCCAATAGGGAATTCTCACAGCCAGGCTTAGTTGAAGATGCTTTATTTTCCAGTATACAATGATTGCGCACACCGGCGTCTTTTCCAGTATACAATGATTACGCACACCGGCGTCGCCGTGGGCCCAGCTCTGGCTCCGTCGCCGACCCGTGTGCTCGGGTCCGGGGTTCCCCGGGTCCAGCACGCTACTGTGTTTATAAAGGGAGAGAGTGATTAGCGCCATGGAACCCAGGTGTGCCAATCACTCTCACCTGGCGCGGCTCTCCCGAGCCCTCTCCACAGCTCCCCCTTGCGGCTGATGCACCACGCCCCCCCACATACCTCCACCGCCTGATTTAGGCCGGGGACCCATCCGGCCTAACCCACTCCCCCCCCCATCCCCATGGGAACGGGACAGGAAGTCGGCCACAGCCATCTGCGCCCCCGGCCTATGGATCACCCGGAAGTTAAATGGCTGCAGTGCCAGATACCACCGGGTGATCCGGTTGTTAACGTCTTTCATGCGGTGGAGCCACTGGAGGGGAGCGTGGTCCGAGCAGAGGGTGAATGGGCGTCCCAGCCGCAGGGCATCGACCGCCCACCGGATGGCCAGGCACTCCCTCTCCACGGTGCTGTACCTGGCCTCCCGTTCGGACAGCTTCCGGCTGATGTACAACACCGGGCGGTCGACGCCCCGTACCCGCTGGGACAGGACGGCCCCCAGCCCCCTGCCCGATGCATCCGCCTGCACGACAAAAGGGAGAGAGAAGTTAGGTGTGTGGAGGAGGGGCTCCCCACAGAGGGCCTGCTTTACCCTCTCAAGTGACTCCTGGCACTGCTCCGTCCACTGGACCGGATCTGAGGCACCCTTTCGGATGAGGTCGGTCAAGGGGCTGGTCAGCTCCGCGAAGTCTGGAATAAACCGCCGGTAATAGCCGGCCAGCCCCAGAAACCGCCGCACCTCTTTTTTTGTCTTGGGCCTTGGGCAGGCTGCAATCGCTGCTGTCTTATCTACCTGTATGGGAGAAAATTACTAGTTGGTTACAATACAGTTAACAGTAATTTACACATTTTTTCATTCTACTATTAAAATAAGAAAGAACATATATTATCTTGCCCAAGTACTATATGAACGAAGTAAGCGTTTAAGTTATTTGTTGTTTTGGTGGCCTAAGGTTTGCATTAGCAGGGTACATGGTACACTTTGTCCCTCACGCCATATGCGGACCTTACCCAGAGTGTTATCTAGATGTATGGTAAACATACGATGAAACATCAACAAAGATGAAGGACACAGGGAGCCTCCTATGTGTTAGAGCACTGTGATTGGCAACTACATGTGGGTGGCTCAAATGCATATGTGTATATAATTCAGAGTGTGACTACTGGAAGTCAGTTCCTTTGCAAACTAACTCAGATTTTGTTGTTACTTCTTGCAAGTGATAATAAAGTCTTATATCTTCAGACCACGACTCTCTCTCGAACCTCTCTTCTTCAGTTTAAGTGTTAGATGCGGTTTTCTCCACCTCATAATTGGCGTCACGAACAGGATTGAAGAACAGGGACCCCTGCTGGGCTGCTGAGTCAGGGACCGCAAGGGTCACACAAAAACGGGTGGCCACCCAACTTAAGCGGTAAGCATTGCTCTTACTTATTAAATTCATAAATATTGTGTGATCATTGTCTACCTGGCTCTGACGCCCAGTGGTAGGTATAAGTCTCTCCAAAAAAGAACCAAAAGCATATATGTTGTAGAAGAAGGAGAGAAAAGGAGAGTGGCTTGGAATGAATTTGATGCATGCATGCACACACAACGTTTTGTGATTTATATATATTACAGCGGAGTGTGGAGTCGATCCGGAGTCCTCTGGAGATTGGTATGAGTAGGGCCCGGTAAACGCGACCGGACATCGCCCAGTGGCCTACTATACGGACAATTCCATGATTTATGTTCTATAGTGGTTGGTATGAGTAAGGTCCAGTAAACGCGATTAGAACCTCGCTCAGTGACTTACTATACAGACAATCCTATGTGGTTTTTTTGGTAAAAAGGGGAGTGACGTCCTGAAAAGATCCTGAGGTTAGGACATAGATAAAATAAAAAAACAGCTGACAGGTTTAAACAGCCTGTTGGATAGTGATTAAAGGCGAGTTAGTGTTTTTTCACTCAGAACCTTGCACAACAAATTCGACCGTTTTTCGACACGCTAATAAAAGTTGCATAAGTCGTTTTTCTTTCTGTATTCAAGCCGTGATAGTGTTTTTTCACTCGGAGACTTGTACGGCCCGTTTTGTTTTATTTTTTGTCACGAATAGATTGAAAAGACAGAGAAGTGCTGGAAAAGAGTATGAAAGCACCTCAATATTAGTAATAATTATATTTGGTAACAATTGATTTGTCTGAGGCAAATGTGTAAAACCTTCCTGGATTTGTAGTACATAAGTCAACCCGCTACTATAGATCAAGAGAGAAAGAGAGCTTGGAGATCAGGAAGGGAGGGGGGAGTAAGCCCAGAGGCAAGAGCAGAAGTGAGAATCGGCAAAGGTGGGAGGGGAGCACATTTCAATCGGTAGAGATAAAGAAAAGTTGTTAAACTAACTAGTAGAATAAATTCAAATAAATAGTATTAAGAATAGTGTTTTTAGGAGTTAGGTGATATAGGGTTAGGCAAAGTGGTTTGGGGCCTGTAGAGAGCAGGGGTGAGAAAGAAGGAGAGTGAGAAAAGGTGGGGGTCGAGCAGCTCCGGGGGAGCCGCAATTCAGAAAAAAAAAAAAAAAAGGAGCTTGGCTAGAGAAGTCAGGAATCAGAAAAGGTGGGAGGGGAGCAGAGCAGCTTTAGATTCACTTGGAGAAGACAGAGGAAAAGGCGTGAAAGTAAAACTGTATTAAATAACAATAGAATAAATCTAGATAATCAATAACTAAATACATTATTAAATATCATGGCCCCTACAGCAGTAGACATAGTGGTTAAAAAGAACCCCTTAAATAAAGAGGAGATAATAAAAATTTCAGCTAAATGGGGTAAGAGGACTGCCAAATTGGGAACAAAGTGGCCAGAGGGAGGAACATTTGATGCAACGGTGTGTGAGGAAATGGAGGTGATGATGAAAAATCACAAAATAAATAAAAAAGGGAAAAAAGCGATTGAGAAAAGGGAAAGAGAGAGAATGATACTAGGACTGTTCCAAAAAGAAGGAACACGGTGGAGACGGAGAGAAAGAACTGCTAGGGAAATGGTGAGTGGAGCTGAGAAAGATGAAAAGGTTCAGCCACCTCCGTACAGAACAGGACTATACCCAATGATAACAGGCACGGTAGAGGTTAAAGGGGAGGTTGAGCTGGATAGGGAGAAAGATAAAGCATGTAGAACCCAGAAAGGGAGAGGACCACCCTTGCACATGGACTGTTACAGAGGCGTTAGAGGAACAGTCCAAGATTGGGGAAGCGATAGTGGTAGTGATAGTGATGAAGATGAGGGGGGTCAAAGGGGAAGAAGGTCAAAAGTAGGTCAGATTGAGTTGGCAGCGGGGCACAGCCCTGGAGATATATTCTGCAGTGAGCCACAAGGGAAAGAAAGGGAGGAAGTCGAGACTAGCAACAGATCAGCGTTAGATCCCCTAGTGTTCGACTTGCAAGAGGAACTTAGGAGATCACAAAGAAAGCAAAAATCGACAAAAAAGCCAGGACTTTATCCTATCTTGGTGAAGGGACAGCAAGTTCAGTACATCCCATGGGGGTCCCAAGATTTGGAAGGGGTGGCGCTAAATTTACCTGATATCACCCATGGGGCTACAAAGTGGATAAGGAAAGTTGAGGAATTAACAATGGGAAAAATAATGGCGGTGGGTGATTTAAAAGCTCTGTTGGCTAGGGTGCTGGGGATAAACAAGATGGAGAGCTTGCTGACCAACGGGGGGTTGGGTGAACTACTGAACAGGGTCTCTGATGGAACTACATTTGACACTTATAGAAAAGCAACATGGGAAGTACTCAGAAGCGAGTACCCAGTCTGTGTGGATCACAGAAGCCTGAGAGGCCACGCAATAGGTGACACAGAGAACCCTGCAACTTTCCTACAGAAGCAAGTCACAAGGTGGCACTTGGAGACGGAGAAAGACCCAGAGACGGATCAATTGGTCTCGGTTTTGTTCAGAACTGCTATACTAGAAGCATTACCTGGCCCGGTCAAAAGCAAGCTAGGAGATGTGGTGGGACTAACCTCATCAAAGACTCACAAAGAGTTCAGCGATCATCTGGTCCACGCAGTGGAGAGATATCGTCAGAGCGAACTTAAGATTCAAGAACAAAGCAAAGAGGTGCAGAGAAAACTGACTCAACTTCAGTTAGAAGAACTTACAAAGAAAGAAAAGAAAAGGCAGGCGGTGGTGGTTGAACCAGATGTTGCAATAATGCAAAATGTCCAACAAGCACCACCACAGGTCCAACCTTTTCAGCAGACCTTCTCTTCCCTAGCACAACAGCCTCAGGGCCAAGGGTCACTCACCCCACCTGTAGTTAATATTTATACACAGAATAGTGGGAATCCGAGGGGTGGGAATACACAAAATCAATATAGGAAACAGCCTAAATACACTCAACAGCAGGGACAGTCTGGTTATGCCCCGAGACAGGGTGCCCCAGGGCAGAATAGAGGGGTGGTGGTGTGTTGGGGATGTAACCAGGAAGGACATATGAGAAAAGAGTGTTTGACCAACCCCCTCCCACAGAAGCAGCAGCAGGGACAGCAGTGGCAGGGTCAGCAAGGTCAAGGAGGAGGCCAGCAGAGACAGACAGGACCCTTTATGGGTCAAGGGTACTAGGGGTGCCCAGAGAATCCTCAGGGGGAGGGCCAGCATGTAGCAATTACGAAACATGCTGGTGCGGAACCAACATTGCAGGTTCTGATAAATGATAGAGGCACACCAATGATGGTTGATACTGGAGCTACTTACACATGTTTAAGTACAAAAGATGCCTCTCATCTCCCCATGGCAGGAAAATTTGCCAAAACTGTAGGATTTTCGGGACAAACGCAATTAACACCCATGACAGCTCCAGTAACACTAAAGCTACACGGACGTGCAGCTACAATACCCATCTTGGTTTCAGACACCACACCGGTCAATTTATTAGGAAGAGATGCATTATGTAAATTAGGAATACAAATATTATGCACCTCACAGGGTATACTAATTGAACCAACAGGGATGGTACCTCAAATGGTGGTATCAAAATCAGACACTGCAAATGTTTACTGGATAGGTGACATCCAAGAGCAGGTCAGCAACACCATGGACAAATGGGGAAAATATATTAGGGCACAAATTCCCAAAGCAAGAGAGTCAAGAATAGGATATCATTGCACCCTAATATATGATCCACAGCAGGACCCACAATTGGAAAAGGAATGGCAAAAGAAAGCCGCAGGGAAAAAAGTAACAATTGAATCGCAACACATAGTAATTGGACCGCAGGGAGCAGCTATGACAGCACAAGATGCTGATCAGTCATCAGCAATCAAAGAGTGGTTCAGGGACACAGATAAAGCACCTCACATTACCCTACTGATAAACGAGGGTTTTGAAGCAAAACACATGGGGGCAATGATGTCCTATGAGAAACAACTAAAATGGGAGGAAACAGAAAACCAGTTAATTCTCCAGTCATGTTGTAAAAAATATTTGAAGATATTATGCTACGCACACATAGCAGGAGTTTTACAGGAAGTAGAAGTGATTAACAAACAACAAGAACCACTAACAACAGAACAACTGCTCGTTGACAGGCAGACAAAATTGAGGACAGAAATGGAAGTGACTGTACCTGGACAGGTATGGTCACAATCCGATACTGATGTAGGGTTAGTGCATTCAGCCAATGCGATAAAAGTCCAAATCAAACCAAACGTTCAACTGCCATGGCGTAAACAATATTATATGAAAACCGAGGCTGAGGTAGGCATAGCCCCCACTATGGACGGACTAATAAAGGCAGGTGTTATAATAGAAACAAAAAGTAATTGTAATACTCCTTTACTTCCGGTACTAAAGGCAGATAAACAAAAATGGCGGTTGGTACATGATTTACGGGCTGTTAATGATGTAGTGGAGGATATGCAGGCCGAAGTTCCAAATCCGCACACGATGTTGACCAATGTTCCTCCTGATGCCAAGTATTTCACAGTCATTGATTTATGTGGTGCATTCTTTAGTGTCCCTCTTGCAGAAGAGAGCAGACATTTGTTCGCGTTTACGTATAAAGGTAAACAATACACTTATACAAGAATGCCACAAGGGTTCAAACATTCTCCGCATTTGTTTAATCAGGTGTTGAAAAACGATTTGAACGAACTGGTACTACACGGTACCTTGATACAGTATGTGGATGATCTCTTGATATGTTCTCCTACATTGGAACAATGTCATGAGGACTCCATGGCTGTATTAACACGACTGGCAATAGGGGGACACAAAGTATCCCGGAAAAAATTGCAATACTGCCAGACAGATGTCGAATATTTGGGGAGGCTAATAGCGCATCAAACTAAAGCAATAGCACCCACTCAGCTCGAGGGAATTAGCAAAGCACCTAAACCGAACACGGTGCGACAAATGATGACATTTCTAGGGATGACTGGGTTTAGTTCAGATTGGATAGAGGACTATGCCCTTAAAACGGCACCATTAAAAGAAATAATGAAGAATGCAGGAACCACTAACCTTCGAGCTGAACTTACGTGGAACGCAGACGCAATGGCAGCGTTTGAAGGCATCAAACAAGAGCTACAGGGGGCAAGTGCATTGGCAACTCCAGATTATACAAAACCGTTCCTATTGTACGTCGCAAATAGGAGTCAGGGGTATGCATCAGCGGTACTAATGCAAGAATCCTGCAGTGGGAGGCGAAATCAACCCATAGCATATTATAGCTCAAAATTAGATACAGTAGCACAAGGCTATCCACCCTGTTATCAGGGATTAGCTGCGGTACAATATGCTTATGACAAAGCCTCATCTATCACGATGGGATATCCAGTAACTATTTTTACACATCACAAGGTTACTGAGCTAATTGAACAGGGAAAATTTGTATTAACAAATTCAAGGTTGTTGGAATATTTGACCTTGCTTACGTTCCCCGATGTTACTATCAGAAGGTGTTCTACGGTAAACCCAGCAGACAAAATTCCGCACGATTTCGAAGGAACATCACACAACTGTGTAGCTGATGCTCTGACATTTACCAAATTGAGGCCAGATTTATTGTCGACACCAATAATTGGGGCTGAGGAGGATTTGTTTGTAGACGGCTCGTGTTACAGAGATCATTTGGGTTATCACGCAGGATTTGCAGTGGTACGACAAAATCCGGATAGCACTTTTTCTGTCATTCAAAGTTCATATTGTAAACAACCATGTTCAGCACAGGTGGCTGAATTGAAAGCTCTTACAGCTGCCTGTCAGGAAGGAGCGGGTAAAATTGTGAACATATATACTGACTCTGCGTATGCACATGGAGTGTGTCATTTGTTTGGAGCAGTATGGAAAATGAGGGGATTTAAGAAAACGGATGGGTCCCCCATAATGCATTGTGATCAAATTGTGGAACTGATGTTGGCATTGTTACTACCAAAGCAAGTGGCGATAATTAAATGTCAGGCACATAAGAAAGGTAATGACTATGTCACAAAAGGTAACAGTGCTGCGGATGAGGCGGCCAAGGGAGCCGCTAACAGTTGTGGTTTAATTCAGGCGGTGTTGACAATGCCTGTGGCTTCACCTACTGAAGACGATGTGGCTCGCATGCAAGAGAAAGCTGGTGTCTACGAGCACAACATGTGGCTAAAAAGGGGTGCGGTGCGCACTCCGACAGGGTTATGGAGAACCCATGATGGGATGTTGTTAGCACCGACCGCGTTGTTGGGATTGCTTATCACTAATGCGCATGGTTTTGACCATTGCGCAAGGGGGGAAGTAGTAAGGAAAATCAGAAAACAGGGTTTTTGGTCACCGTACTTGCAAACAATGGTTGACAGTCAGCTAAATGAATGTGAAGTATGTGCAAAAAATAATGTAAGAAAAACAATTACCACCCCATTGGGGCACATTCCAACACCTGAGGGACCATTTAGGCATCTAGTCTTAGACTATGTGGACATGATCAAAAAAGTCAATGGGAAAAGATACATGCTTGTAGTAATTGACAGATTTAGTAGATGGGTAGAGGCAGTCCCATCAAAAGACCAAAGTGCAGCTACGGTAATCAAATTCTTGACCAGAGAAGTCATGCCGAGGTTTGGAATTCCAACAGAAATAAGCTCAGACAACGGCTCTGCGTTTATTCAAAAGACTGTAAAACAAGTAATACAGCATCTGCATGTCAAACAAAGATTGGGTTGTGTGTATCATCCTCAATCGCAAGGAATGGTAGAAAGAGTAAATGGAACAATCAAGACAAAAATTAACAAAATTTGTGCAAGTGCTAAATTAAACTGGGTAGATGCACTCCCATTAGCATTAATGAGCTATCGCATGCAGACTAACAGAATGACACATCTAACTCCGCATGAAATGCTCACAGGTCGACCCATGCCTGCACCTAATCTTAGAGGACCCCATAAGGGTCCGCCACTGGAACAATTGCAACTAGAAATTAGAGAATATATTAAGCAACTAACTGGCATACACAAGCTCATATTCCAACAGGAAAAGAACCGAGTTCCAGAACCAGAAGACGACCCACCGAGGGGGGTAGAACCTGGCGACCAGGTGTACCTCAGGGTGTTCCGGAGAAAGTGGAACGAGCCCAGGAGAGAAGGACCATACAAAGTCACGAATGCAACTCCAACTGCCATCCAGGTGGAGGGAAGTTCAACCTGGTACCACCTCAACCACTGTACCAAAGCAGCCCAGCCAAGGACAAGTCAGGAGAGAGGAGAGGAGACAGATGCAGCTGCGCCCGAAACTGGCTCACAGCTCCATGACCAGACCAGGCTCAGCCAGGATGAAGAAGGTGCTGACGCTGTTCCTGATCCTCTACAGCCTGGTGCAAATCCCACTGGCCCGAGGACAGATCCAAGGGTATGACACCACACCAACAGAAAGCATAAGTATGTTACAGGGAAAACTAGCCACAATAGCTTCAGGAATAGTAAACAGTACAAGGGAGGAGGAGCCAGAGAAAGAAGCCTTACACATAGAAATACCTTCGCAAGTAATAAGCTCTGACAAAGAACAAATTGCATTAACTGTTATAACAGAGGAGGGACGTCAGTGTGCAACAATGATGCTTAAAAACGTCAAATTCTCCACCTGGGGACGAGAACGATGTAACATAAATATTACAAAGACCCGTGCATACTGGTGTCTTACAGTCATACCCACAAACCGATGGAACTATGAGATAGACCAATACAGATTGGAAATTAGGAAACTGCATATCCCAAATATAAAGATAGAGACAAGTATATTTTTCCAACTAAAACGAGAAGCCGCTTGCATGACACAGGAGCAATATGAATTAGATCAAATTCAAAATAATGCCATGACCACCCCAACGTGGGCTAGTGAGACAATAAGCCCTACTTCTGCCATAACAACCCCAATGTCAACTATTGAGACAATAGGCCCAACCTGTGCCACAATAACTCCAATTTGGACTACTGAAACAAGGGGCTCAACCTTTGAACCCCTGGTGACTAGAAAGTCAAAAGAAATCTTGGTCTCAAATAAATTAACGACACCTGAACCAAAATGGAAGTTAACCACAACTATAGGGACATTAATACCCGTCCAGAACATGATTGACAATCATACTAATATAACAGGCGCCCCCATAAAGGTTAGAATGATAACAATAAATGATACAGTGTCCGTTTCTCAGACCAAAGACTTAATCACCACAATAGCTCCAAGAGAAACTAGCTTAAACTTAGAAACAACAACGATAGAGAAGGATGACTATCTTACACCAAGATCAAACAAAACAATAAGAGCCACAAAACCGGATACATCTGATCACTATAGACAAAAAATTAAAATAACGACAATAGACCGGTTGTATGATCAAGCAATGGAAAATAGTTGGTATAAATGGGTAAAGTTCACTGGGAAACAAATAGATGCGGATAATTGCTATTTATGTAGTAAAAACCGTCAAAGTGCACTATATGTAGTAAACTATGAACATGACTGGGAAGAATGCAGAACTAGCGAGACACAGATTCAAGGAACCGAGAAAGAAATGGTGGAAAAAACTAGCCAATCTAAATAAATTACGGGTAGCAACGAGTATATCCTCAGACGAGAATCAATATCAACACGAGTTGTGTCCCCTGCGATGCTTAATGTTTCTAGGAACAGAAAGGTTTTCTCAATACTTGATACACAAAAAATGGCCCGTAGGAATTATAATGAATAAGTGTATAGAAATGGACATAACCCTGACCCATGAAGTAGGCAAAGCAACACTTCCATTTGGAACAGACTTTAATGTAGAAGAAGGATTAGACTGTTATCAAAATGATAAAAAGCTCAGCAATGGCATTGATGTGGGCTATGTGGAAGAAGATAAATGCAAAACAATCTGGAATGTAGCTATGTATGAGACCGACCAACACCCACCGCCTATGATAAAAAGTGATAAACATTCGACAGATCCTGCCCGAATAGCAGCAGAATCATTTATGGCTAATATGTGGTATGAAGGTGCACTACTAGAGCAGAATAAAGTAATAGCAGACCATTTTTGGGTCTGTGGAAACAAACTTATACGTGCCATGCTACCTCCACATTGGTATGGAAGGTGTGCAAGAGTACGTGTCGTAACAGAAATAGTGTTACTTCCGGCATTAGACTCGGTCATGAAAAATTTAGAGACCAATGATGTAAATAGACAAAAAAGAGAGTACAAGCCGGATGAGGGAATTAAAATTGACAAAATAGGACAACCCCGAGGCGTACCAAGCAGATATAAGGCCAGGAATGAAGTAGCCTCAGGATTTGAGGCTATTATGCCCATAATAGGACTAGTAAAAAATGCAGAATGGATTAATTACATTTATTATAACCAACAACGATTCATTAATTATACGGATGATGCTCTATCCGCTTTAGGTGAACAGTTGAAAGCCACAAGCGCTGTGGCTTGGCAAAACAGGCAAGCATTAGATTGGCTCTTAGCGGAAAAGGGAGGAGTGTGTGAGCTCATAGGCGAAATGTGTTGTACTTTTATCCCAAATAATACCTCACCAAATGGAACGTTCACACTAGCTATGAAGAAACTTAAAAAGCTAAGACAGGAGGTTAAAGATAATGCGGGATATGGGAATGATTGGATGTCATGGATAGAAATGCGTATGGGAAAATGGGGAACAATACTGGCTCAAATAGGATTGGTTCTTTTGGTTGTATTAACAATAGTGGGATTAATTTTCTGTTGTTGTATTCCAGTACTAAGGTCTATGATAGCATCTAGGTTAAGCAAACAAATGTTCCTTACGTCCAACGACATAGTTGAGGAAGAAGAAGTAGAATGGGAGTATATTGGAAACGGAAGCCTGAGTACTTATAGTGATGATGACATGGAAGGGGAGGAGTCCAAGGTTTGACCCGGCCTCAAGGAGGCTTACATGTGATCGTGCTAGTAACCTCTCCATGTAAGCCACACCCTTGATAAGCAGAATGAACATTGAAATAACCGGACAAGAAGACGTTGATGAAAAATTGAAGCAACGGCTACAATAATGCCCAAAACCCCCCCACTACATACAGCACACCAATACATGAAGATCACCTTGATTATTCACGACAATGAATTGGTTTTATTATTTCTATGTCATAAACTTCTTGTAAAGATGACTTCCAATGCATGCTGGGAGTTTGTTTAACTTTGTGTAACGCATTTTTTGAAGTAATTATATAATATTCGCTTAAAATAGAGCTAATGAACTACATATTTTTATGACTTATAGAGAAAACAACACATGCAAGGCTCTACTTAAATAATAGGCTGCTGCTTACATGACATTTATAACTGAACTCATTATGAGATATACTTTATGATGATAATTTGTAATGTTTTTAAGATTTATGCAATGATACACATTTTTTGATATATGACTGTCTAAGGTTTTATGATAACTTGTAATTTTAGTATTGCATGATTCGTATGTACGTTTATATATTGTCATTATGGGTATCTACTCAGAGGATCAAAAACACTTATAGGGTAACTCACATTTGGTAATCTTTTTTAACTTGCTTAAGTGAAAGGTTCAGGTTGAAATCCCTGGACAGGTTGAAATTCCTATGATGATAAGAAAGCAAGATGTTTTTTCCAGGTAATCAAATGTGAATACTGTTCGTTCATCTGGCAGTCCGGCAAGTAGTCATCTATAACATTGGGTTAAAAATAATGGTAGTTGATGTTGGGACCTGATAAGTCCCAAAGGGGGGATATATGGGAGAAAATTACTAGTTGGTTACAATACAGTTAACAGTAATTTACACATTTTTTCATTCTACTATTAAAATAAGAAAGAACATATATTATCTTGCCCAAGTACTATATGAACGAAGTAAGCGTTTAAGTTATTTGTTGTTTTGGTGGCCTAAGGTTTGCATTAGCAGGGTACATGGTACACTTTGTCCCTCACGCCATATGCGGACCTTACCCAGAGTGTTATCTAGATGTATGGTAAACATACGATGAAACATCAACAAAGATGAAGGACACAGGGAGCCTCCTATGTGTTAGAGCACTGTGATTGGCAACTACATGTGGGTGGCTCAAATGCATATGTGTATATAATTCAGAGTGTGACTACTGGAAGTCAGTTCCTTTGCAAACTAACTCAGATTTTGTTGTTACTTCTTGCAAGTGATAATAAAGTCTTATATCTTCAGACCACGACTCTCTCTCGAACCTCTCTTCTTCAGTTTAAGTGTTAGATGCGGTTTTCTCCACCTCAATGGCGGCGGTGAACGGGAACTGCTTCTGGTAAGATTCGCCATTTTGAATCTCAAATACAGGTCCACGGTGGTGTGTTAAAACCCATGCGTGCGCGCGCACACACACACACACACACGAGAACGCGCTGTTTCATCCGCGCGCACACACCACACCACACAGAAACGCGCTGTTTCATCCGCGCGCACACACACACATAAAACTGTACTATCTTGATTACTTGACTTGATTTGTGTGTGTGTGTGTGTGTGTGCAGACAACATGCAAGATCATCACGTGTGTGTGTGTGTGTGTGTGCAGACAACATTGAAGATCATTACTGCCCTCTCGCTTAACTCTACTCTACACCAGCACCTGCTTGATTTTCTTGCATGACTTACATGACTTCCTCAATAATATATGGGGACGACTGGGCCAGAGCCAGGCACACTCAAAATTTCTTTAGAAATTTTCTAGTTATTCTTATTATTCTTATTATTATTATTCTTACGTTTCTTACACGTTTTTCGGTCGACTTCTCCTCCCGCAGCTTTGGTCACACATACACAAAAAAGGTATCAAAACGTGCGGCTCTTCCGGGGCAAGTGTGCTAAGACTTTTGTGAAAATAATACGAATTTTTCGCGACGTAAGTCGCGAAAAACAGCGAAAAAATCCCATAGAGAATGAATGGGAGGAGGTAAAAAAAACAAGACTTTTCTGCTGTCTGCTGCTCCGGCATACTTTCACCTAGAAACTCAATTTGAACATTAAACAGTAGACACAAGTCTTGTGTATTTGGTGTACTATTCCACGTTTTGATAGGTCATATCGTTTTTAATCAATCACTGATCAATGACCATGATCATTTTGGGATAAATTATGAGATTATAATGGGTGTGTATTGCAAGGAATGTTCGTGCTAGAGTGCAGGTTAGAGTGGGAGAGAGCCCAAAATTAATCCAGATTTTGTCTCTTTCCACGCTGCTCCTGGCCACAGTTTACATTTTACACACATGATTTTTTCCAGTTTTGTAGACATACTTGTTCTGTCTCTCACAATGTGCTCAAAACATCAGAGAGACTTACAGAATTTGAATTAGCAGCCTCTAAGTGCGGCCAGTCTGTCTCTTCTCCTCATTAACTCCAATACAAATATTTTCAGAGAGAAGCAGAACGGACCCCTGTTTTAAACTTGCAAGTGTGTCCACAATATTTACTGTAGAAACACTTTAGAAACAATCATTCAGGAAGTCCTTACAGTGATGATGGTCTTGTTTTTTTTTGATACGTGCTACCGTTTTGTCAGAATAAGCCCAAATGTGAGACCAGTGCAGAGGCAGAAAAGCGCTATTTTTCTCAACGGTTCTTTCAGCCTCAGCCTGGGGGTTAATCAGTTTAACTGGCGCGAGGCTGTTGTCAGGCAAACTCTACAGATATCCGTCGTCTGATTGGACGGCGGATACAAGAGGACTCCTATTGGTCACCGCCGATCTGCTCTTCCGCGTTGATGACGCTACACGGGAAAGAGATGGCGGCGGTAAACGGGAACTGCTTCTGGTAAGATTCGCCGTTTTGAATCTCAAATACAGGTCCACGGTGGTGTGTTAAAACCCGCGCGCGCACACACACACACACACACCTATACTTGTTTTTATTACATCGTGGGGACAAAAAAGTTGGACCTGAAATGTTTTCACGGTGGGAACCTCACTTTAAAAGAAACATTTTAGGGCAAAATGAGTAGTCAAAATCAATTCTCTGATTTTTTTAAAGCACTTCTGACCAAAAAGTCAGTAAAATTCCCAAGTTTTTTCAAATAGATTTTTTCAGGTTTTTCTATTTCGGTGGGGACGCCTCTTTGGTGTCATACCACAAACCACCACCAGGTATCACACTATTACATTTTTTTTTCTATTCATTTACAAGTCTGTTTAAGGGCAGAAATTAAAGTAAAATGTTCTGCAATCAGCAAAGATGATTATTTAGAAGAGAAAAAACTGTGCCTATATTGTGAACAATGTCATTTTATTTTTGCATGTACATTAAACCAGCACAGTGTTGCTGTGACGAGTGCCCTGAGCAGGTGAACCTCACCTGCACCTTGTCAGCTGGGACTGGCACAGATATGGACCAGTTAAGTCACAAATGATGGGAAAGTAAGTGCTGAAAGATGCAATTACTGGTATATACTGTAGGTATCAACTGATGCAGTGTGTTATAATGCACGTTATCTTTGCTAACTCTCATTTAAATACAGGCTTGAGCCAATAAAGCAGAATGGAGAAGCAGAGCAGCGTGGAAAGAGAGAGAAATGAGACAGAAGAACAGAGCAGCGTGGAAAGAGAGAGAGAAGCTAGAGAGAAGAACAGAGCAGCGTGGAAAGAGGAAGAGAAGCGAGAGAGAAGAACAGAGCAGCGTGGAAAGAGGAGAGAGAAGCGAGAGAGAAGAACAGAGCAGCGTGGAAAGAGGAGAGAGAAGCGAAGAGGAGAGAAGAACAGAGCAGTGTGGAAAGAGGAGAGAGAAGCGATAGAGGAGAGAAGAACAGAGCAGTGTGGAAAGAGGAGAGAGAAGCGAGAGAGGAGAGAAGAACAGAGCAGTGTGGAAAGAGAGAAGCGAGAGAGGAGAGAAGAACAGAGCAGCGTGGAAAGAGGAGAGAGAAGCGAGAGAGGAGAGAAGAACAGAGCAGCGTGGAAAGAGGAGAGAGAAGCGAGAGAGGAGAGAAGAACACAGCAGCATTGACAGGAGGAAGTTACACTATGTCAGTGTAGTGTAGATTCATCAAAGTACAAATGCAGCTGAAGGTCCATCACTGTATACTTGTTACATATTCAATAATACAGCAGACTGTGAATAAGTATAAGGATCTACTAAATAAACAGTAATTGCATCTGAGTGATCACCACTATAGACGTGTTAGCACTATTAGTCCTATTAATTAGAGAAGCTACAATAGCCAGATGTGCATGAACAGACATAACCGCATCTGTTAGCACTGGTTGTTCTCTCCCTGTGACAAGCTACAAGTCATTTATCTGGCATCAACATTAGTCCGAGGCTGTTTAAGGACAGTAAAACATCAAACACTATTCAACCTTTTACAGTGAAAGGGATAAAATGTTGTATAAATCAGGCTGTGAACATCACAACACAACAGTTCCCTCTGTAAAAACCTTCACAATATAAACAAATAAAACTGGAAGGTTTGGCGTGTAAGCTCGAAATCTCCACAGGAACAACTCAACTCAACAGCCTTTAAACACTTAACTCAAAATTTAACAGTGAATGAAAATTCAGAATTGCTTATCTCTTTTCGCAGCATCAATTCTGTTTTTGATGTAGAATTTTACAGCTTTCCAGTACTGGAGAGCCTGTGGAGATGACTCAATGCACCTCTCACAGTCTTGTTTGCCGGGAACCTTCCTGGAAATTATGAAGGTCTTGAGCATCTTCTCCACCGCCTGGACCTCTTCCTCCGTCCACTTTCGTCTCCCTTTTGAAGAACCTGGATAAAATACAACAACGGCTTAATGTTCGAGAACACTGGACTCAAACTAATGAACATCGTTAAGAGTGGGTGCCTACTGTATATGTAGTCACACATAGTCATTGAATAGTTTTGCTTACTTAAAATGGGTATACCTCTAATAAACCAACCTCAATTTCCTCATTGTCATCGTCCAAGTCACCTCTAATAAGCAAATGGCACCTGTGTGTGTCCCAGGTAAAAACACTCCGGCCCATCTAAAGAATCATAGCCTTAGCAACGGTCAGCATCATTGGGCAAAAACAAAACACATCGTACATAAAACAAAACAATGGACACCACATTATGGAAGTAAACTGAGCAACCTACAAATGGACTTGTGTAATTGTTACACCCCAACACTGCGTATCAGGTTTTGACATAATAATAACTACCGCACTCCCACAGAATCCGTTTAGGGCGGCTCCGCGTCTCAGTTTGGTGAGAGGGAATGTCCCTGGACCATAACGGCCCCCAGCGCTGGTTGACCCCTGGGCTACTGTGGACGAGCGGTAGAGGAGATAACTTCTGATTTAAATGAAACTATCAGATAGGGCCGTATTATGCCCATCAACCATCTTATGCACAAAGACTCATGAGGGGGTACCAGGGGTTCGGGGCTTCATGTGACGTAACTGAGCTGTTGGTCTGCTATTTGTCCTATAAAGCACAAAACACTTACACAAACAGTTAAAAGTATAAAACAAATACACAAAGAAAACAAATCAACAGGAAACAAAAACAAATAACAGACATATATACATAGTTGACCTGATCCTTAACCGTCCTAATGTTCGCATCGCTTATGTTTCATTATGTCTATTATTATTATTATTATTATTATTATTATTATTATTATTATTATTATTATTATCATTAACATCATTATTATTACCACTACTATTATAACTCTATAATGCCTCCCTCTATCTCTTGCCCACGTTTCTTCCTTTCCCTTTTCACTTTCTCTGACTTTTCTTTCACTTTCTCTGACTTTTCTTACCCCTCATCTCTTCTTCTATCCTTCTATTTACTTCCCTCTGACTTTCTAAATAGATCCTTTTGTTTTAAGAATCACCACTTACTGTCCCCATCTCATTGTGTCATGTCCAACTTTCCTTTCCTCCTTTGTTAACCTTATGATTAATAAAAACAAAAAGATGTTCATGATCTGTCTTTGGAAAGGACATGGAGGTCCCCTCCTTCTCTTAAGGTTCTTAGCTCTTAGTAAATAAAGGAAAGAATAAAACAAAGAGTTAATGTCAATTTGAACACCTTCATATTACTGACAAGTTGATGCTTATGAATAATCAGTTTTTACACAACAACACTTTTTATCGCAGTAATGACATCTGTTAACAGTTATTTATAAATTTAAAAGTCTAGATAATAACATTAAACCGAATTATTGTATTGGGCTCCATTCTGCCTTCTCCCCTTGGTGCCCGTAACTTCATTCACACTTAGCACACTCGCGCAATGTAATGGCGTCTCGCGAAGTAAATGGACTGGCCAACGCCATTTTCCATTTTCCTTTGTCCCCTTCTTCATGGTCAGTCGTCGGGGAGGGGGGGGAAGTCTGGGTAGTCTGGGTGGGGGTAGGGGTGGTCGGGGTGGTGGGGGTTTACTAAGTAAACTCCCAAAAATGGCTTACAGGGCCTAGGTAATATAGTGTATATGTCCAACTATGTGTATGCCCGTATGTGCAAGTGCTCCAACTCCTATATGTCTATAGTGTAAGTGCTGTTATTAAAATTGCTTACTAAAAATAGCTAAAATACTAAAATTCATGGTCATATGTTCATAAAGCATAATTCATAATAATTTCATGATATAATAATAATTATGTGTTTCATAATTGATTTCATGTGAGGTTAAAAAATGTAAAACATGAAAGTGATGACCTCACAACCCCGACGTCCTCCTCGGCGCTAGCACGACGAACTTGAATATATCGCACAACGGGAGAGAGCCCCCCCCTTGGAAGGGAGGAGTTAATCGGAGCTGTGGCGCAAACTTTGTCGCACTCACTATGACGCTGATACGCACGAGGGAAGCAGCACACTTGCAGTCTAGTGTGTTACGGACTGTTTAAAGTTAGAAGGACGTATAAAGTCAAACACAGACGGTCAAAAGGACATTCAAAGGACTCAACAACGAAGAACCTCTTTACACAACAAGCGGCCAACGAGGTATTATTTGAGAGTGATCTTTGTTGTATTGTGTTGACGGACACGTTCACCTGCGCATCGCGCATTTCTTTGTATTTTGTTTGGTCAACAGTATTGTAATGTGATGCACTTTGTTGATGGTTTTTATGTGTTTATTATTTTTGTGTGAACATAGTTCTCACGGCATGAACAGCAGAGGGATGAGAAAACGCCCAATAAATGCCCGTTTAAAAAGAACCGACCTGCGTCGTAATGTTGTGGGAAGAGCTACAGTGAGAACTCGCCTGCTCAACGCGGGTAGGAGAGACGACAACCACAGCGAGGATCCAGCCTTCAGATACGCAAAGGCCCACAAAGTAGGTGTCGGCATAGCCACTGCAAAGCAACGGAGATAGACTGTGTTGAAAGAGCAACGTTTCAAGCTACAGCCAAGAAGTTCCCGACCACAATCCTCAAGTTAAAGGTGGTGTGGGATGCGGCTAAAACTTGGAAATTGCAACACGGACTCAGATCTATTAACCCTGCATACAGAGCTTAGCCTACACGTTTTTTGGGTATATTTCTAATGTGCTGGTATTTGCAGTTGTTACATGGCTGGATGGTTTAAGAAGAATTTTAAAGTAACTCACATAAGCAAGTGAATGAGAGTTTAGAAGAAGTATTTGCATTAAGATTGCAATCTTTTGTTGTTTATCAAACTAAAGGGTTTTAAAAGCATAAGTCATTTTGTATTTCATGATAAAGGGTTAAAATAATTAATTTTGTTTTCACAAGGGTAATTTAAAGACATTTAAAGAGTAACAAGCTCATTTGTGTTTATTGAAGTAAATTGTTTAAACGACAATTCATTTGGTTTTCAACTAAACTAAGAAGGTTAAAAGGGAACTACATAGTGTTTTGTTTTTTTATTTTTATTCTTGTGAAAAGATAAACCAAGGTTAAAGGGTAACTCCACTGTTGAAAAAAAAAAAAAAAAAAATATTTCTGTTATTTAAAGAATAAGTGATTTAAGATAATTCTAAGCAGATTTCCTCTGCATTTAAGGGTTATTAAGTGTGTTAAGGTAATTCTAAGCAGATTGCCTCTGCATTTAAGGTTTATTTCACCTTTGCCAAGGTTATTTATTGTTTTTGAAGCCAATTTGAACATTCAGTCAGTAGGTTTGTACATATAGTTACACACACTAGACACAATTCAAGCTCATTACTCTCACACGTTCTATAACAACACACACATTCATTCAAAATGTCTGACCCAAGCACCACAAACGGCCAAGGAGATGACACCCAACCTCCTCAACCACAAGTTACAGATACCGAAAACGCCAATGTATCTACTCTATCCGAGGCTACAGCCACTGAATCCGAAGAAGTGGAAAACCTACGGAAAAGTGAAAGAAAACGAACTCTGACCCCGAAGGGAAGAGAACTTCAAGAAGAAAGGCTGCTGAGTGTGCAACGGCGGTACAATAGCATTTACTTAAGATGGAAATGCCACGCAAGAATCAGCAAAGAAATGTTGGATGAGAGCCCTGGAGACTCCTCTGAAGACGAATTGAAAGAACTGATTAAGAATATTGAAAGAAACTGTTCCGGTGTAAAGACGGTCTATGAAGAGTTACGTCAACTTGAGACCCCTGAACAAGACCTACGGCGTAAGGTCGACACCTGTGTGTCTCTTTCAGAATTCATTGTTCACAAGGCAACAAGGCAACTTCAAGGACATTACTCAGAAGAGGAAGAATGGCCTGATTTTGGATCAATCCTAAATTCAACAGGATCCTTGTCAAATTCACGGTCTCGGCATTTAAAATGTGGTTCTACCCACTCTAGCAGCAACACATTAAAAAGAGATGAGGCTGCAGCTGAAGCCGCTGCATCCAAAGAAGTTCTGTCAGTGTTGGACGAACAAGAGGGTGAAACAAGAGAACTGTTGAGGCTACAGGCTGAAGAAAAGCAAAGACAGGCACAATTTGACTCTGAGAAGCTAGCCAGACAACAAGCGATGGAGGCTGAGACACTGGCCAGACAACAAGCAATAAAGGAAAGACAACGAAAGATTGAACGCCTAGAAGAAGTGAAGAAGTTGAACGCTGCACAAGCTCGAGTGAGGGTCTATGATGCAGCCGAAGGCAATTCCGTTCATTCCTCAAACACTCCTAACATTCCTCAAGCCCAGCCAATAAAACAAACCCTCAACATTTCAAGTTCCCCATTTATTCCTCAACCCAAAACAGTTACAATACAAGCTCCCCAGTCACAAGTTCCCCTTTCATTCTTCAACATCACCAAGTCACTAGTCCCCAAAGTCAACCTCAAGCAGCTCCAACGCCCTTGCCCCAAGGTCAGAACAGTCTTGATTTGGTCAACGTGCTAGCAGAAGCTATAAGTTCTAATCGTCTCCCAGCTCCAGAGCCCACAGTATTCAATGGTGATCCGTTGAAATTCAAAGACTGGCAACTATCTTTCAGAGTATTGATAGATAAGAAAAACATTTCGAAAGAGAAAACTGTACTATCTGAGAAAGTACGTGGGTGGCACTGCAAAGAAAGCCGTCGAAGGTTTCTTCTTACCAGGCACCGAAGAAGCATACGACACAGCCTGGCAGCTGTTGGAAGAGCGGTTTGGAGACCTATTCCTAATTGGGAAGTCCTTCAGGGACAAACTGCATGCATGGCCAAAGATAAGTTCTAGGGATAGCCATGAGCTAAGAGACTTTGCAGATTTCCTCAAGGGCTGCGAAGCTGCGATGCCTTACATTGACACATTGAATATTCTCAACGACTGTAATGAGAATCAACAAATTCTGCTGAAGTTACCAGATTGGTTGGTGTCCAGTTGGAACCGCAAGGTAAATAAGGCCAGAGAAGAAAGGGCTCAGTACCCTTCCTTTAAAGAGTTCGTAGACTTCCTGTCAGAAGAAGCAAGAATTGCTTGTCATCCCGTATCCTCAATACAAGCACTCAGGAGTACCGAAGGTGAGAAACCAAGACAATCACAAGCACTCAGGAGTGCTGAAGTTGAGAAGCCAAGACAATCACGAAACCAACCCATCCGAGCAAAGGCCCTGTCCACAAATGCTACACCAAATAGCAACCTGTCGTGCATCTTCTGCAAAAGATCTGGACATATCCTTGCCAAATGCAGAGGGTTTGCAGAAAAGACAGTTCAAGAGCGTGTTAAGTTTGTGCAAGCGGAGAAGCTTTGTTTTGGATGTTTAGGGCTGGCCATCGATCTAATGTATGTGAACACAAGGGAACCTGTGAAAAATGTCAGAAGAAACACCCTACATGTTTGCACGATGACAATTTCAAACGGTCAACGTCTACAAGGGGAGACAACAACGATAATGCAGGCACAAAGGAGATAGCTGCAACAGCAACGACTCACAGAGTCATACGAGAAGGTTCAAACACGAAAACCTCAGCAATCATACCAGTCTGGGTCTCATCCTTAAAGGAGCCAGATCACGAAGTTCTTGTCTATGCGCTCTTGGACACGCAGAGTGATACGACTTTCATCCTGGATGAAGTAGCCCAAGACCTTAATACAAACAAAGAAAACGTCAGTCTGCGGCTATCCACGATGTCTACAAGGTCGAAAGTTATACCCTGTCAGAGACTGACAAACCTGCAAGTGAGAGGATATAACCTAGAGACGAAGATTTCATTGCCACCAGTTTTCACCAGAGAGTTCATTCCAGTAGACAGGTTGCATATTCCAACTTCTGAAACTGCGCTAAAATGGCCTCATCTTGAACAATTGGCTGACAAAATTCCACCACCGTTGGAGTGTGAGATAGGCTTACTGATTGGCTATGACTGTCAACGAGCCCTTCTTCCAAGAGAAGTCCTGGCCAGTGAAGAAGATCATCCGTATGCACAACGGACTGATCTCGGCTGGAGTAATCGTTGGCCACTCACATCCAGTAAGCGACTACGGCGATGCGATAGGAACCAGTCACAGGATCATAGTGCGACAGGTGACTCCTGCTGTACAGCCTTCAGTTGAGCTAAAAGACAAAGTACACTTCGTGTGCAAAACGCAGGTCAAAGAGATTAATCCCACAGACGTAATTAAGGCTCTGGAATTGGACTTTGCTGATCACACTGCAGACAATAACCCAGTTTCTCAGGAAGACATTCTCTTCCTGGCTAAAGTGAAAGAAGGTATAAGACAAAGGGCAGATGGGCACTACGAACGAACTCCCACTTCCTTTCAAGACGGAGAAGCCTAATCTCCCAGACAATAAACAATGTGCAGTTCATCGGCTCGTCTCATTAGAGCGACGACTGAAGAGGAACGAGCAGTATTACAAAGATTACGTTCATTTCATGAATGACATAATAACAAGAGAGATGCTGAAAAGGTCCCACAGCCTGAACTCGATAACCTGCCAGCATGGTACATCCCGCACCACGGAGTTTACCACCCCCATAAACCCGGGAAAATCCGCGTGGTTTTCGACTGTTCAGCCCGCTTTCAAGAAACCTCTCTAAATGATCATCTCTTGACCGGACCAGACCTGACTAATGGTTTAGTTGGAGTACTATGTCGATTTAGAAAGGGCCCAGTAGCCATAATGTGTGACGTTGAGAAGATGTTCCATCAGTTCCATGTGGAAAAGGAACACCAAGACTATCTAAGGTTCCTCTGGTGGGACAAAGGAAACCTGGACACCAAGCCTTCCGTG